>JAQFVV010006501.1:0-600000 GCA_028023455.1 Epiperipatus broadwayi
TGAAACATCTCATAATAGGTGGAGATGATTTGTCCTATGAAATAAATATACATCCAATCACATTCATTCACAGCATTTCTGAATTGCACTTCAAAATTTCATCACGCTATCAACTTAATAACAAAGACAACAGAATGATAGCTGATATTATATATACATATGTATTTCTTGAAATAAATCTTGCTTTATCAAGGAGTTAAAGATTTAAAATAAATACCTGAATCTCCCCAACAAATATTATAGCCTAACTTTCTCTTCTAATATCATGATTGTATATAAATAAATATTTTATTGTGTACAGATAAGCTTTAAAACCAACCAGTATCATAGTATTTAAATACTGACAGACTATTGTTTCTGGTTGAAAGATGCAGGTTTTTAAACTTTAGATTACCTGATGATTGGAAATTTATCACAATAAATATATATACTAAGAGGGAATAGTCTATCATTAATCAATATCTTATAAGAGAATGGAATGCAATTTGGGATTGCAATAAATTAATTTGATTAGTTACATAGTTTCCAAAATGTTTAAAGTATATTGTGTAATATTTCATGGAGATTTATGATGTGCATAGAAATCATCTTTTCCCATTGAGAAATGTTTATAATATGACATTAAAATGTTTAATATTGTATATATGTATATTTTGTTTGCAACATATTCAAGCTTTAAAATCAACCAGTAGACAATTATGATATTTAAATAGAAAGATGAGTTATATATTCAGGTGGAGAGATTAAGAATGTTTAAAGCTTAAGCCTGCAGCAGACTTATGCAAATAAAAAATAGATGAAAGCTTCTGGCTCTACATTCAATCATATGATATTTAAATTTTAAGATTTTCATAGTTATATTTATATTTTTTAAAAATTAATAATAATTTATTATAATGGAATATTTGTGTATATACATTGACATACCAACATCATAGTTCCATACATTATAAACTTCAAATGTTTTAAATTATGATGTTGTCTTTTTATTGTTTTACAAGTTTTTATACCAACATTACTTGAAAAATAAAAAATAGAGTCATATATCACATAACCACATTTCTTTTTTTTTTAATGTGTAAAATATAAACAAACAGCTTTGCTAATTGCACAACAAGCTTTGTGATAAATGCTTAGCAAGAGAAAGGATTTTAAACATCTCTATCATAAATGACACCCAAACCCCTGACCAATGGTTTCATACTTTGGCATTCCTCAGAGAGGTGCTAGGATAGTTTCAGACACTAGATCTAAAAATACCAATCCAAAGCCAGCATTTATCTAAGAGTTAACCATTGAGTAGAAAATCTCTTGCTAAGCATTTATTATAAAGCTAGATGAGCAATTAGAAAAGCCCTTTGTTTATTGCCTGAAAAAGTTTTACTCTTGATATAATCTGAACCCTTTGTTTATTGCCTGAAAAAGTTTTACTCTTGATATAATCTGAAATTAAATTGGTATGAAGTGAAATTACTTCTGCTTAATCTAAGAATAACATTTTGTTTATCACTGTTCTGTTTTTATAGTGTTCATTTGTGATGTATATTTTGAATGACTAAATTGAAGATGTATATTATAAATAGATATACAATTATAATTCAATAATCCCTTAAAATAGCATTTAAATTGCGTTTCTATTTTCCTTAATGTCTCTATCTTGTGGCTGGGGCTAGAGTATTCTGACAGTTTAAAGGTGCTAGTGATGAGGGATTATTACCTTCTATAGAGTTACAATCTAAACACTGCACTTGTAATATTTATCAAGTATCACATTTTAAGAGATGTAAAAATAGAAAATTTGAAAGGGTTTGATAATACTTCTATGATTCATTCACAACTTTTTATATCCTTAAGTCATAAAAATTAAGCAGCTCCAAGTTAAACAAGACATGGGAAAGATCATTGACAAAAATGCAGTAATTCCATTGTCCAACAGGCTTGTGCAAAACAGTGCATTCAATCTATTTTTATAAGAAATTTGCATTCAAATGTTATCCTAATGAATTTTATTTTTCTGATTTAAAAGAAAAACAGAATGAATCGAGAATTCATAAAACTTAATGTGATAAATATGCAAACAGTATCCAAAATTAATATTTTATTAAAAGAAGCAGAAAATTTAAAGAATCTGCCTTGTTTTGAAAGATGACTAAACTACTTAAGAAAATAAAAGTTATGAACAAACTTTACATCATTGTAAATCATCAGGTTTATTAAATAAATACATATTGTTATACAGATAATTTTTATTACTGATTTTTTTGTTATTGACATTAAAAATATAAAGATTGGTATATTGTTAATATTTATTTATGTCAATATAGATATTGTTTTAAAAAATATTTAAGGAAATGAGGTATAAATAGAAAATATAAATTGCAGAATAGAAAATATTGGTTATGAATATTTGACTGATTTTTATATTTTAAATAAGACACCAAATATTCTTTCCATTTAGAACCCCCAAAGGCAAAATTAGCCATTTCATCTAACCTAATGACTGGATAATTACAAAGAAATATATATACAAAGTTTAAAAAGACAGATTGTTGCCCTTTTTAACGAACCAATAACTTACAAGAGTATAGAGTGCAATTCAGGACCACTGTAAATTAATTTGACCGATTACACATATCTTTTCAGCATGGTGTTTATTTCTTAAAACTATATGTATATATTAAATATAAAATAGAAATCATCAATATCTTTAAGATAGAATTTAATGCATCAACAACAGAGGCGAAAAGTTATAATTCCATAATTATAAAAACTACCTCAAAGTTTCAATTTCCCAACTATAATAATAATAAATTCTATTTTGTTCTTATTGTTATTTTTTTCTTTTCAAGTTAGGTTGGCCACACATGCCTACAATTGCTGGTTGTCACTTTTATAATATTTATTTTTATTTTTGTTTTGTCTTTTACTATAATTATTATAAGCATTTATTTTCACTCTTACACAAATACTATATCATGTGGTTGTTCGAAGGTATTCATTTATTAATAACATTCTCACAGCGTCTGCGCAATTAGCTTAACAGGCTGTCATTCTATCGTAATTATAATTATTATAATATTTCAATAAGAGTATAATGTATATACTAAACTTTAGATGTAATTAAAGGGGATTTGAACATAGACTTTCAAGCTCCCTTCCACTATTCACTCCATCTTATATAACCGATCCACTTGACCATATACTTGTAAAAAAGATAAATGATCTATTTCATGCTGAACCAGCATTCATCACCTAGTTCAGATCATTATCTCCCACACACATATATAATCAGTGCTCAGTTTATATTAAGATAGTAAATCTTCAAGCGTTGATGAATACCCTTCAATCTTCTTTATCCTCCAATGCTTCAGCAATCCATAAAATCTGATGATGGAATGCTCAAATGCCATGTTGGTCTTAATACTGTTGTCACATCCATGTTGACTTTGAATTCAGTATATACATTATTACACTTGTATTCAAATATTAAAAAGATTTAGCCTGAATTCTGCTCATTTCTCTCCTGTGTATTTAAATGGACATATTTAGGTCCTATATATGAGGGCTCAGAGTGATTTAAAGGCAACTTGAATATGATAAAAATATTGGCATCAACAAGGGCTTTGAGCATTTCAGCATTAGATTTTCAATAATACGAATGGCTGAATTGGAGGGTAGCCAAAATTGAAGGCTGTCAATTTAGGTTTGAAAATTTTCTATCTTAATATAAACTGAGCACTACCTATATGTGTGTGTGGGAGATGATGATCTGGATCAATTGATGAGTGTTGGTTCAGCATGAAATATATATATATATGGGAGGTCATTTATCTTCTTACGTGTATGCGCGCATGTGTATTAGTTATATAAAATGAGTGGATTGAAAATTGTGTTCAAACCCCCTACAATTATTATTTATATATAATATTTAAATCAAATATTTTTTAGGAAGAAAATAATGTTTTTTTTAAAAAGGAAATATAACCTCACTTGTTTTTATACGTGTATGTAATTTTAATAAAATGTATTCGATAAATCAATACTTTCACTTTTAGCATTTTGTGCTTCTATTTTTTTCTTCTTTTGTTCATTATTATTGCTATATAATTTTTTTTTTATTTTTTTTTTACTTATTGATATTATTTAATAAAAAATAGAATTTTTTTGATGATATTAGAGATGCTTTCTGCATTTCAATACATGATATGTTCAGTAACAACTCCATGTATTACCATTATAATTCAAACGACAAAAAACCATAGGAAGATAAAGAATAATAATAATAATAATAATAAAGAGATAACTTTTTCTATGCCTAATCAATTATAAAACACAAATATATCTATATATCCATATGCTGGTCCATAAGTCTATGTGCCATATTATGATACCAACTTTTAAGGTCTGAAATGAACTTTTCTTTTTAAAAGATTTCAACACTTGTCTAAATATAGCTCTTTTTTATATTTCATTTTTACCATATGTTTAAGTTCACTACGAAATACTTTTTAGGAAACTTTTTTATTCACTTCATCCTCTATTTCAATATAAATTATAAAAATAGTGACTTTAGACAATTTTTTAAATATATTTGTTTTGCTATAATTGAAGGTGTGCATGGTCTCCCTTCCATACAATAAATAACTAATTTTGGTGGAAATAGTTATATCATTATCAATTAAATATCCTACTTTTTAATTTACAATAGCACAAAGAAGACTTTATTTTACTTCAATATTCAATTACTCTGCCTTTCTACATAAAAAAGATACCAAGATATTTAAAAGTCATTTGCATTCTCAAGCATTTAATAACCTCCAAGGTAAAAAAGTTATTTAAAGATTTTTTCTTTCCATTACTGGCTACTAAGCTTTTTTTAACATTAATTACCAAACCAAGTCATTATAAATTTGCATTCAAAACTTCAAGAAAATTCTGTAGATTATACTTTGAAATATTAAGAATAACATGATCCTAAGATCTAGATGTAGTACTCTCAATCCAAGGCTCTTCACTGATGAAAGCCACAAACTAGAAACTAGTTTGGAGATGTTGGATGAATAGGCACTAGATTGGGATTTTATGCACAAACCTTTCTGTATCCATTGATTATAAAGTCTTGCATTTGGTGGTACTCTAAAAAACCACCACCATACTTTAAATCTAAGCCAATAAAATATTTTGTTTTAGTTTTAATCTGTGGAAATGAAAAACTGTATTATCAAATCTATATGGCATCTTCATTTCCACTTTATGAAACCATCTACAAATTGCTTCAAAAACCAATGTCACAAAAATTGAAAAGAAAATTGGAACTAATCCATATACCTGTTTAACAATAGTTTTCATTTTAAATGATATGCTGTTTTATTATTCCATCTTGTAGAAACTATCTAATATGAAACTATGGAGGACAACCTGATCATTTCAAACACTGCACAAATATTTTTGATATTTGCAACAAATGCTTTGATCTAATATTAATAAATAAATTATACTTCTATTCATGACAATTTTTTTGCATGGGCCTAGCAATAAAAATCATGCCTACTATATTATGTGATTCTCTAAAACCATTCTGTAACTAATCATATGTGATCAAAAACAAATTAGTTCATTAAATTTATTGAAAGTACATCTGCTATTATTTGATATAATAATTGCATCAGTATTTTCTTCTCTTTATTAACTGAAACAGCAGAAGTATCCATAGTATCAGATGTCATTATTTCATGGGTTCATTCGTGTATTTTTTATTTAAAAAAATCTATCAGTTTTGAATCTGATAAATTATATTTGTGTTTTATCAAAACCTGTAGTCATTGTATTTGTAATATAACAAAGAAATGTATTAATTTCATTAAACTGGATATTATTGTCCAAACCTAAATAAATAGATAGAATGGATATAGCATTAAAAGCTATCCTCTGAATTTCTGCAACATTATTCAGAAGGTAATCAAAACATCATAACTATTGCATAAAATAATATCATCCACTGATATAATGAGATTATAATATTATTAGTCTTTATAAAACAAAAAAGATCTAAAATGATCACAATCAACTAATGATTATATCTTCTTTTTACAGCAATCTGTAATTATTGAACTTTTTCTTTAAATCTGTCTATTGCTTTGAAGTTCTATATTAATTTTTTTATTCAGTTATGCATGTTTTCAAACAATCAAGCTACTAATAATAAAATTATTGTCAAAGAAACAATTATAATGATTAATTTAATTAAACCAAATAATAGACAAATTTATATCCACAATGAACTTCTTAAGAGATTGCAGAAAGGACTTTGCTATTAACTGAAAGGAGACCCTTTGATTCCTCTTGGAGGCCTTAAAAGAACCGAGCAGGGCAAATTCCTAATGTCCACTCCATACGTTCTTGTTGTTGCAGCTGTTATTACTGTGATTATTCATATAGTATATGAACATGGATGGGCTGCTCACCAACACGCATTAGCCAGCATGGTGAGTTTATTGGCTTTTTACCTCTGAGTTGAAAATCAAGAAACACCATGGTCTTTCTTCTCAGTGCCTGATAAAGCAGAATGAATGTTTGTGTAAATGATAAATATTTTTCCAATACCTATATACAATTATGACAGACAAGTAACATTACAAGCTTGTAAATTGAAAATGATGTACTTTAGTGCTTAAGGGTTGTTAAAATTTAACATAAAAAGCAGTTGAGTTTAATTTGCTACCAATATATTTGGAATAAAGAAAAATATTTCTCCTCTTTCTACTCTAATGTCCTCTTATTACAAGTTTAAGGAGTCAGTGTTATCCAAAGATTTTTAGAACAATTTAATTTCCAATCCCAGACCAATTTTTAACCTATGCCTTTATCAATGAAGATTTGGGATACAAATCAGGGACTAGGGGAATTATGCACGTTATAATAGACAATATAGAGAGAAATGCACCATTATGTTGCAGTAAGCTGGAAAAAAATCAAGAGATATTTGGAATTTAAAAAAAAATCACGTGACTATCATTTTAACTTTATGTAACAATTTGAGTCCTTTCAAGCAATCCTTCGCCTTTAGTAATTCAATTTGCTTTGCATATTAATAATAATACATACAAAAAAACAAATACTTAATCTACTGATCACTAACAATATTTAAATCTACTAGATCAAACCGCAATAAATAAGATTTATTAAAAGTCAAAAACATTTTAACACCTCAAAAATATTTAACGATTTCTACAACTCCCAACACCTCAAAAATATTTAACGATTTCTACAACTCCCATCTAATCACGGAGTTTGCAATATAAAAAAGAAATTCTAATATTAAAAAAAAAAAATCTCCATACTATATCATAAACATTAATTATGTTTTATATTATATTTTTTTAATTTAAAAAAATGCTTTCATTATATTAAGAAAGAAAAATAAGCAAATAGTGGTGATAGAAATGAAACAAGGCCAGTAAAAATCTCTTTATTATTCACTAATCAGTTAATTTTTTAAACCTGGCTATTTATATACAATATTAAGTCAGCCAGGATTTTCATTGTACTAATAAAAAGTCTTTATTGTATTTTTCACAATGTTCAAATACTATACGTCTTGTCTTAGTTTTTAACAAAGAGAAATAAAAAATAATTTTAATAGAAGATAATTAATTAATAAGTGCAAACACGTTTCCTTCTGAATTTCTGTTAAGCTAAAGCATTATTCTTTCAATCAAATGTATTATATGCTTTTTTTTTCATTTGGATAGAATATGATACCATTTCCAACTTTCTTATATATAAATATAGAAATCAATACATAAAGAAAGGAGAAAGAAGAAAATTGGATAGAATATCCATGGCATTAAACTGCATAAAATTACTAATGGTATAATGGCAGCACTTACCTACTCTCATAACACTTTATTGAACTTTTTGTCAAGTCCTCTATTTAAAGGCAGGTATTATGCCAAGTTAACGGTCTGCAAATACCATAAACTTTAATAAACTTTTTGCATTGTTAAGATTCATATAATACAAATAAAATGCCCATTAATAAAAACTATTGTAATAACAATAAATATAATGATAGTTAACTATTATATACATTCTTTCAATCTGTAGAAGTACTTTCAGTCAATTTCTTAACCCTCCTCAATTGCTGTTAAATTCAAAAAACAAAATGGAAGCAAATATCATCAATTCAAATCTCACGAATCCTGAATTAATTATATTCACTTTATTTCTATTTATTAAAATTGCCTCCTTAATTTTTCTTTTATTCTGTTTTTTCTCTTCATAAAGAATCTTATCACTTTCATTATCAAACAAATTTATATTTATGTGTCCTTTCATGATCCAGAAAAACTGAAGCAGTCATTAAAGTTTGATATTGAAAATGTTTTCAAGCATTATTGAAGAGAGATATATCATATAACTTACATATTTGATTAATCACAAATATTTATAAGACATGTTTGTCACTTTATTACAACTATGTTCCTAATACCAAACTAACAATAGGTTCTGAAAGAAAAATATTTCTATCAATATGGTATCACATAAACTGACACACTAACATTTAAGAATTCCATAGATGATTGCACATAAGCAGTTTCAGCACCTAATATGAGATTTAAATGCCAATATTTTACTTATTTAAAATAATTATAGTTAGTTATTCTTGTTTTGTCTCACAGATAAAATTAACTACTCCAAATTTGGGCCATGAATAAAATCACATGATGATGATGATGATAATAATAATAATAATAATAATAATAATAATAATAATAATAATAATAATAATTAATAATAATAATAATAATAATAATAATCATGTTTATTATTAATCAAATAAGTAATAACAAATGTAATAACTATATAGAATGAAATAATAAAGAAATGGTCAATAGTTGTAAAATAGCATGTTTAATTAAGTTAGAAATGGTAGAGTCAATTAGGAAATTTAAGCTGGAAACAAGTTTTAAAAAAAGTACTGAATGTCCAAAGTAGGGGGAAAAGTTGCAAAGAAGAGGGAAGTTAAAAAATATTAAAAAGATCTAAAAAGAAAAACTTTGATTTGTAAGCAAATGATAGCAAAGAAAATAAACAATAATTGGTAGTAGCAATTGTAAATGATCACAAGATCTAAAATATAGATGAAACACCACAAATCACAGAAGATCTAGAAACTCAAGAAAGAAGAAAGCTGAAATGGAGAACTATTAAAGTGAACAATTTGTTTAACAACTATTAGTATTAATATAAAAACTACTAAACATCACATGATCACCATTCTTTATGCTTACACAAGCTGTTTACACTGTGGCAAAACTCTATGTTAAGAAAAGTTGTGGTGAAATGTTTCAGAAATGTATTAAAACTGTAGAATAAATAATGTTTTCCTGAAGGTCTGTGATGATGGTGTTCTAGTTGCATTTTTATATTGGATTATTTCTATAATCTAATATGTGTATTGAATGTCTTTAGAAAAATTTAACTTTATTTAAATATTCCAAATACATTCAACTGTTAGTAATAGCACATCAAACAGGTTAATATATGCACAACATTTTGAGAGGTATTATTCTTGCCCCTCTTCTTCAGGTGTTGCTGGCCTGACCAGTGACAATACTAACATGGGATTCTAACCTAGACTCTTAGATTCTTGAGTATTAAATTTTAAGGTAAAGCTCTAACCAACTGAGCCTAGAAAAATCTGTGATTAATGTAAAAGTTCAGGAATATTCTAAAATGGATATAGAAATCGAAGATTATTGCAAAACAGATATAGTAGCTGAAAAAAAAATCTTATTGACTAACAGCATTTGAATTTTGAAGGAAAACCATTGAAGATATACATACTTTATAGATATTAATAATATCTGAAAAAGTCATTACTCTAAAAGTGAAACCCTGTCTAACAATATTGATTTTTAATAACAAGTGTTAAAAGATGGCAAGCTTATCCAATGATATCATTCTAAATTAATGTACTTTTCATTTGATATTGTGTCTTAGAGATGGATCACTGCAAAAAAAGATCTCTTGTAGGTAAAAAAAAAAAAATATAAAAAAGTAGCCAAATCTAAAAACATGTATTGAACTGACAATGCATAGCAAAATAAGTGTGGGGAAAGTAAAAAGATAATATGTATAGAAGTATAAGAAAAGAACTTATGATAATATTGACTTAGTTTTATAGAAAATAATTACTTTATTGCTTATTCATTATACTTGAACAAGACTACATTTAAATTAAAGAAGTAATATTACTTAATACAAAATCCTTATCTTTGGAAAAGTTATGTGGTACAACACCCTGGGTTTGACCTATGAAAATAAAATGAAAATATCTCTTGGCTTATAAAACATTTATATTTATGGTCATTTAAAATAATCATTTCCTTTGTAAGTATATTATGCTCATTTGTAAACTAATTATACTCAAATTTAAATACAGCATTATGAAAAAAAATTGGTATAGCAAAAAATTTGTCTTAGAAAGACATACAATATACTTAAAAACAAATTGTGCTAAATATTATATCTGACAATGTAAGACATTAACATTGTATAGATTTTGATGTTTCATTTTTTTTATGAGAATCTCTATTTAAGATAAAAGTAAAGACATGTGTGGAATGCATTTCTAAAGGTATTTATTTGGTCATCTTCAAGAAGGATGTTGCTGACAATACAATAATCTTTAACATGCACTAGAGAATTTATAAAAATTCATATTAGATGTTTTAGTATTTGATTTTTTATATTCAATGAAGCTTTCCCAAAAATTCCTGGTTATTTTTACACTTATCAATTGATTAATTCCTGGACTTTCATTTATTTACACCAGATGCATATTTCCTGATTAATTTTGCCTTAATGATGACTATTGTGAACCCAGCTTGTACTATCAGGATGTGATAAGAGATCTATGATATTCTAATGAAGTGAAAAGTTATGTGAAATTAGTTTGTAGTATTTATGATCCATGGAATATGAAAAACAAGTATAAAAGATAAAAGGTTCTATGTACAACAATACACTTGTGGATATCATATTGCCCCCCTTCCTCATTGGTCTGACTTCTAAATAAAACCATAAATAATTATGGGAATAATAGAAATAATAAAATAAAATATATATGTATAAATGCATATCAAATACCTATACATTATTATGGAAAGTAAAAAAACATCTGGAAAAGTCAAAGACATTAATGTAAACCTTAAAAAATGTATTTATAGTGGAAAAGAATGAAGAAGAAGAAAATAATTAATGTTTGAAGTTCTAAACTATAGTGCAGAAAAAAGATATTTGAATTCATTTTTTTTGGTGTATTAAGAGAGTAATAAATTATGATTTATGGTTTGTGTTCTTGGAATCTTTGATTACTGAAGATTATGATGATGCAAGGCCAAATTGATCATTTGTTTGTGATATTCATATTTTTTATATTGATAAATTATGCTTCCTAAATATGTGTTTTTTTTTAGTATCTATTTATATATATTTAACAGATGGTAAATTCCTGAGATTTTCATATGCCATCTTGAGCCAGACAACTAATACCTGGCATTTATATGTATGGCTGTTCAATGTAACATTCCTAGCTTATTATGCTCTATGTATGAACATTACTGATCTTGCTGTATCCAGATCAAAATTATTAGACATATCAAAAGCACTTATGCAATTCTATGCTATTATTAATCTAAGACTTCACAATTTTCTGAGAGAAAGTTGCAGGCATTGACTTTTTTTTACCATAATGATGTGTATGTGTGACAATGAACAATGCATTTACCTCATCCACAAAAAATAAAGAGATGAACTAGAATTTATAAAACCAAATATTAATTTTAAAAAAATAGATATAATACAAGAAATAGTATTTGTATTATACTTTTTTTTTGGTTGTATACCATCTTCATAATAATTAAAAATAGATAGATAATGTATTAAGAATTTGTATAAAAAGTAAAGCAATAAAAATGAAAGTTGGTAAATATTTTATTACAATTTAAAAAAAGATGGTAAAGTTGAATGGAATGCTACTTGAAATATTGAAGAAAATACATTGAAAATGAATAGACAAAAAATGATAAAAAGTAAATATGTAGGGTAAGAAATAAGTGAAAAAATACTTCATAGTAAATAAAAATGAATCAGAAAAAAAAAGATTACAAAAGTAAGTTTTAGTTGTATTAAAAGATGCCTCCATTTAGATTAAGGGATTCAAACTCAGACTTTCACATGACCCTTAACCCTGCCATCTCATATTGCTGACCCATCTGATCGCACACATGCTGAAAAAATAAATAAGCACTAATATACATATTTCATGCTAAACCAGCAATCACCAGTTGGAACAGATTATTATCTCCACACATATACACAATCAGTGCTCAGCTTTATATAAAGATAGCCAATCTTTATACTTTAATGGACAGGCTTCAAACTACTCCAACCCACAACTCTTCAGCTATTCATTTCAATGAAAATCTGATGATGGAACGTTCAAAGCCACATTAGTGTTGAGGTTGTCATCCTACCCATGTTGACATTAGTCATTCTGACCCCTCATGTACATACATATATGAGGGGTGGTAGACCTTTAATGCACTATGTTGACCAAAGAGTTATGGGTTGGAGTAGTTTTAAACCTGTTCATTAAAGTATGACGATTGACTATCTTAATATAAAGTTGAGCACTGATTGTATATATGTGTGGACATAGTAATCTGGACCAACTGATGATTGCTGGTTTAGCATGAAATCCATATATTAGTGATTATTTATCTTTTCAACATGTGTGTGATCAGGTGGGTCAGCAATATGGGATGGCATGGAAAGTTGAGAGTCATGTGAAAGTGAGTTCGAATCCCTTATATATAACACTATATATGTGCAGGTGTGGGTAAGCCTGTACAGTGTATTAAATTACATTTAGATTAAGGAAAATGGAAATGTCATTATAATAATGCTTGTGTATAAACAAATATTAATACGATAGACATACAGGTTTAAAATGTGGAGAAATTGGGGGAGGGGATAATTAAAATTGTTATAAACAATTCAACATTACTATATATTGTGAAAATTAAATATCATTAAAAGTGTAAATCGTGGAAATAAGTATGTGAGGGACATTGACATTTTGTAATATATATATATATATATACGCGCACACGCAAAAAGTTTCTCTTGAATGTCGTCATTCAGTGATTTCTTAGCTTTTATTTAAAATGAAATTCTCATTTTTCAAGTAATTTACCATTTATGTAATCCATTAAGAAAATTACATTATAATTTTGATATATAAATAATTATTATATATATAACCATTAAAAACCAGTTCAACACTTAGACAATCCCAATATAAATAGCAATCAACAATCTCAAACTGTTGTCAAGGCAACCTCCTTTTAACAATAAAGGTGAAATCCCATCTTTATTTATGGTGCCATATGTTTATATAGACACTAAAGATTGCAACTTGACCACAGAGATTGAAATTATTGATACAAAGAAGTTTAAATAAAACTCCTTAAAGAGGTAAATATAACTTGTTCTAAATTCAGACTAATAAATAGTCAATTATAATATTACAAATTGCAATTATAATTTTCAAATTGCACCTAAAGTATTTCTTAAATAATAAATGTAATAATATTCAAGGCTAAATGGGTTTATAAGTAATCATTAGAAACCATATAGATAACAATCAGTAATTTCAAACTGTTGTCAAGACAACCTCCTTTTAACAACAAAGGTGGAATCCCACCTTTATTTATAGTCCCCTATAGTTGTATATATATATATATAATTCACAGCTACATAAAATACTTTCATATTAAATAAAACAAGATCCTTTAATTCCTCTTTGAGGTCTTAAAGGAATCAAGCAGATCAAATTTTAAAGTTTATTCCATATATTTTTATCACTATAGCTGCCAACTATTTATATGGTAAATGAATATAGATTAGCTGTTAACTAATACACATAAGTCAGTATTGTAAGTGTATTGGCTGTTTTTAACCCTGAATTTAAGGTCAAAAGATATCATAGTCTTTCTTCTCAGTTACCTGATAGTTTTGACTAAAAAATTTAGTATTGTCAAGTGTTGGTGGCCTAGCGGCTAGCATAGCTGCCTTCTAAGCAGCTGGCCTGGGTTCACTTCCTGGTCAGTGCTTTGACATATAAAAAAAATTGAGGATTCTTGAAAGCAGGATGATTATATGTGTGAATGATAATTTTTTATATAGATATTTACAATCACAACAGGAAAACAAAATTATGGCTCTTATTTCAAGAAAGCTTTGTAATTTCCAATCAATGTGGCAATTAGCACTCAAAGGAAAAGAGTGCTAAGAATACTCTGAGTGAGGATCCAGGTTGTCATTTTATGATGATCTTTCATTTAGATATCTACAACTGGAGATCATTTTCAAGTGAAGCAAGATTGCATGAATTGTAAGAACTATCTAATATTAAATAGCACATTGTTAGATTTTGTGAGTTGAGAAGGCAAAGAGAATGAGACAGTTGATTTTAAAAATGTATACTTACTTTACTACAAAATCACAAATATTGAAAGTACAAATGGAATGAGATTCATTATAAATAAAAAGTGGAAGAATATAGAAGAAATTGATATTATATTAGATAGAATGGGAAAATTAGCTATTCAAATTAATGGAGGAACAGTTCTGATCATGATAGAAAAATAAAGGAATTTTATCTGGATGCACAAAATGCTGATAATCAGATCAAATAATATTTTAAAACTATCATAAAAAACTTTAATTCTAGAATTGATAAATGATTGAAAGATAAAACAACTATGAATAAATTTGATTATGGTGAGAACCACAAAACCCTGTATATTAGATTTTTTTTTTAAATGCTA
This sequence comes from Epiperipatus broadwayi, assembly GCA_028023455.1. Taxonomy (NCBI): domain Eukaryota; kingdom Metazoa; phylum Onychophora; class Udeonychophora; order Euonychophora; family Peripatidae; genus Epiperipatus; species Epiperipatus broadwayi. Next base: position 14,901 of record JAQFVV010006501.1, read on the forward strand.
AATGAAAATGAACATGGAAACATCCAAATAAAGATATAGCAATTAAATTATATTTTGACTAATAGAAAATATGAATTTCAGGATTATAATATTCGTAATAGGTTCAACACAGGAAGATGAAGATTTGTGTTAATGCAAAACTATACAGATACAAAACTAATTAAAAAAATTTTAACAGTTGATATTCCTAACTTTCAGAAACACCCAATAAATTTAAATTAGAAATTGTGAATCATTTTAAATATCAAAAGACTTTGAAGATGGTTCCAACTGACTGAAATTAATAAAAATAATAACTGATACTCTATTAACAACTGAGGACGAAATTCGACACAAAAAGCATTAATTTATCAGTAAACTTTCTGCTGAGACAAGACAATGTATGAAGAATAGAAGGAATAAGAAAATTCTAAAAAATGATTTATTAAAAAGAATTGAATATCTAGAGTTTTGCAAAATGATACAAAAAAAGAGTTCATCACATGATCACCGTTTCTTATGCTTGCTCATAATTGTTATTAAAACAGGCAAAAACTCTCCTAGAGAAGTGCCACAACCTAGAAACTAGTCTGGGGATATTGGATTAGTAGGCACTAGATAGGGATTTTATGCACAAGCCTTCTGGTATCAATTGATTACTCTGGCTTGCACTGAGTGGTGCTATTGAGTTTTGCCTGCTTTAAAAAAAAGTTAATAAAAATGTTTCAGTTATTACATTGTAGAGATGTCTGCCCATCCTTGCATATGTATCAAATGGATTATGTCCTGTATATGTGGGGTTCAGATTGACCTTAGGTCAACATGGGTGTGACAAGAATCTCGGCCTCAGGGTGGCCTTCGAGCATTCCATCAGCAGATTTTCAATTGGATGGATGGTTGAAGAGTTGGAGTGTGTAGTAGATTGGAACCTGTCCTTTAAAGGATGAAGATTGTCTATCTTAATATATATCAGAGCACTTATAGTATATATGTGTGGGAGATGATAATCTGAACCAACTGATGATTGCTGGTTTAGCATGAAATACGTATATTGGTGATTTATCTTTTCAGCATATATGTGCTTGAGTGTATCGGTGCTATTAGATAGAGTGGAAAGTGATGGGTCATCTGAAAGTCTGTGCTCATATACCCTATATTAAAAATAATAATTGTGAATTGGTAATGAAGCTATAGAAGAAAATAAAAATCACAAAAGTATAAAAATATATCTTGGTATTGGAAAAGAATTGCTCAACAGTAAAAGAAAACGATGGAACTATTAATAAAAAGATGAAATGTTGGAAGACTTCTATAAAAAATCATATAACAAAACAGAAAAGTATCCCTTACAATTACTAGACCTTCTGAATTACCAAATATCTTAAATGAAGAAGTGAGATAAATAATTAAATCTGTATGGGAGGAAAAAGCTTTAGAAAATGATGAAATTATTATAGATATTTTTAAAAAAAAGTAAGTGGAAAAATATAAAAATTGTTGGCAACTTTAAAAGTATTAGAAATTATAAAAATATCAGTCTTCTATTTGTTCTATACAAAATTTTTACCAAATTAATTATAACTTGTCTATTGTCAATTCTAGATTCTAATCAATCAAAAAAGAAAAAACCCAATGAATATGAATTTCATTATGTTTTGAATTTATAGATTATGAAAAGGGGATTTGATTGTACAGGCAGCCCCATGATGGTTAAAACTTTGAACCATCAAAATATAGAACCAATGTATTCTCATATTCTGAAAAATATTTATCAAAATGTAAAAGTGAGGATTAGATAACATGATGACAATAAGATTAACATTGATAAGGTTGTACATCAGGGTGATTCCATATCTACAAACCTTTTTATAGTGGTTTTCGAAAAAGTATTTTAAAATGGGAAGCTAAGGGAATAAAATACATGAAGATGATTTAAATCATCTAGATTTTATAGATAATGGGGTTGTTTGTGCCAATAATGCTCCGGAGCTTAAGAAATGTTTTAAAGGTTATCAGATGAAAGTAAGATAGGACCTAGTCCCTTGTTTGAGCAGAGCAACAAAGTGATACACCCATGGATCCTTGATTTCAAGTAACATTATGCATCATAGTTCATGTAAACTTCCAAAATGAATTTATTTCTTAATAAAAAAAAAAAAGAAAGAAAGTAGAACTAAAGGTAATAAAGATTAATAATCATGAGTTAGAAGAAATTAACAATTACAAATATCTTGGTCAGATTATTATTGCAGATAAAAATATAATTTATATAATTAAACACAGAATTAAACTTGGATTTAATGCCTTTGCTTGAAATAACTTAGTATTAAAAGAAAATATACCTATGTAACTGGAAAAAAAAAAGATTTTCAATATATGTGTTTTGTTAGTTCTTACTTATGGAGCAGAGACTTGGACATTTAACAGAAGAGCAAACCAGAGACTTCAGACTACTTAATAAAATAAGAAGAGATGAATGTTAGGCATAATTAGAAGAGATGGAAAACATTATACATGAATGAAAAAGCAAACGAATATATCAATGACATTATTGAAAGAATTAAAAAAATGAAATGGGACTGGGTTAGACATATTTTTAGAAAAGATAACATATGGACAGTTAAAATCTTAAAGTGGATCCCAAAAGATTGTAAAACACCTAGAAAGAGACCACATGTGAGATAAATGGTAGAATGTGATATAGAAAAGAAAGACTATGCATTCGATAAAAAGAGTTGAAGTTAAAGAGACTTTTATCCAAAAAAGGAACAATAATAGTTTAAAATGATGATAATATATAATTTTTATTAATATACTACTGACACTAAATTATTGGCTATATATTAATTTGATTATTTTATTTGCATTTTAATGATATAGTTTCATTAATATTAAATTATTAGAATAAATTATGTTTATGAAGTGCCAGGTAATACTAATCAAATATTATTATTTGATTTCACTAATTCATTGTATAGTTACTCAACATCTTAGTTAACTAGCTAAAGCTATTAATATATGGTGTATCTGAACTTAGTTCAGTCCCATATGGCTATTTAAGTTAGATAGCTGGATTGGAAGACATTTGGATGACTGAAATTTTCAGATTTTCTACTTAATAGTTATCCAGTAGATAAAGTGCTGGGCTGTCCTGGTATTTTTAATCTAATGCTAGAATGTCCTAGCACCTCACTGATGAATCCAGTAGCAGAAACCGGTCTGGGGTTGGGAATATTCTGCAAAGCTTGTTAAGAGCTTATTTTGCAAGCTCTATATATAACATAGTTAACTTATTGTACATTCTTTTCTTCTTTTTTTTTTTGCAATATTTAATTCAACATTTGTTATTTATCTTCAATAGTTTTGAATTGTTGGCAAAGTAATATTTGTGAGAAAATTTTCTATTTCAATTCTTGATTGAGCAACTTTTTTTCCTTTTAAAAAAATAATACTATAATCTTAGCCTGCCCTTAAAAATGATGCTGATGTTTTATTATTAGACTCATTTCAAATTCATTATTAACCACTACCCACCACCTCAAAAAAAAAAGGTTTTGAAAAATTAATACTTCATGATGTCCCATTGTTAATTAATTAAAAATATTTATTAGCAAATAATATTGGTAGAGATGAAAATCATAAAAGAATGATTAAAATTAAAATTATTAAATAGTTATGTTATTGCAAAGCAAAAAGATTTCACACTGCAGTGGAAGTGCATCCGTTTTCTATTTCCACAATCCAGGTTTAAACCCAGGCTGGATAAAACTATAAGCATGATTGAAATGTAAAAAAATTTCCAAATTTTAATTAAGTTTGTAAATTTTTTATATATTTGGCCTCTAGTCATCTTCTCAACTATTATAATATGTTGATAAAATAGACATCTACCTATTTTTAGCCAGAGAGTAAAAACAGAGATGAAAAAGTGCCCAAACTCTCCCCAAGTGGCAATTGGAAAGCTTGATAGATAATGCTTTTTTTTTCATAATTTCTCTCTGAGATGATAAAGAAATATGTGCTTGAGAGGTCTTTGCCTAAATGGTTTATAAAATTGTGTGCAATACTCCATTGTGCAAAGCTATCTATTACAGTGAATTACAGATAAATAGATCAACAAGAATCACCCAGAATACATATTTATATAACAAGGCAAAACAAAATAATGAATATAATTCAGTTTTTTTTTTAACATGAGAACACTATGGGCCATACTTTTAATCCAACTAACACGAAGACGGTTTAAACCAAAAGAGATGATAAAAAACAAAAATTGCAAGGAAGCATGGGAATTTGCAAACACAATTAATACAAAATAAATATGTGTTTCTTGACCAAAAAATGAAATACTTAAATGTCTCAGTTACATAGCAAAGTGCATTTATTTAAAGGCATAAATTTTCATCTGAGAAATAAGACAGCACTAAGATTCTGGCAATGTTTTGCCAAAAGCATGCTTATCACAATACAGAATTTAAATCATTTTACCTTTTCTTAATACTTGTTTATAACACGTTTATAATTTTACAGTGATATTTTTTCTTTTAATTGGAACTCTGATATAAACAGTAAACTAATGTAAAACTGATGTTGCTGAATGAATTGTGTTAATTATTACCTACAGTGATAAAATTTCCATGGTCAAAAAATTTAACATACATAAAATTAGTCTTTCTAAAATGTTGCTGCAATCAATGATTTTTGCTTTTGACAAATAATAATTTTAATATTCAACAGAAAAATTCTGTATAAATTATTATGACTTATTGGTTTTATGATCAAGAAATGGTTTACATTGATGAAACTACTAAACGTCATTTAAGGTCTTCATCTTCATTCTACCCTAGAGTCATCTATTGTTAGCTTGAGTAATCAATGGATACCAATAATCTTTATATCCAGATTTGTTTCTGTCTTTGGAAACACATGAGTAAGCCTATGAGAAAATCTTGTTATATTATTGTTAGAACAAAGATATTAATAGTTTAATATTATTATTGCTTCAAACTTTTTCTATGACATAATTGTAAATAATCTCACAGATCAAAATATTAATAAGAAAAACTTCACTGAACAGATACAGTCAAAGCGTAAATCATACAATCAATATAGATTTCATTTAACACATAGTTACAACAATGTAACTATCCAATAAAAAGTCAATTACACTTGAAAAAAAAATTAGTTCAGAAAAAATATAATATTATAAAAAGCAGGATTTATATTAAATAACATGACATTTTTAAAAATCATATTTTTAAATAATAGTGAGATATTTATACATATGCAAGGTTAAAATAAGCATCATTTGAATAACATGAAATATTGTTGGAGAGATAAACTCTTAATTTTGATTCATAGCTCAAATTTAATGCAACATCTTCATGTGTCAAAGTTATCAAATGCAATGAATAAAAATGAACTCTCTTTCACTTGTTTTCTAAACTAAACTAACATCAGTGAGCATAAAATTTTAATCAGAAAAAATAACTATGCAGATACATGAGAAATGACTTATAATTCATAAATGTTTATTAATTAAAACCTATTGTAATAACTAAAATAATAAATATAATGGTAATTAATTATTATATATAGTCTTTTAATCTGAAGAAGTAGTTTCAATTAATTTCTTAACTCTCCTCAACTGCTGTTAAATTTCAAAAAACATAACGAAAGCAAACATCATCAACTCAAATTTCATGAATCCTAAATTTTAACATTAACAACTTGTCTATTAACTATATTCATTTTACTTCTAGTTATTAAAATTGCCTCCTTAATTTTTCTATTATTATGGCTTATCTCTTCGTGAAGAATTTTAACATTTTAATATCAAACTTAAATTTATATTTACATGTCCTTTCATGATCCAAGAAAACTGAAGCAGTCATTAAATAATTATTATTTTTACTTTCTACACATTTGTATAACAATTCATGCTCCTTTAATCTTTTTTCAGTACTGCACTTCGATTACCTATAACATACATTCACAAAAAATTTGATACACAACATTACTTTTTTGCTAAACAGATATAATATTTTTAGCATTATTCATTAATTTATTAATGTTATTTCATGGGATTTGAGTTGATGACCTTTGCTTCCATTATGTGTTTTGAATTTAACAGCAGTTGAGGAGGGTTAAGGAATTTGTGGATTAAAAGACTGTATATAATAGTTAATTACTGTTATATTTATAATTTTTATTATATATATATATATATCAGGTGTTTATTTCTTTAAATATATTTTATATCATTGGGTACTGATTATTTTAACATTACATATAAATTTGACATTTATTTACATGCTTATTAAAATGAGTAGCAATTAACTCCATCTTTGTAAATTAGATTATGATCTGATTTAATAAGATTCCATGGACATCTCTGATGATTCAAATTTCATGCATAGTTATGTTTCTGTCTGATTTAAATATTCATATATTGGAAAATGAAAGACAGTAATTTAATTTTAATTTATTGTGTTAAATAACATTACTACTGGATGACACTGCATTAAATTTAAATGGCACATTAAAGTTAGGACTTTATCTTTCTAACTATACTTCATGTTTCCTCTTTCTCTCATGCACTCACAAATATGAACAGATTTTAAATATCCCAATACATAACAAGGATTTATCAAATAGTCCTTTATAGATACATTAAAGGAGAACACATTTTCCACCAGACTTGTCAGTTATTGAGTTTGAGTGTTTTTTTAATCTTTTTTTAAATACTAACATAATAACTAATACTAAATTTAAAATTATATTAACTATATGTTGACTACATAAAAAAAAAATTCCATGCATGATGGGATATAAAAAAATGTTTCAAGTTTTATATAGCTTGGATCTGAATACATGGTTGTAGGCATGGGGAGAGGGGTAGATGCACTACATAAATAATAAAAAGGGGAACTAGGATTAATTATGTATATTTATTCTAGCAGTATTAAATAAAATAATATTAACTTTTTTTTTATATGTCAAAGCGTTGACCAGGAAGCAAACCCAGGCCAGCTACTTTGAAGACAGCTATGCTAACCGCTAAGCTAATTTATGATATATCTACTATTTCTATGATGTATATATTTTACTTTGAAATGCAAATGTTATTTCTCAATTAATTTACATGTGATTTAATTTTATAGTATTTAATTCAATTTCCAAAATTTGTGTACATCTATATACTTTAATTCCAGTTTCATTTTTTTATTTATATTATTATATTTTATATTATATTATAAATTGTGAAACATTAGCTCATGCCTAAAGTGTAGTATATGTTTAAAGTTGAACTTATGCTAATTTGTTTAAAAATTAGAAACTATAAATAATGACCAAAACAATGGGGGAAGTTTGATTTTTTTAAAAAACATATATGTGTTTATAAATACAGGAAATTCCTGACTTATACAAAAAATCCTTTCCTGATGTTTTACTTAAATTGAATTTAATATATCTTTTTTTAAATACGTGTTTACTTTTAACTATGATGCATAATTTGAAAATGTTTTCTAATATATCAAAGTAAACAGTATATATTCCAAAAATAACAGACAATTTAAGGAAAATCTGCAATCAGTATAACATCAGAACAGCTTACCAGAGCCATAACACACTATAAGGAATTTCTAACATCTACAAAGCCTAAACTTAAAATGCTGAAAAGACAAACAGCATTCATGAAATACCATGCGAATGTGGAAAAACATATGTTGGTGAGACCAAAAGTGCTTGAAAGAACACAAACATATAATTAGAAGAGACAAAACATGTGTCTAAAGTAGCAGATCATGAATGTGGCAATGAACATATGTTCAATTGGGAAAATACAAAAATATTGGATAGAGAAGAAAAGATACAAAGAAGAAAATTTAAAGAAGCTACTCACATGACAATGGTAAACAATCCCATAAGCCAAACTAATGTGACCATAAATAATGTATGGAAACCATTAATCAACTTTGCTCTTAGGAAAAAGTGGAGAAATAGAGAGGAACTTCATAGATAAGAATATGAAATTTCTACTGATTGTTGCTTTTGGCAGGATAGTTCAGCTTGTTAGAGTGTTACCTTAAAATTCAATCCTCAAGAATCTAAGGGTCCAGGTTCAAATCCCATGCTAGTACTGTCACTGGTCAGGCCAGCAACATCTGAAGAAGAGGGTAGAATAATACCTCTTGAAACATTGTGTATATACCAACCGGATTGATGTGCTATTATTAACAATTGAATGTATATGGAATATTTAAATTTCACTATTAAAGATTAAGTTTTTTGTATCTTAAAAATTAAATTGAATTAACTAACCTGATAGGTATTTTCATTTCTTCTATAATCTTCATTATTATTTACATCTGCAGGTGGGTAGGCCTGCTAATTAAATTGAAAAGAAAAAATGTAATGCAATAATTGTTTAAATAGAAATTTACTTAAAATTCAAAATACTATTTTTATTTAATTATCCACGTACATATATATATATTACAAAAAAAACTTTGGAGTATTAATACATTATAACTGTTGTTAAAATATATATAGAGTTATTTATAGTTTAAAATATAAACCAGTATACCTCTCTATCTCTATAGATATATTATTGAAGAAATATAAATAATATTCGTAATGTAATGGTTCTTGGAAAAATTTTACTGACATATACTACTGTTATAAGTAAAATAAATTAAGACAATTTTGGTAATGAGACACTATCTATAATGTACATTGTATATACAGAAGATATCAACAATAATGAACTATAAACATATTCTAGAAATTCTAGTCACTTATATTTCAAACATACTTTTACATCCATTGGGGGGGGGGGGCATATTATCTACAACTATACATTTAAAATGTAAGAGTAAAATTGATTATAATTTCTAGAAACTATTAAAACGACAGTGTATAAATAGAAAGAGTTGAAATTTCCATACACCTATAGAAATAGGATTTTAAATATATGTCTACATTAATAGTCTAATAAAGAATGATTTATTATCATTTAAATACTTAATTAAAAGTGATTGTTGAGAATATGTTTTTGCTAAAGAACATTTGCAGAATAAATTTATACAAGGTATATAATGATATTGTTTTGAAAGATATCTCCAGCGAGTTCCATATGCTCTTCTTTAACATACAGGTTATATTTTCTTACTTTAGTTGTGCCCTATTTACTTTTCCCACTTCATTATTTTATTTTTTACAATAATAGCATATTTATGTATTTTACTTTTGTTTTATTTTGTAGATGTCCAATACATTTATATGTCAAAGCGTTGACTGGGAAGCGAACCCAGGCCAGCTGCTTGGAAGGCAGCTATGCTAACTGCTAGACCACCAACGCTTGACATGTCCAATACATTTATTATTGTTTTTTAAAAATATTACTATGTTATATATATTAAGACATTGTGTGTATTAAGATTTTTTTTTCATTATTCTGTCGTTTTTATTTATCTTATTGCATGACTATTCACTAAAACCTATCATCTAAAATACACAAAGGTGTTAGCATTTTTACTACTGCTATTTTAATTTTAATCAATTTGCTGAATATCTTTGATAAAATAATTGAACGATAATTTGCTCATATCATGTGATTTTCACTCATCAGAAATGATAGGTTAAAGTTTAATCAAAAAACTTTGGGTTAAGAGATCATCAGTTTACACTGTATTAATCCATATAAAGTTCTGAAAATCTTTCATTTGATATAACTAAAATGTTTACTGTGATTTTCAAAAAGTCAATAAAAAAAATAATTGTTTGATGATAAAATTAGATGAGAGAGGATCGTAAAAGTTTTGGATTACAGGTATAAATGAAAAAATGAATGTTAGTGAATTTTGATTAGATTTTAATAATAATGTAGAATGTATGAAACATATAAATGAGACTTTGAGTGATAAATAAATTTCAAGGATGTATATAACTTAATCTAAAATGGACGTAAAAATAGCATTTAAAAATACACATCTTGAATCCAACATATTTCATCAACCATTTAGTTAATGTAGTGAAAATTATTTTGATGAAAATAGGAAGAGTGAAATAAATAAAAAAGTTACCACTTGATCGATAATATTGTTAGAGAATTTTTCACTAATTATATATCTAAAAATAGATAACAGGAAGTTAACTATAGTTTAAATTTTAATTTTTAAAATTTGGGAATTACTTTTACAAGTTTAAAAAAAGATTGATTGTGACAAGAGTAACTAACAAAAAAGTCTGGAGTTATTAGTGTTGGAAACAGGGAAAATTGAAAACTATAAATATTTCTGTAAAAAATAAATGCATTGTATGTTAATAACATTAAATAGCCCATTAAAATTTATTAATCAGCTCTAAATCAATAATAAACTACCATCAGTGATGATCAAGGGTTATAGTATAGTCAAATTACTTTGTTGCTTAGTTATTTGTTTTTGAGTATGAAACATTCCACCTTTATTGTTAAAAGGAGATTGCCTTGACAACAGTTTAAGATTGTTGATTGTTATTTATATTGGGACTACTAAGTGTTGATTGGTTTCTAATGGTTTATATATGTGGAAATTTAATAATGAGTTGAGAGAATAAATAAGTAAAGCTAAATAAGTTTAATCTGGTAAAAGAAGCAGCCAATAGAAGGTAATGATGAAAAAATATTTATGAAGAAGATAGGTTTATTCAAAAGGATGGAGATAATGAGTAGAAATAACATGCTTCCATTAGTTTTCAGTGAAAAAGTGAGAGAAAGGTAGAAATAGATTGAACACAAAGAAGATATACACAATGTGATCCAGTAAAAAGATAATTGATGACTGGTTCTCTCTTCATTAATCACAAAAATTTTAAGGTTCCTAGTGTGAGTATTATGAATTACAATATGAAATATTAATATATTTTATAACTTTTTATTTATTTATTTTTCAACCAAAACAATTCAACCTTTTTTGTTGTTGTTGTTGTTAAAAAGCTTTATTAATAACAAACTATTTATAAATATTAACCTACTAACATAAAATAAATGTGTGTACATAGGCAAAGGTATGATAAAAACACAACCATAATAGTATGGGTAACATAATAGGTTATTTATCTCTAATTAAGTGTTCTCCAAAATTGAAGAATGACATGTTCTAAAATTACACAATTAAGTGGAAGGAGAGTCTATAAATTTATTTTCAAGAGTTAAATTTGGTGAAGAATGTTAATTGAAATAAATATTTAAGCTATGAGAGAGCACAATTGAGATAGATTGCTGACTGCCAAGTTTTGGTCATGATGTTTCCATTAAAAAATTTGAGCGAGTAAAGGTATGTATTTTATAACTTAACTCACAATGAAATAATGTATTAAAATTAAATTTTATTTCTAAATTAGATAAAACTACTAGTAAAACATGTGGAATGATTAAAACAATATATGAAAGTTAAGTCATGAGTGACAATAATGTTTGTAAGTAGTTTGAGAGCTTTCATGTCATCATGAAAAGTAACGAAGATGATCAATGAAAGTGTAAAACACAGCATCACACTTTACATCATAACTCATGATCCAGACTCAATAACACTTTAAAAATTTTATTGCTGATAACTAAATTATATTGTATATAATATCCGCATTGATTCAGAGAGGATACCAGAGGCAGTTTGGAAAAAAACCTAGAAACTATTTCACTGAGGTACACTATATATATATAATGGTCAAGGCTAAATAGGTTAATAAGAAACCATTAGAAAACAGTCAACACTAGACAATCCCAATATAGATAATAATCAACAATCTCAAACTGTTGTCAAGGCAACCTTCTTTTAACAAGGATTCCACCTTTATTGTTAAAAGGAAGTTGCCCTGACAACAGTTTGAGATTGTTGATTATTATCTACATTGAGATTGTCTAAGTATTGACTAGTTTCTAATGGATATATATAAAATAGATCATTTCAAAGAATTTATGAGTTATCATAAACAGAACAGTTTTAAAAAATTAATTGCTTCTTATAATATAATTATGATTCAGTAGATAGTCCATAAATTTACAATGACACAAAATGCTCAATGGAAAATGTAAAAAAGAGTAAATTTGTTTTTCTATGTGTATATGTGTGTTTAACATTTTTTAACAATTTAATTTTCCATGCAGTTAATGCAATATTGAAAGATTTAAAGAAAGAAGTTTTCATTTTTTGCACATTCAACAGAAAGTTAATAGTTTGACATGTTTAAAAAAGTAGAGGAAAAAGTGATAAAACTGAAGTTGTAGAACTATTATTGAAAGACGTTTAGAAATGATGAAATTAATAAGAATTTTTTAGTTTTGAAAAGTTAATAGACTAAATAAGATTAAACTAAGCTATCCTAGTGCCTCTCTGAGGAGTGCCAAAGCACAAAACCATAGTCAGAGATTAGTTGGGGGGGGGGATTCCTGACAGAGATATTTTAAATGCTTTCTCTGGCTAAGCATTTATCACAAAGCTTGTTGAGAAATTGGCAAATGCTCATTGTTTATATCTTACAAGCTTAAGAGAATTGAGTCATGTGATCTATGGCTCTTATTTTGACTAAACTATTGAATGTTTGAAAAAGTGAGAGTATGAATTGTGGTGGGAGGGGGGATTTTTGTAGAATCTATAAATGGATCATAAAATATATCTAAAAATATAGGGGTAAAGTTAATTTTATTAAATAATTAGAGCAGTGTTTATTTTTGCATCTTCATAACAAAGGTAAAACACCATTAATCATAGATTTTAGTTCCTGGGATATTTTTTGGATAAATTTTTAGCTTTCTAAACTAAATATTTTACCTTCTCATTGTAAACCCAAACCCTTCTAAAATGGAAAAAATACTCCACTCACTGCGATTAGGCTTATTAATTTGTGTTTTATTTATGAATTTATATGTTGTTGTTGTTGTTTTTTTTTATAGTTTTTATTTGAGAAAGTCTATTTATTTAGTAGAATCATGTTTATGAAGAAAATTTTGTAGAAATTTTATAACATGCAAGTATCTTTATATTATTATATATTTGTTCTATTTTAATTTTTTTAGATATATGTGGACAAACTAATTCATTATGAAATTTTGTTTGGATAATAGAAATTTTTGAATAGATATTTGGATTAATGATGTTATACCTATACTGATATGCACTAACAAGTGATTTCTTCTTTAAGGGCATAAACATTTCTTATTGTTTCATAGAATAAATAAAAACCAATAGTACAGATATTCCTACAAGTCGAGTCTATGTGTTCATTCATATTTTCATTTAGAAGAAATAAAATGAATATTTATTTATTTATACATAATAATATTTATAGGTATTGAATGTGATTTTAACAAGTACACAAAGCAAAACTAAATATAAGCAAACGTAAAAATAAAGAAGAAAAAAAAGACTATAAACTTGAAAATATAAAATAAATTTTAGAAGGGCTTTGTTGTGTAGTGGCTAGGTCATCAATCTAACAAGCTCTGTGTTTGAACTTGGATGATATAAAATTTGTTTATTAGCTGATGATTTCTACACATTATAAAATATACATCTAAGCAACCTTTCTCAAACCAATTCAGTTAATTGTCTAATTATTACTCAATTATTGGGTATTTAACTATTTGTAGCTGTAGGCACATAACCAGATGGATATAATTTACTTTCTATAATAAAAAAAATGATTGTAATATAATATAACCTTTATTATTGTGAGTGGTATCATTGTTATAAATAGGAGAGGTCTCTGGTTTACCCTTATTTTAAAGAAAGTTTAGAATATTGTGCTATTTTAAAATATTTAGGAAGTTAATTAATAAATAAAATGCTAACATAACTAAAATATAAATTGGAATGTTTAAAATAATTTTTAAGAACAAAATTATTAATAAAAAAGGTTTGTCTGGTATATAGCTTTATAGATTATGCAAACTTAAAAGAGAAAAACAAGTATTATTTAGCTGTCAATATTAGGTTTAGTTCATAAAAAGATGTGTTGAAAGAAATATTTATTTAAAAAAAGTGAGAAAAAGAATTGGATTAGATACATTTTCTTTTTTTATTACTTTCTTTGTTTTTGTTTTTTTATTTAAAAAAACAGACAAACATTGAATAGTATTTAAAGATATTAATTAATTGTGAAGTATAGCCTTTATATAATCAAATCTAACTAATACTTGTAGATGCAAAATAAATAATCAAGTTATATAAGTTACAGCCATTATACAAAATATAAGCTACAAAACAAAAAAGAATTTAATGAATCATGCTATGTTTTAGTTACTTAAAAGCATAAACATACATAAAAGACTAGATGTAATTATTTTTTTAAGCACACCATTTTTTTCCTGTTTGTCAAAACAGCTCTTACCTACATAGTTATAAAGACATGAAGAATAACAAAAGCATTACAGAGATCAAAGTGTTTTATATAATAATAACAAGATTGATTGTTTATAAAAGATTGATAGCTTGCACTGTGAATAAAATGTACCTACCAGAGAAAGCAGAATATATTCTTAGAGATAGAAGAATAATGGGGTAAAGAAATGTATAACAAATAAAAGAAATAAGATAGAATACTTTAAGATGACAGCAAGTTAAAAGATTTGAAGAATGGAGCAAGCACAATAGAGGATTTCATTTTAGTGAAAGGAGTTGGAAGTAATTTGTAGAATCTGTCCTTGGGTATTAATAATAATAATATAAAACAACTTAACCTTTTGCTAATATTGTTAATTGCTTATATTTATTACTATTTATTTAACTTAGAACATATAATCTGGTTATTCATCTTCTTCTTTTCTATGGGTTATTTGAATCTCATAACAGACCTAATTTCATTAATCACCATTACATTTAATTATAGTTTTTTTTAAATAAAAAAAAAAGTGACTTCCATTCAAATATAAAAAAAAAACATTCAATATTAAATCAAAAACAATAATTTAATTAAATTGCCTTTTTTCATTTATATTTGATAGTTATAAAAAAAAAACAATAATTAAAATTTAAACTTTAAAGTTATAAATATAAGTATACATTATTTGAAATTATTCTCGTATTAGTAACAATAAAAATCCATACATTATTTAAAAAAATAGTAATTGCTACATAATTCCTATTTTGTCAGTACTATTGATCATAATAAAAATGTTAATATTTTTAATATTAATATTCCAATATTTATGATAATATAATTCCAATACTTGAGATCTTTTAAATTATATCTGCATTGTAAAATAATACATTGAACTACTCTGATACATTGTATAATTAAAATTATTATAATGTTTTGTGATTGTTGTAATTAAATAACAATTAAAAATATAAATTCATTTATTTTTAAAACCTCTGACATGGGTATGAATTTATTAATTGATAACGTTAATTAGCATTGAGGCTTAATAATAATAAAAAAGAGTATCAACGTTATTTAAAATATTTGCATTTAATACGTACTTTGGTTTATTTATTTATTTGTAAAATAAGAAATTTCATCGGATAGTTTTATTCGGAAATGTTTTGTCTTGTTCTAACTTTCCTAAGAATTGTGTAAAATTATTGCGTGCATTAATTACTAATTTGTTGAATAACTAGTCTTGCAATAAAGTCAAAACTCTTATTAAATATTTTAAGTAATCCAAAAAATAATAATAAACAAAAGTATCTTAACAGACGAATTTTATAAAGTTGATATTATTTTTTTTTATGAAAAACAGTTCATATTTTTAAAAAATGAAGTTTGATTATTTGTGGTAATCCATAACAAATATATATTACACTTTTAAGCATGAATTTTCAAATATTATAATAAATTGAATGTCGATATATATTAAAATAAAACTTTCTTAAAGTTCTGAAAACTTAAACATAAGACAAGAAATGGAGGTATGGGGGGGGGGGAGCAAGTTGACACGTAAGAAAAAAGAGTAAGCATTTTGGGATGCGGATGACAATTGCAAATACTTACCAAAAGTTGGAAAGGTGTTTCGGGTCGGATCTATTTGAATAGAAAAAAAAATTGCAAATAAACCGTTAATTAGCATTTGTAAAAAAAAAAAAAAATAGTTATAGTCTACAGAAAACAAACCTAGTAAAATCAAGTTCAAGGCAAAATGTTTAATTAAAGAGTTTTTTGAAAATATATATTAAAATCTTACGAAATTGTTAAATGTTTTTTTTTTAAAAAAAAATAATAATAAAATCGAACCTGTTCATTGGTAAAAGAAGGGCTACTCAGTGTCAAATACATCCAGTTGAGAAGTTGCGCCGATTGATAAACTGATGCACTCGTATCCAGAGTGGACAAAGAAGCCATTATATCAAGGTCCGACGTTCTAGGATCCTTAGTGAAAGTTTGAAACCCTATCCCTTTGCTAAATTTATGAACAGCAAAACATTGCCAATCATTGGACCAGGGTGTGAAGTTTGTTTTAACAACCAATCACAAATTACTACATGTGGTGCTGATTGGACTTAGCAAAAAAAGGAAAGATGGAAAAAGTTGGAGGATAGTATAATTATCACAATCTAGCTAGAACCTCTCAGAGTTCATCTCAAAAAGTTAATTGCGATAACTAGAAAAGAGGCGTTTAACAAAAACTTTCATCGCTTTATGATTGTGTTATTGTTTTTATGGTCCTTAACTTTTCTAGTCTTTTTACAAAGGATAAGAATGGTTTTTTTATTTATTTATTGTTTGTTTGTTTTAAAATAAATTTTTACTTTTGATAAAAATAATGTAATACTTTTATTTATTTCGGATTTCGTTTATTATTGTTATTACGTTTGACAAAATGAAATCTTTATTAAGAGTGATTAATTGATTATATAAATTAATCTACAATATATTTAAAAAGAAACTATTTATTAGAATTTTACTAAGCAAAGTTATATAATTCTCAAATAATGCGATTTTTGTACGATTTTTATAGTTGTGTTATTATTATTACCATGATTGTAGCAAAAATTAATAATGTATTTTTTAATATTAGTGCATGTAATAAAACATGCAGACACACAATAAATGTATGTTAAAAATATTTTTTTTCTTTTCAGCTTTTTCTAATTTTATTTATGAATGCAAATGCCCGGACAAGGTGTAGATAGTTTTACTCTAAAATTATTACCCCCCCCCCTTCATCTCCGTTTTTTATTTTCCCTTTGTATATAATAGAAATATATAATTGTTTTTAAAAAGTTTATGGAAATTAGATTGCTTTAAATCAAACATCCGTGCATAAAATTACAATAGTTATCACTTGTATGCACACACACACCCTATGCGCAATTGTTTTGATTAGTTTGATTTTTGTATCTTATATTAGGTAATAAAGCAAATGTGTCTACACTTTAGCGATGGTTTATTTTTATTTATAAAAATATTTTAATGCTAAAAGAGTTCATTAAAATTTATGCTAGAATTAATTGCATTAACAGAAAGGCGGTAAGCAGTGGCAAATTGATACTGATGATGATCAAGTATTACAGTTTATTCTGTCTTTGCGCAGAAAACTCTGCTTACATTACTTAAACGTTTTTAAATCTATCACATATTCCTTAAATATTGATTCCCTTTAGAAAGCAGTTTTGTATTGTATATATATATGAATGAGACAAAGAAACATATATAAAGAAACATGGGTGAGAAAGAGAAATGTAATCATATTTACATAGATAAATAAATAAAAATATATTAAAAAGGTAAATTGATATTGAATGATAAATAAAAACATAAAAATAATAAACAGTCATTCATAAAGGAGAATTGTCAGTCATTCTAACTCCAAAAGAAAGAAAGAGAAAAAAAAAAAAATGTTAGAAATGAGTTTTGCAATGTCTGTGTTTTATACAAGTCAAAAATAAAATCATATACACTGCATATATACTGACTCATTAACAATTCAAAAAACATACAACTATATAACTTCTATAGTTATAAAAATCACTACAAGGACAATAAAATAACTAAAGCAAAAGGTCCATGGATTGATTAATCATTTTTTAAATGAGTAATTATTTTATTATTAATTTGGATATGAATTTGAGGAATTTTATCTCTTCCTAAATAGAATTTTTCACTATCCTAATGTTTATATATACAGAAAAACTACAGTTTCAAATTAGTATCATTAATGGTTATTATAATTTACTTCAGTCTAACATAAAATAGTTATTTTTTAAGTAAAAATTTTATGATGAGTTTGAAGATCCACTGGTTGAATTTTAATAAATTGTTGTCATAATTTATTCAATACATATTAATGTCTAACATTTTTTTTAAAAATTACTTCATATTTATATAGTAATCATAAGATTTTTTTTATGACAAGGAATATATCAAAAACATTTTTTTTCTAAACATAATAAAATGTATAAACTACAATTAACCTGAACTGTTTTATAATTACATCAAAAATAAAAATAACAAAAAATTGCAAAAGCGAATTTAATAAATTGCAATATTTTACATTTACTGTTATAATAATTTAATGACACATTTTTCTTGATGTTCAATCACGTTTAAAGGTTTTTTTGTCTTATATATATATGAAACAAATTGAAGTGATATCAACATTTCACAGTGCTACCTACATTAACAGTAGCAAACTCTCCATACAGCAGTGTCACCCAGTACAAGCCTTGATAATCAATGGATAGAAAATGATAAAATTCCTATCTAGTGCCTACTCATCCAATATCCTCAGACTAGTTTCTAGCTTGTGGCTTTCATCAGTGAGGTGCTTTGGATCTGAGAGTATTGCAGCTAGATCTTAGGATCTCAGCATTACTGTATGGAGAGTTTGTCTCTGCTATTAACAGCTTATGTAATCATAGGAAATGGTGATCATGTGATACTATCTAAATTATTTCTATAATATTTTATAAGTTGGCATATGATAAACTTAATTCTTCTAATCTCTTCAGAATACATGTTTCAAGTTTAAATGTCTTTATTCAATTGTTATGAGAAAAGATAAATATCATATCAATACAGCATCTTCATTTCTTATTTAAATACCATTAATATAATCCATTTAGTGTTGAAGTTTGAATTACCTGTACTACATATATATGTAAATAAAAATAAAGTGTCCATTATAAAATAATTATTGTAATAAATTTTTAATAAAAATAATGAGTTATAACAGTGATAATATATTTTATGAATAACTATAATAAATCACAGCAGTACTTTCTGTTAATTTCTTAACCTTCTTCAACTGAAAATCATTTAAATTCAAATTTAGCAGAAGCAAATGTCATTGTGTCATATTATAAGATTTTTGAATTTTAAAATTAGAATATCTTTAATTAATAGGCAATATGCTAATGTTAAAATTCACAAATCTTGGAATATGATATGATGATAATTACTTCCACTAAATTTGAATTTAAATGGTTTTCAGTTGAAGAAGGTTAAGAAATTAACTGAAAGTACCATTGTGATTTATTATAGTTATTTATAAAATATATTATCACTTTCATGATTCATTGTTTTTATAAAAAGTTTATATATATTAAAAAAAATAGATATATTCTAGTTTAGAAAAAAAATAATTAAAATTTTATATTATTAACAAGTTTTAAAATATCTTTAAACTATCATAATGAAAAGCTTAAAAGTTATTGGGAAAAGTAAATTGAAAATTGTCTTAGAAGATGTTGAATTGTATTACAGGGTTGGATATTTAAGTTAGGATATTATTATCCAAAGTTGTTCATTTTAAAAATATTGTAAAAATAAATACATGAAATGTCAGGATAATGACTGAACCAGAAAAGTTAAATGATCAACTGTTAGAAATAAAAAACAAAACTTTATCGACATTATAGAACTTTGCAAAATGAGATAGAAAGATTTGGATATATATTTTGTGAAGGAAATATGATAATATTTCAATCTAACCATAAATAGAGTAAAATAATTACTGCATTGTAGCCAAAAGAAGAGTATTTGCATCAGAACAGTGTAATACTAGTTTGATTATGATTGAACTACTCAAAGAAATACTAAGATTATTGAAGATAAGAAGAGTAGTAATGATGGTATAGTATATCACCATCAACCATTATCAATCCATATTTAGCTTCTCTTCTCCACATCACCCCTGCATGCTTTCTTATTTCATCCATCTCATGTGGTCTCTTTCTGGGTCTTTTATGATCTCTTGGATCCCATTTAAGTTTCAATTGTCCATCTATTATCATCTTTTCTAGCAATATGTCCAGCCCAACTCCACTTCAACTTATATGTATATATATATATATATATATATATATATATATATATATATATATATATATATATATATATTAAAAATTGCAATATTATTATGATAAGAAAGAGGGACGTGGAATTTATAGATTAAGCTAAAAAATGCAAAGGAAGACTAATAATATGCTAATAACGAATATCATATTTGAATATGGAAAACTATTGGTGATAATAATTGTCTGCAATTTAGATTATACATTTTGCAAAGTTGATTTATTGACAATATTAATTAAAGATGTATTAATAGTTGAATATCTGAGATTATATTTTAAAGGAATAAGAAAAAGTAAAGTAACTTGAAGAGGATTGTTACAAAAAAATTTTTTTTTTTTGCTAAATCATAAAGTCTGATGAAAGAAGATTAAATAATGAGATAAATTTCAATTAGATATGAAAAATAATTTAAGAAAAATTTAAACACCCTTGACTTAGAATGTGGAAGTTATGAAAAGGGGTAAAAAGAGCAAAGATGCTTTGAATTAATAATAATAATTGTAAAACTATCAAACATCACATGATAATCATTCTTAATCTTTACACTAGCCATTTGTCATAGAGGCAAAACT
Source organism: Epiperipatus broadwayi (assembly GCA_028023455.1). Classification (NCBI taxonomy): domain Eukaryota; kingdom Metazoa; phylum Onychophora; class Udeonychophora; order Euonychophora; family Peripatidae; genus Epiperipatus; species Epiperipatus broadwayi. The sequence continues at coordinate 35,729 of JAQFVV010006501.1, forward strand.
GACTCATGAAATGCCACAAGCTAAAAACTAGTCTGAGGATATTGGATGAGTAGGCACTAGATCGAGATTTTATGCATAAATCTTCCTGCACCCATTGATTATTCTGACTTGCACAGAGTGGTGCTAGTGTATAGAGAGTTTTGCTTCTGTGAATTGTAAAACTAATGGAGATAAAGAATTGAAAGCTATAATCATTAAAAAAGATTAAAAATATATGTAGAAAAATTAACTAAAAATTGAGGAGAAAAACTGATAAAGTTAGTTGAGAATAATAAATGGATAATTTAGAGAAACAGAAAAATTGCGAAATTAAAATTAACATAATTTAGTGGGCAGCAAGTTCAATTAATTCCCCAAAATGCTTGTAAATCGAAAATGTCTAGTAAAAATAAGCAATTATAATGAGTTTCGAAGGGAACATTTTTTTTATCTTAAATTTAAAATATATAAAACTCTGATTAAAAAAATAAAGCTTGAAATTGAAAAAAAAAATTAATGAATAAACAATTTACTAAACACATTATTTTTTAAAAAAACTGACATGTAGGTAAATATCTTGTATAAAAATATTTCAGTTAGTCGAGCATTGGTGGTTGAGTGTGCAACACGGCTGCTTACAAGCAGTTTTTCTGGGTTAGTGGGTTTGCTTTCCAGTCAATGCTATGACACATGAAAAAAAACATTTCAGTAATTATAATTTTAAAAAAAATTATTTCTTTATTTGCAATCTGCCATTTTGTTTCTGACATAGATAGATAATGATATTTTCTGAATTATGATTTATTAAGTTAAAATAAAGCATATAGGCAAAAAAAAATAAGGCAATGGTCAGTTTAATATTTATTCTTGATGAATTTTATGCTGCGTTATTAAAGTTGTTGTTGTTGTTATTGTTTGTAATTTCTAACCAATGAAATTTTGATTTTTTTTTGCAGCATCAGTTAATTTTTTTAAAAAACAAAAAACAATTCTTAAATGCATTGATTTGATAAAAATGCAATCAAAATTAAATAAAAATTAGATAAAAAATTGTAATGTACAGTTTATTGCTATAGTTTTTAATAATGTAAATGATTAAATCATTTTTATTGTGTGTATTTGCAATAAAAGTGACCTTATCTTGAATATGTCAGAATCAAATTATGAGCTTATTAATTTAAAGTTGAGCAAATAAACAATATTTTAACTCATATTAAGAATCCTATGACTTTTTTCCACTACAAATAATTTACAATTGCAATTTTTGTGATGAAGTCAAAATTAATTTTTATAAGAACTTTAACTCAAATTGAGTAAATATATTTTAGCTAAAGTATGTGTTTGAAATTTATTATTAATGTATTTTATTACTGTATGTGATCGAAATATGTTTTAATTAAGCATTGTACTGAAAGAAACTGGATTGCTTTTTGCTTTTGTAATTATTAACATTGAACATCTTCTTTACTTTGAATATGTCATAAATCAACGCAATGTTTTGCATGGATATTGAATGGAAATTAGATAGGTCCATTAATCATATTTTAATTCTATAATCAAAACATAATATTGAATACTGCATAGTGAATAAACTCTGTAGTGAACATTTTTAACATGAATAGATGATAGCTTTAATGAAATCATTTTCCTATGACATCATCAAACTTGCATACAAACTCCCTTTAAGTTTAATAATGAATTATTTGTCGTACAAAAATTTGATATCAACATTAAATAATTTAAGTTATTTGATTCAAGTATTTATTAATACCTCATAAAAACTTGCCCATATTTTTAAAGATTGTGTAAAAAATGACTAATATAAAAAAGTTGTATAAAATTTAAGTATGAATTAACAATGAAGTAGTATTTAATGCTGTCATGGATGTTTGATATTACATTTATTATATTAAGGTTGGATTTCAATCCAATAAAATTTTATTATTATTTAAAATGTCAAATAAAGTCAAGCTAATTTTAAATAATAACTTTGTAAAGAATCCAATCAGAAATATATATATATCACAGAGATATGAATAGATTAAGTTTGGATAAAGAAAATTAAACATCTATATATGTATAATTATATGGGATAATACTTCCGTTATCTAGCTTTGATTGATAAATATCATTAGAAAAGTTTGAACTGTAATTAAACTTTCCAAATAATTCAACTATGAGCAATAACACACAAGATTAGTACCAAGCTCAATGTTTCAAGTAGTATTATTCTGATATGGAAAAAAAATTAAATCTTCACATCCATTACACCATCTAATATTCCCTTATTAGATATAATGGAATAAATTGAAGAATTAAATCAAAAATTGCTTCTAAAAGTAAAAGTAAAATTATGTTGGAGAATAAAAGAAGACGTGAGGAACACTAGCTACCCAATTCAAATATTATCCATATTGAGAGGAAAATCATAAAATTTCTCAAACTAGATGTTGAAAACAATACTGAAGTTGTAATGAATATTACTTACTATAACAACAAAATAAAAAAGCTTACTGACTGAAGGCCAATACAAAAGCTGACAAAAAACCTGTAACAGCTACAAAAACAATGCTACATATATTACTCAAAAAGCATGAAACATTATGTGAATCTCTCTCTATATTTTTACAAAATTTAGCTTGAACATTTGAAACATATGGAATAGATATTGATTTTTATCATTAACTTTCTGCTTCTTTAAATTAGTATTTTTTTAAGTACTTCTGTGTTTATTATAATTATTTATAAATTATTACCTGATACATTTTATTATTTCTATTACAATTTTATATATTTTTTATATATAAAAATCTATATATATATATATATTTGTTTAGACTAAAAATTATATATATTGTAACAAAACATTTTGTTACGCTCTTAAATTTTACAAGATTGCAATTAACAGTGGCCGTTTGAGGGCGCCACTAAACACTTCTGCCTAGATCGTATTATAAAAATTTTTTTTATAATAACGGTTAATTTATTTACGAACGGCAATCACCAATTGCAAACCTTAAAATTATTTTCTTTTTAATGGACCAAAAGACTACAAAATGAAAGAAGAATTAATTATAATAACTAATAAAATAAAAAAAAACACATCGACGCTTAAATACTGTTGAAATATTTATTAACCTTTATTCTATTTGTTGGTTACTCCCTTCCCTCGCATTTGTCAAATCAAACCCTCTCGATCCTTTTTCTTGCTAACCAAGATTTATCATGTATCATTCTCGAAGGATCATGTGCTGTCACTTTACCAATTATACAATATTTCATCAAATATCATGGTATATATCTATGAGTGAACTCAAGGACAACTTACTATAAGAGTGCGTTTGTTAAAAATAAGCACACTCAAACCTCCTCTTTTTAATGCTAAATCTTTTACTTGTCCTTAGATCAAGTATACAATTTTTCTTATCCCTATCTATACATTATAAGAACAACAATCATAGAAACTAAAGGTAAGTTTAATTAATAGGTCGTAACAAAAAAATTAAATAATAAAAAAAAACAATATAATGTGGGTTAATTTAAATTAGTAAGTACATCTACTTAAAGACTATATCCCTCCCTTTCTATTGCTGAAACTTTGAGATATTTTAAGTGAAGGCTTTTCTTTCTTTTTTTTTTAAAATCTATTATGCAAATGTCTCTTGAAATTACAACAAAAAAAGTCTATTTACCCTGATCAATCAGTGTAGATCCTGTGTGGGTGGAAAATTTCACTCTATATTCTTCGTGGTTTGTCCGTATCTTCTTCCAGTCCTTTCTCCTCAGCTAGCTCTCTATGTCTGGCATTTACAAGGCAGTTCCAGGTGGCAATAGCAAGAGGTTCCCAAAAGGGAAAGTTCTGTTAGCTCTAGCTATTCAACATTTTCTCCTTGCGCTTTTTTAGGTCTTTACTATTCAACAGTCTGAGCTGAATTGAAACTTATAGATTAGATTTTGACTTCAGCAGAAATCTAATTAATTTTTGAACAAAAGGGAAGTCCGTAATTATATTTTTTTTCCAAAGTCTCAGTTCACACCTTTAATATTCTCTTCTTTTATTTCATATTCTATTGTAAAATTCCAAAGAAACATTCCAATTGATCAGTATAATAGATAGCATAAAAATACCTTCACTGTCAAAGTCCCAACAATAGAACTAATTGCTTTCTCTTACTTTCTATCTTTAAGAATTTTTTTAAAGACTAAACAAAAGACAAACTTTTATCAATAAGCAAGATCTCAATCTAATTTATTTTAACTTCTTAAATCCCCATTTTAAAACTAAGTGTTAATTTATTTATTTATTTTTTTAAAAAATTATGTATTATAAAACGATATTTATATTTTAACAAAATAATATGTGCGTGCTTATTTATTTCTAATAAAATAAGTTTATTACAATGTATATATTTTATTTTTACAAAATATGTGTGTATATATATGTATGATTATGAGCTGGCAGAAAAATACCAGCTCATTGCACCCTTTCCCAACAAACAAAAATAACTTAAAAAAAAAAACTCAATCACGCTGTGGAGTCTTTTCCCATTCTTTCTTAGGACTATATTTACTCTTCCCCATGAGTTCATTATAATTTCCCCACCTAGCTTTAGAATCTTCCACTTCTTCCAGTTCACTATACTCCATATCGTCTAATATCTCTAGTGCTTCCTCTATTGACAAACGTCAGTTCTCAGCCAACATATGCTGAACCCCCATTGGAAAATTATATCTTATAGTCCTTACAATCTGGAATTGATCCATCGGGTAAGCCTCCAGAGCTCTAAGTTTCGCTGCCTGTCATTGAAAAAACTGGCTATAGGTTTCATTTCTATCTGCTCTATATTTTTCCTGTGATGTTTTTATATGTATAGCCTCTTGTTTTTCTACGCTCCAGAAACCTCTCAGAATCATCATTTTGTATTCTTGGAATGTTTGAGGACTATAGTTCACCGCCTTCCACCATTCTCAAGCAGGACCACTTAAATGGCTCATCGCTATAATGGCCTTCTTCTTTTCATTTGACTTATGGAAATAAAAAAAATCATTTAAGCTATCCAAATAGTCGAATGGTTTTTTCCCCATTGCCTTTAAATACTCTTATTCGGATAAATTTTGCTAATGCTGGTCTTTCAGATTTAGCTTCTTCCTCTACTTCATTAGGTGTCCTTTCCATTATACTTTGATTCAAATCTCTTTTCTTTTTGGACTCGATTCTATTTCCCCTATGGTCTGTTCTTTCCTTTCACTTTCTATCTTTTCTTCCATAACCTTTTTACCTTCATAACCTGCACTTACTATATCCCCTTCATCTTTTTTTTTCACCATTTCTCTTTTCTTCTTTTTTTAAATTCATTTACATCTTTTCTGAGGTCTTGGATCATTACTTCCATTTCCTTGATTTCTTCCCTATCTTTGATTACTATTTCTTTTAGATCAGTGATAGCTTTTAGTATTTCTTTGAACTGATAATGCTCGGGGTTTTTAAATGTCACCACCGGCTTTCTATGGTACTTTCATCTTCACTCATTCTATTTCTTTTTTTCTTTATTTCAAACTCAAAACTCTCCTCCATTGGGACACTAACTCCTTGCCCTAACCACCCGAACCTGCCTTACTCCACTTTTACCCTAATCCCAAGCCGTTTATTTAGTTAATGAGCCCCATGTTGGGCACCATTTTCTTTAATTTTACTCACTCCTACCCCTCTGTAACAAAACATTTTGTTACGCTCTTAAATTTTACGAGATTGCAATGAACGGTGGCCATTCGAGGGCACCACTAAACATTTCTGCCTAGACCGTATTATAAATTTTTTTTTATAATAACGATTAATTTATTTACGAACGGCAATCACCAATTGCAAACCTTAAAATTATTTTCTTTTTAACAGACCAAAAGACTACAAAATGAAAGATTAGAATTAATTATAATAACTAAAAAAAAAACAGATCGACGCTTAAATATTGTTGAAATATTTATTAAACTTTATTCTATTTGTTGGTTATTCCCTTCCCTCGCATTTGTCAAATCAAACCCTCCCGATCCTTTTTCTTTCTAACCAAGATTTAGCATGTATCATTCTTGAAGGATCATGTGTCATCACTTTACCAATTATACAATATTTCATCAAATATCATGGTATATATCTATGAGTGAACTCAAGGGCAACTTACTATAAGAGTGCGTTTGTTAAAAATAAACGCACTCAAACCTCCTCTTTTTAATGCTAAATCTTTTGCTTGTCCTTAGATCAAGTATACAATTTTTCTTATCCCTATCTATACATTATAAGAACAACAATCATAGAAACTAAAGGTAAGTTTAATTAATAGGTCGTAACAAAAAAATTAAATAATAAAAAAAAAAAAATATAATGTGGGTTAATTTAAATTAGTAAGTACATCTACTTAAAGGCTATATCCCTCCCTTTCTATTGCTGAAACTTTGAGATATTTTAAGTGAAGGCTTTTCTTTCTTTTTTCTTTTTTAAATCTATTATGCAAATCTCTCTTGAAATTACAACAAAAAAAAGTCTATTTACCCTGATCGATCAGTGTAGATCCTGTGTGGGTGGAAAATTTCACTCTATATTCTTCATGGTTTGTCTGTATCTTTTTCCAGTCCTCTCTCCTCGGCTAGCTCTCTATGTCTGGCATTTACAAGACAGTTCCAGGTGGCAATAGCAAGAGGTTCCCAAAAGGGAAAGTTCTGTTAGCTCTAGCCGTTCAACATTTTCTCCTTGCACTTTTTTAGGACTTTACTATTCAACAGTCTGAGCCAAATTGAAACTTATAGATTAGATTTTGACTTCGGCAGAAATCTAATTAATTTTTGAACAAAAGGAAAGTCCGTAATTATTTTTTTTTCCCAAAGTCTCGGTTCACACCTTTAATATTCTTTTCTTTTATTTCATATTCTATTGTAAAATTCCAAAGAAACATTCCAATTGATCAGCGTAATAGATAGCATAAAAATACCTTCACTATCAAAGTCCCAAGAATAGAACTAATTGCTTTCTCTTACTTTCTATCTTTAAGAATTTTTTTAAAGACTAAACAAAAGACAAACTTTTATCAATAAGCAAGATCTCAATCTAATTTATTTTAACTTCTTAAATCCCCATTTTAAAACTAAGTGTTAATTTATTGATTTATTTATTTTTTTAAATTATATATTATAAAACGATATTTATATTTTAACAAAATATATGTGCGGTTTATTTATTTCTAGTAAAATAAGTTTATTACAATGTATATATTTTATTTTACAAAATAGGTGTGTATATATATGTATGACTATGAGCTGGCAGAAAAATACCAGCTCAATATATATATATATGACTTCATATTATAATTATTTTCAGGATATTCCATGTAGTGAAAAAGCTAAATAGCTCAAGTTTTGATACAATGACAAACACCTACCTCAGAGCATCTTTCTCAAAGCATAGGAATGCATGTGAGAATATTAGAATGTGTGAAAATATTAGAACTAATGTGTGTGTGTATATAGATAGATAGATAGATAGATAGATAGATAGATAGATAGATAGATAGATAGATAGATAGATAGATAGATAGATAGATAGATAGATAGATAGATAGATAGATAGATAGATAGATAGATAGATAGATAGATAGATAGATAGATAGATAGATAGATAGATAGATAGATAGATAGATAGATAGATAGATAGATAGATAGATAGATAGATAGATAGATAGATAGATAGATAGATAGATAGATAGATAGATAGATAGATAGATAGATAGATAGATAGATAGATAGATAGATAGATAGATAGATAGATAGATAGATAGATAGATAGATAGATAGATAGATAGATAGATAGATAGATAGATAGATAGATAGATAGATAGATAGATAGATAGATAGATAGATAGATAGATAGATAGATAGATAGATAGATAGATAGATAGATAGATAGATAGATAGATAGATAGATAGATAGATAGATAGATAGATAGATAGATAGATAGATAGATAGATAGATAGATAGATAGATAGATAGATAGATAGATAGATAGATAGATAGATAGATAGATAGATAGATAGATAGATAGATAGAGAGAGAGAGAGAGAGAGAGATAGATAGATAGATAGATAGATAGATAGATAGATAGATAGATAGATAGATAGATAGATAGATAGATAGATAGATAGATAGATAGATAGATAGATAGATAGATAGATAGATAGATAGATAGATAGATAGATAGATAGATAGATAGATAGATAGATAGATAGATAGATAGATAGATAGATAGATAGATAGATAGATAGATAGATAGATAGATAGATAACAAAATTCTTAACATTCTATATAATAACATATTTTCAATACAACATAGAATTCGTCCAATAAAGTCAATAGATTGTTATGGATTCATCACTTTCATCCATAGTCAGCAATATTTACATGGACAAAAATAAAAACACAACCATAAATACTATTCCATTTCTATGTAACATCTGACTTTATTATACTGATAAGATATTTATTATATGGCTACATGATGAAACACTATTATAAACATTTGAGACACAAACTAGGAACATAACTACTTCAGTTAAATTCACAATTGAATTAGAACAAAAACAGAAATTGAAATTCTTAGACTTTCTTATACAAATTTTTTTTTATAGCAAAATCAAAACTAAAGTTTACAGAAAAGTTACACACAGAGAGAAAATCAAGTCATGACAGGAAATAAAAAATGAAATCGTACTACCATTATAAAATATAGCTAAAACATAGTTTATTCTGAACCATTAATTTGTTAAAAGAAAAGTACTACATAGAATAATTCTCATAAAGAATAATTATTTATCAATTATTGTTAAGAAAATTAAAAATAGACAATATAAGGAATATCAAAAGAAAAAGTATATCATCAGAGCTAGAAAAAGTATATCATAAGAGCTAGAAAAAGTGAAAAAGAAAAAAATCTGGAATCAGTATCATATCAGAACAACTTTTCAAAGCTGTGAGAAGTCCTAATTTTTACAAGTCCTAAACTTGAAATGGTGAGGATAAAAAAAAGTCTATGAAATAACATGTGAATATGAAAGGTATATATATATATATATAAAATCAAAATTACCCAAAATTCACAACTGAATCAGACTAACCAAGAAAATACACCCTAAAACACTCCCAATGGTTTCATTGTTACAAGCAATCTTCCCAAGTGTAAAGAACTACAAAATAACAACATTTAAACTAAACATTACCCATAATTACACTTACTTCTCATACACTCTTAATATTAAAAGAATTTTTAAATATTGATGAAACTTATTGCTTTACCGAAAAATAATAATTAGAGAAGAAAAACAAATGTGCCTAAATAGCAGACCATGTATTAACGCTTAAAATGCATGACTCATCTAAAAACGAGAAGATTTGACATCACTCTAAATCGGCTACTTTTTATCGCACGTATACATATTATATGTCATTCGAAAAAAATCAAAAGTTCTGTAAGATGGTGCCCTCTTCAGAGTTATTTTACAAGTAAAAAATCAATAAAAATGACCATATATGTCAAACAAAACCAAAGCACTGCCTCCTCACCAACTTTTCTTGAATCTTATTGGCTGTCCCACTTCTGTCAGAAAGGGAAATGGCTGCCAAAAAGTAAAAAGTTACATTCGTTTTGATTTTTATTACGAAAATGATAAACGAATGTTTACAACATTTTAAACAATATTTGAATTGAATTACAAATTATTATTGATAAAATAATACTAAAAATCAAATTATTTTAGAAAAATAGTTAAGATATTACCAAGAATTATTTATTTATTGCTACATATTGATCGTAACGTTAAAGTGAAAAAAAAAAGATTGCGTCAGCAATCTTTTTTGGTTGGTTGAATAGCGGTTACTTTTATTTCACCGCAATTGAATATTTTTTAAATTATAAATCAAATTTTATTTTTGAAAAGACTTTCGTTTGCTTTCGTAATCTGACAATTCAGTAATATACTTTTTACAAACGAAACTAACGTATTTATATTATTAAAAGTGATCTATTTTAACAATAGATTTTGTTAAAGTTGTGAGTTGGCCAATTACAAGTTTTGATTTTTAACTCATTCAGCCAATTAAATAATAATCATTGAAAGGGTTAATGAATAAATAAATGCTTGATTGTTTAAAAAAAAAACAAAAAAAAACAAGAATATTGGAGAGGGAAAAAAGTGAAAAAAAATTAAAAAAGCTGCTCGCATAACAATGGCAAATAATCCCATTAATCAATCTAGCATAATAATCCATAATGTTTGGAAATCAATCATTTAAGAAAGATGTAAAATGATATCCATATGTATCTTCTTAAGGTGTGAATAAAGTTGTTATTTGAAACATAAATATGCATTTAAGGAAACATGGAGAAATCACGAGGACCCTCATAGATAAGTATATAAAATTTGTATTGACTGCTATCTTTAACAGAATAGAATAATTGGTTGGCATTGTTTTAAATTGGGTTTTCATATCACTAGTTAAATGCTTGTGACAGCTGTCACTGAATATTCCAATAACATCTAAAGAAGAGAGGATAGTTAAGACAGAATAGTTATACTACTCAAAACACTGTATTATGTTTTAACCTGTGTGTTATTACCAACAGTTGAATGTATTTAAAAATTTTAAACAAAGTTTAAATTTTTTTAAAAACATTTAATAATTAAACCAGCCAATGGAAATAGTACAATATATAATTACAAGTAAAATGCTATTACCCCAAAATAAACATTTATATAAATGCTTTTTTTGCAAATGGGAAAACGATCTTATATTGTCACCATTGTTAATATAAACAGAGCAAAACTCTCCATACAGTATTGCCACCTGTGCTAAACAGAGTAATCAATGGATGCCAGAAGGCTTGTGCATAAAATCCCTATCTAATGCCTACTCATCCAATATCCCCAGACTAGTTTCTGGCTTGTGGCCTTCGTCAGTGAGGAGCTTTGGATCTGAGAGCACTGCATCTAGATCTTAGGATCTAATGCAACCCTCTAGCAACCACCTTTTATCTCTACTTAACTACTAAACTATGAGAATGAAATTGAAAACACAAAAAATATTTTCAATCTAAGCTCAATAGCTTATATAGTCATATGGGTCTGAACTCAGTTCAGCACCCATACATTTTGGTGTCTTTGGCTCTTTTACAACCATAGCCACCACTATCCTATTAGGCAGGATTGGTGTTAAACCATTAAGCATCACATGATCATATTTCCTATACTAGCACATTAATTGTTGATAAACAGAGCAAAACTGATAGTGGTGGCTATGGTTGTAAAAGAGCCAAAGACACCAAAATGTATGGGTGCTGAACTGAGTTCAGACCCATATGACTATATAAGCTATTGAGCTTAGATTGAAAATATTTTTTGTATTTTCAATTTCATTCTCATAGTTTAGTAGTTAAGTAGAGATAAAAGGTGGTTGCTAGAGGGTTGCATTAGATCCTAAGATCTAGATGCAGTGCTCTCAGATCCAAAGCTCCTCACTGACGAAGGCCACAAGCCAGAAACTAGTCTGGGGATATTGGATGAGTAGGCATTAGATAGGGATTTTATGCACAAGCCTTCTGGCATCCATTGATTACTCTGTTTAGCACAGGTGGCAATACTGTATGGAGAGTTTTGTTCTGTTTATCAACAATTAATGTGCTAGTATAGGAAATGTGATCATGTGATGTTCATTGTTAATATATGTTGATAACAATGAAAGTAAGTATATTTTATAATAAAAAAAAGAAACAATAATATTGATATATTGTAATTTAATTGTCAATAATGGCAATCCAAAAATTTGGAGTTTATTGCAAGAAGACTGTCAGTCAAGATAGAGATAATCATCATTTGAAAAAATATTATTTAATTGCTATATTATATTGGCATGTAAAATAAATAAACAAATAGGTTAAAAACAATCTCATATGAAGTAGATGATGTAGGAGAACAGTTGTCATGGATTAATGCATAGCAAATTTAGGAAGTTGACATTAAATAATTATCTTTCATTGTGTAAACCAACAGAAAAGACAAATCTCCTACTATTACATTTGAATTTCAAATGCATGTAGAAATTTTAAGAGATCCTCGTCATTATGAAAAATAATAATAAACTTTCCTAATGAATATTCTCATGTTGAATGAAAGAGAAATGGATGTAAAAATCATGTGTGCTCATCATTTTGTAGTAAAGTTACCATTGGAAAATATCAATATTGAACTGATAATAAATTAAGATTTTATTTCAAATATTAGTTTCAAATGTGGAAAATTTTCTAGATTACTCACTGTTTCATATCATATATATGCATGGTTGCTATTGAGCAAAATCCAAAGGCATCAATATCAAATAAAGATCTGTCTTATCCACATTTGTTATAAGTCAAACTTATGTACTTCTCAGATTTATTATTACTACTTACTATATTTAATTAATTAGAAATCAAAATTATAATATATTTTTTTAAAATAGGGAAATGAAGTTTTTTCATTTCAGAATATAATAGAATCTATTAGAGAATAGTTGAAGTGTGTATTTTAAAATAATAATAAAAAATTTAATATATTTTAAAATATTTAAAGTAGAAAGTTAGTACTCATTATATAAAAAAGAAGAAGAAGGGGGGAGAGAGTATTTAATTATAATATTATATTTATATTCACCATATTTATTAAGTTATTGTAAGATAAAATTGTTTGTTATAATTGTTAACATTTTTTTTGATTTAACTTATATTACAATAAGTTAATATAAAGTGGCTTTGCCCTTATCTGATTTAGAGGAATGGAAAAAAAACCTATGTAATGACTATAATCTCAACATAAGAAATGAATGGGCCATGAATATGGATGTTTATGTGATACTTATCCCAAAAAAAGTAGGAGTTAATTTACGTTAGTTTTCTATATGTTAAATCAGGTGTTTTTTTTAACTTAGATATGTAGAATATATTTATAAATATGTATATGAAATAAAAGAAAAGGCAGCTAATTATTTGATCTTTCACAGGAAACTAATGTTACTCAATGGATTGTTATAATTAACTGATGGCATAATACTTAAATCTTCAAAATGTAAAAATTCAGAAATATTCATCTGAGAAAATATGAAATCTTCTAGCATAATGATGAAGAGGTTACTCTTTGTACTTCATCTTTCACTTAGTTTCTATCTATCTGTTCTCTGAGAATAAGTCTGTATTAGTACCATCTATATTTAAATGATAAAAATTTATTATCTATGTATTTTATAAGTAATTTTTATATATGATGTTATAAAACACAATCACTTAAAAACAGTTATTGCAAGCTGAAATTATGATAATCTGGTAAATGTATTTGTTTAAAATACTTTAATTTTAAAAGTGAATTTATTTAAAAAGTAATATCCAAGTTTTTATAGCATTTATAAATAAGACAATATTACACATGTAAATACTGAAAGTATAATAACTTTTTACATACTGTTATGATTAAATAAACTTCTTCCATGATTTCCATAATTAAATACGCTTTATTTAATTATGAGAGTATTTAAAAAGTTGTTATATTTTTAATATTCCTATGTAAACTGAAATTTTGTCTGATTTTCAATCTTTATAAGAAAATAGATACTAAGTTAGAAGCAAATATATTTACTAAGTTATGAAATTTTAACTTGTAATGATGATTTTTAATTGATTCTTTGCTTTATTAGATTACAATTGAAAAAATATTTATAAAAATAGATAGGGAATTTCAATTAAATTTTTATTATTTAAATTTATAATCCTATGAAAATCTATTTAATATATATATAACAATAAATAGTTGTTCTATAAAAAAATATAATTTAGTTGAGAACAAATTTTCTTGCTCACACATTACATCACTCTCACATGATAAGAAGATAATTATTATCTGCTTGATAATATTTTGCTTAATAATAAATATTGTACACACACATACACACACATGATAAATGTAAATAAAAGTATTTTATTCTTATCCATTGTAGTACTCTTAATAATATTTTCTGTCAAAAGATCTGACGAAAAATTTTTGTATGAAAAAAATTAAATCAGGTCTGTAAACTATTTAAATTGGTAAACAAAAATAATCTCTGAGTGACACAATTCACTATTCTCTCAGCTATAACTAGCGGGGAAAACAGTGCATTTTCAAGTTTTAATGCATGAAAGCAGCTTAAAAAGTCACTTGTTTTGATTTTTTTTTTTTTTATCACCAACGACATTATTATCTAATACAAAACAATAAAAGAAACAGTGAATCATCAATAAAAGTGTGTGCTCTATTCTGATGGGCATGTGATGTTTGAGCAATATAGTTGCATTCATTTAACAAGAATGAGATGTTTTTATTTTTCTTATCAAAATTTGTTCGATGAATCTCTAGCTCTTTGTCCACTTCTCTATCACAATTCTAAAACAAATGGTAATTTTATTTTATTTACTAATAAAAAGGTATATTGAGAGTATGAAATGAATGGAACACACTTTTCATTGCTTACAATTAAACTTCAAAATAAACAAACACAATCAAAAAGACTTCAGAAAATTTAAAAAATGATTCATACTGTTAATTAATCTTCAACTAAACATGATTTTTATCTTTTCTAGTTTAACTAGAAATGATCTTCAAAAGATTCTTTTTACTACTATTTTTCCACCAAAATATCGAATGCTTCCAAAGTTGCAATCTGTCCTAAATAAAAAAATCTTCTAAAATAATAAGAGTGGTTTATTGCTTGGGATTTTGTAAGAAGTTTGAAGATTGGAAGTGATCAAAATGAGCTACAATCGATGGACTTACGTAAAACCCATCATTTTACCACTATATCAAATTACGCTGGGCAAGAAAATTAAAAATTGGCTCTCGTTATAAATTCAAGACTATAAAAAACTAAATCAATATTGACTGTTAATTTTTTTTAAAAAAAAAACATCTCTCTCATAATCCATTATTTTCATAAGCTACAAGTCATAGAAATATTCTATAAACTCAAGTCTTATAAAACTATTTCTTACTTGAAGCCTATCCATTAAAGTATGAAGATTGGCTATCTTAATTAATAAAAATATGAGCACTTATTGTATATATATATGTAGAGATAATAATCTGGACCAATTGATGAGTGCTGGTTTAGCACGAAATATGGATATTGGTGATTATTTATCTTTTAGATATGTATACGGTCAAGTGTACCAGTGGTATAAAATAGTGTGGAGAGATGAGGGTCGTGTGAAAGTCTGAGCTCAAAATACCCTAATATTGCATTGTTTGCACAGGTATATATTTATAACCTGTATGTTAGATATTAAAGTAAATGGAATGGGTATTCAAAGAACTGACAGAAAATATTGATCGTAACTAATTCTACTACATTATTAACGATGTGTTTTGTTTTTTTAATTTTTTTAAAAACGATATTATTTTAAAAGCCATAAGCACTAATAGATTAAAAAAATATTCTATCCTATAAAAATAAAAGATATTTGTATATGTTAATTTTAATTAAGAAATTGAATACTATAAGAAAAGAGAAAGGGGGGATTTCTTGATAAAAAAAAATAATCAAACAAATAAAAGGAAAAAATTAAAGAAAATGAACAATTCGAGATTAATTGTATAGAAATAATGAACATGGAAAAATTAAGGACAGAATTAATAAATTGAGTTTAAAAAGTGTGCTAATTTATTTAATTAGCATATGGGTTAAACAGCTTAACTCTTAAATGGTTATCATAAAGAAACTATTAAAGAGTCCAACCAGGAGATAGATTCGCTATGCTTTTATTAAGACCTTCAATTCTGTTACGGTAACTATAAATCTGACAGTCATTAATTATGTGGTTCATACATTTGCAAAGATCAGTCGTAAGTTACATTTTTGAAGGGGATAGGTTGTTCTAAATCTGTTGATGAGACTCGAATTGTGTCTAGGAAGATCAAATCCAGCTAGCTTTATTTTTAGATCAGGAAAAATAAATTAATTCTTTGATTGTAGATTTTTGGTTAAACATCCAAAAAGAGGATTTTGATATAGGGAGAGTCTTAGATACTAAAATGTAGAGTTTAGCCTCTGTATATCTTCAGTTATTGGCTAGTCTGATCTACTTAATAATTTTTTTATGCATCTCTGTGAGACAATTTTTCTTCTGATATCTGGTTTAGGAAACCATTGCAAAGAAGTAGACTTAAGTTGACTAATAAATATTTTTCATAGTAATATTTAATTCATAATGGGTATACATTGATAATAATAATAATAATAATAATAATAATAATAATAATAATAATAATAATAATAATAATAATAATAATAATAATAATAATAATAATAATAATAATAATAATAATAATAATAATAATAATAATAATAATAATAATAATAATAATAATAATAATAATAATAATAATAATAATAATAATAATAATAATAATAATAATAATAATAATAATAATAATAATAATAAAGAATAATGCAGGACAAAGACTAATTACATATATCATCAATTTTGACAACAGTCTAATAAATGATTCAAGATGCTCCATTCTAGATAAGAGAAAATATTCAAATAAAAGACTTATTTTGATTTTTGTGTAAGATATAATATGATCCTCAAACAGAAAATTTATGTTTCTGAGAAGTGATTTTGAAAGTAGGGGGAAAATGATATGATATATATATATATATCAGTGTGGATAAATTAAAAGATACTTCAACATTTTCAGAGTGAATAATTAAATCTTAGTTATACTTTATAAAATTGATTTGTGTAATACTTTTTATTACATACACCTTCTGAAAGTTTACTCTTCTTTTCAAGTGACAAAACCCTTTTTTATTAGACACTACTTTTCTATATTCATACAAATGTTTTGAGAATGAAACTAAGCTGCATTGTAATTAAATCTAAATATGCTACCCCACAAATTGTAATGCAAAACTTTTTTATAGTACTGGTATTCCCAAATCAACATGTTCAGGAATTCAATTGCAATGTTTTTGAATAGATGCAAAAAAATTCTTAAACTTATAAATATTAAAGGTTTCTTCTGAGGAGCATAGAGAACATGTGCAACATGAAATAATTCTTATTGCCCCTCCCCCTTTTTAAAAAACTTTTTTTTTCATGTATTCATGATGTGGCTTTACTAATCCTTTAGTATTAAACTAATTGATTATAAATACTTTTATTTTTATATGTTTAGCAATGTAAATATTTTCCAGATTAAATGTGATGTAATGTGATGTATTATGGCTTCTCCTTAAACGAAGTCAAGAATATCTCAGCAATTAAGCCCAGATAAACCTGTTAGCCACTTTCTTTTACATTCCCCACTCTAAATTTACCCATAATCTGCTCTATCCCATTTCCACAACATAATTTTTGTCAACTCTATAACCCTTATATCTAAATCCCCCTTATCTTTTCCCAAACCTAGCATAAAAACCAATAATTCACTTTCTGTATAATCACTCTTTTCATATTTATTTTTCCACAACTTCATTATATGTACCCTTTCTGTTTTCAAACATTTACATTCAATTAACAAATGCCTAATATTTTCAATTCCTTCCTTACATAATTTACAAAATAAATCACCCATATTTTTCCATTTACATGTATATTCTTTTGTAACTAAAGATCCCGTTCGAGCCTTAAACAATAAACTACTTTCCTTACTATTATCATATATTAACTCACACCTAATATTCTGTTTATTTCTATATATATTTAAACTCTTTTTACTCTCCATACTATTTCTCCATCTCTCTAACTCCCTAGTCTTTATTAATAAATTTATTCTTTTATCCCATTCCTTACTACTATAACACTCAATAATCCTCTTAACACAATCATCCCATCTTTTGTACAAATATACTGATATAAATTCTTTATCCAAATCTTTTGCATAGCGCATTACCTTTCTCACCCATCTTGTTACCTGCCCTTTACTCATAACCCAATTAAATACTATTTTAGCTATTCTTTTATTATCCATAAACTGCAATCTACCAAACATTTTCATTTTACTTTTTGCATCTCTCATATGAAAACTTGACCATCCCATTTCTCTTTGAATTGCCTCCCTTGCTGTCCATATTTCTGCATCCAATGCATGTCTTCCTACTTCCCTTTGAGCTTTTTCTAAATAATCTAATATCTTTTTACTAACATATAATGCATCATTACCATATGTTAACCCTGCTACTGCAACTCCTTTCCATATAATTCTAGCTACATCATATTTATTATATGAAAATACTGTTAATTTAATTTAATCTAATAGCTCTTCATTCTAGTGCCACCTATTGTATACTTAAGTAATCACAAAATGCATTTAAATCCTATCTTCAAGCTGGTTTCCATTATCACATTATGTGAGATGGGAATTAAGTTACTTATTGTTAGTTTAAAGTCATGTAATTTTAATAGTTTAACCAAAAAAAAGGGGAATTTTATTCTACATAAAAATCATAATTTATTTGTAAATCTTACATTTTAAGTATCTATGATTTTGCAATAAGTAATATTCTGTCATAAGTGTATAGTTGGGTGCAGGTAAAGGATCCAGGCTCAAAAATTAAAAGTTTCTTGATCAATTCTTCAATGTGGAATAAAATTCTCAATTTGGTTAATTGAATGACATTGGGCTCAGTGTATCATTTTGGTGTTCAAACATTTACCTGAGCATTGACCATATGATTTTTTTTTTTTTCAAATAAAGATAACTATGGATTCAGAACCCATAGCAGTATGACAATTTTGCTATTATAAGAAAAAAACTACCTCATATTTATTTTTTTACAGCTAAGGCATCAATATTTATCTGATTAACCCAGAACAATGTTCAATCTTCTACTAAAAGGTAGACTTATCAATTAAGCAATGTAATATTCAAAACCCCACAATAATATTTGTAACAGCTATCTTCATATGCTAGTGCCACCTAGTACAAGCTGCAGTAAATACACAAACCTTCTGACATCTATTGATTACTATAGCTTGCACTTGTATGTTAAGAACTGCCACTATTTTAATAGCTTGTGTAAGAAAAAAAATGGTGGTCATGTGATGAATATTTATCCTAAAATGATTGTTTGCTAAACTTTTATCATCATTTATTTTTATATCTCAATTTTAGGATTGCAGCTCATAAAGCCTTTCTTTATTAATATGCAAAAGTTTTTATTCTCCACTGAAAAATATTGAAACCATTAAATCAGCATTAAAAACAAATATGAAGTGTGCAAAAAAGTGTGCTTCAAAAGTATAAATGGTATTTGACTTTCATTGATAATCAAATGAAGATTTTATTAAATCAGCAAATCACACTAAGCTAGTGGTTAAAATTATATACTTTTGTTACATAAGTATAGTTAATATAATATCTTCCTTTTAAACCACATCCATGTTTTCTTTTAATTCTGTTATTTCTACCAAAAGTACTCCATTTAACTTTAGTATGATTAATTTATCCCATTATATTTCCATCTGTAATCTGATCAAGATATTTGTACTTGTTAACTTCTTTCAAATCATGATTATCAATAATTTCTTTTGTTTCCTCTCTTGGGTAAATTTATTTAATTTCCAGTTTTTATTATTATTATTTTTTAAAATGTATTAAAAGAAAACAATTTTTTTTTTTTTGTAAATTATTTAATAAATATTAATTTTAACCTTAGAAGAAATATAAAGTTTTTTTTTTATGTGTCATAGCATTGGCCAGGAAGCCAACCTGCTAACCCATGACAACTGCTTGCAAGGCAGATGTGCTGACCACTTGACCACCAACACTTGACTAAAGTTTTATTTTTAATAGTATTTTTAAAAAGAAAAATAAATAATATTTTAATATTTTTGGTCCATTTTATTTTTAATTAGTCAGAGTTTTTAAGAGAGAAAATGAATGAAAAGAGAAAGACATGTTTTAAAAAAATAAATTTTCTAAAAAAACTATTTCATAATTTTGAAGAGAAAATTGACTGGATTAAAAAAAAAGTTTCACAATTTAAAAATATTAACTTAATGAAAATATTTAAAATTATCAATTCTTACAACAACAAAAAAATTCTTTTTTTTTTTTATAAATGGCAATTTAGTGTGCACACACAAAAAATCCCTTTAACCATGATTTTATTTTTTATGGAGTCCTTTTTCCAGTTATGATTTCCAGTTTTTCCAATTGAGTTTCTCTTTGAAGGCTTCTAGACATTTACATGGTTAATTTGTCCTTTTCTTGGTTTGCAGCATTTCCAGGTCACAAATGGCAAATTGTATTCATTTCTTTCCACTAAAATTTCCACATCTAATATACAGAAGCATGCTCTTGGTTGAAGACTAGATTGCAGATCACTTTAGAGGGTAACTTCTTAACATTTTATTCCAGTGAAGACAGGTTATATGGAGAAAGATCTACAGTTTTGCTGAATTTAGCACATGGTTTTCATTGTAGAAACCATTTTAAAGCTAAAATCATAGTATACTAAAATCTTAAAACAAGCAAAACTCTCCATACAACAGTGCCACTCAGTTCCAGCTAAAATAATCAATAGATGCCAGAAGGCTTGTGCATAAAATCCCCATCTAGTGCCTACTCATCCAATATCCCCAGTCTCTGGCTGGAACTGAGTGGCACTGCTGTATGGATAGTTTTTCCTGTTTTAATAATAGTTATGTGCAAACATAAAAATGGTGGTCATGTGATGTTTGGTGGTTTAACACCAATCCTATACTAACAACTTGTTTAACACTTCTGCTGTACTATGCAACAGTTTAATTGTAACTTCTGTTGCTTTCTTCTTTAGCAGTTGGATTAAGACTTGTCTGTTCTCTTCAACATTTAATTTAGAAATAATTTCTTAACAAACACTTGAGTCTTCTGACTTATTCAAACTCCTATATTTTGGTAGAACAATATTGCCTACAATCCAATCCCAATCTGCCTCCAACATGACAATTTTTATAACAACTAATTAGGTACATTTTTACTAATGCAATTAATTGCTCACCTATTTCCTCTTTGAACTTTGACATTGAAAAACAAGTCAAAAACATTTAAAAAAAATTTTTTTAAAAAAAACTATTAAAAGTAAAACTTTATCTCTCTTCTAAGGTTAAAATTAATATCTATTAAACAATTTACAAAAAAGAAAATTATTTTCTCTTAGTACATTCTTCTTTTTTAAAAAATTAAATTAATTTATGGAAGACACAAAACAAAAGAAATTATTTATCTGAATCTATAATTTTCTCGCTCTTCTATCAACATTTATAATTTATAATACATATTAATATATGTATATTATGATTTTAAAAAACAAGTTTGATAATTATTTAGAGAAAATGGTCTATAATTTTCCTACTATCATAAGGGAAGAAAAGTAAAATATTTAATTAGTTGCAGACCCATTATTATTATTATTATTATTATTATTATTATTATTATTATTATTATTATTATTATTATTATTATTATTATTATTATTATTATTATTATTATTATTATTATTATTATTATTATTATTATTATAAAAAATATATGCATGGAAAAACTATATATTATTTTTTCCTTTAATTAAATAATTCCAAATTAGACTTGGAGTATGATGTCAACTATCTAATTATTTTTAATGCAGCTATGTAGTCAAATAGTTACAATAGAAAGAATAAAACATACTTTTACAACATTTATTGTATTTAAATAAAATAGTTTTTTTTTAATTCTTATAAAGAAATCTAAAAATAAATACATAAATAGTTTAAAATATATAACATTTACTTGTATTTTATAATTTAAAAATAAAATATTTTCCTGTAAAGATAACATTTTTTTAATTTTTTACAAAGTAATCTAAAAAGTATATATATATATGTGTGTGTGTGTGTGTGTGTGTGTACAATAATAAAATACTTGGTACTGATCTAGTCAGCTATCTACATTCCATTTTCTTTTTAATTTACTTTTTAAATACTAATTTGTCATCATAATAGAATAGTGGAATAACTACCTGATCAATTGAAGATTTTTGGATTTGAAAAAGGGATTTATTATAATTTATAAATTTAAAGTTGAACCTAAAACCTCTTCTTACTTTTCATTGCCAGATCTTTCTTTCTGCAAACTTTTAATATTATTTGTCTTTTCAATTTTTTCTTTGGTTTTGAAAAAATGGGACAGTGAGAAAAGGGAATCAATTAAAAGATTTCAAAGTTTCTTTGGATTTTTCACCATATTGCTATCTAAAATTGACTTACAAAATTAATTGACATGGAATTTCAAACGACCTCTTTTGATTTGTAATTGACAGATTTGTTTTGGAATTTTCCTTCTCATTATTTGATTTTAAAAAAATTAAATTTGTTTTTTATTGGTCTTTAAAAAATGAGGAAAGGGAAGGTAGGGGAGCAGTAAATCGTGTTGTCAACTTTGATGAAAATAATAATTGTCAGCTCTACATTCAATTCAAAATAAAATAAAATCAAACAATCCTAATAAAAATGAACTATCTGGCTTTAAAGCACAACAACATGCTAACAAAAAAATGAGCTTAAATTCAAAACTTCATTCTTACTTATTTGGATTGCCACCACTAACCTGATAGTTTACTTTTTGACTTCACAAAAATCTAAAAAAGCATTATCACTATCATTTTGAACTAAATAATTTATTAGCAGTGTGCACGGACAATTCAAAATCGCTCTAAACTCCCCCTTATCTTTCTTTTCTTCATCATAGATGATCTGAAGTTGTCTCTAAGAAGAATGTAAGATGTTTTTAATTAAAAACTAACAATAATAATACAATTTAAATGAACACTTTCAAGTCTAATGTTTCTAGTTGCTTTTCAAACATAAACATTTTATATGATTAATAATGAACACAAAGTTAATTTTTAAATTAATTTCTAATAAGTTAAAGAAAAAAAAGTATTTCTTATAATGCATGACAGAGCAGAAAAATATTGTTTCCATCTTTTAATTGATTTTTTTAACTCTTTATGAATCTAAATTTTAGATACATATTGAATTTATAAATTAAGTCATAATTATAAATTTATTAAATGCACATTGATTATGTAAGTAATATTTATCGAGGCTGTAACCTTGAGAATAGTAAATTAAGACCACATTTCTCTATCCCCTCCCTCACTATTAAAAAAGCAAATAAAAAAGAATTTAAAAACTTCTAATGATAAAAAAATAATCAAAATTCCAAACTGATTTGTCAATTACAAATGAAAAAAAGGTTGTTTGAAATTTATTTCCATCAAATAATTTTATAAATTAATATTAGATAGGTAGTGTTATGAGAATAATCCACATGGGGTCACTTGAATATGTCAGCTGTGGTTTTGGGGCAGTTCTTAGAATTCAAAATGAGGTGAACACACTCTAAATACTAAATGTTTATAACTTCTAAAATACAATTGTTATTAAATAATGATGCCACAAAGCAAAGGAGTATGTGGTGTGCCGGTCAAAATATGTTTATCCATCTAACATGAGCTGGAACTCACAAAATGTACTTCAAACCCAGTCAAGCCCAAAATTTAGGTCAGGAACCAGCCTGGATTCGAACCCACTCTCTAAGTCCCAAATCAAAACCTAATGAATAATGTAATAGTGATGGCCCATGAGAATTAATCTTAATCCGGCCAACTAGCAAAACTGAGCAAAACAATGAGACATCTATTAACTATGACTATATTAAAATATATATAAGCAAGGCTTTAATACGTGGAAGTGGAGGAAAAAGGAATTCGAACTACTCAAATAAGTTAGACAATAATATATTTTAATATACTGACAAATTATTATACATTTATAAATTAAGTACATTAGTATGTGCGTGAATGAGCAAGCAGTAGATAATTACATAGTGTCATTCATGCTATTATTTCTCATATGCTCTTTATTAGCTAAATAATATATTACAAATAAACACACATCTTTGGTGGGTCCAATATTAAGATGCCAATCAGTATTAGAAAGAAGTTACACAAAATTGCTACTAACGCTTTGATTTATGGTTCAGAAACGTGGTGACTAACATATATTAGGGGAGCATTCTGAGATTCATTACAGATATAAATACAAACTTTTCCTGCCATTATGGTCGTGAAAATACATAAAATACATTTGAAAACATTCGATTATATTTAAACCTATGACAAAATATTTAATGACAAATTATTTTAATAACAGTAAGACGAATGCTTTATTTTCCCAAGGTACATAGATACTTTTAAATAGATATATAAATTACGATGGTGGGACTGAATAAGACTGAAACAAATTTAATTAATAATATATAAGTAGTTGGCATTTATATATATATATATTTTAAGCAAAGCTTAATTTTAATATTAGAGCATTAACCTTTAAACCGCTAATTATATTATTGGTTGTATGAGGTAAAAATCAAATCTTTTAATTGGCCAACTCACAAACTGAAGACAAAGCCT
The DNA here is from genome assembly GCA_028023455.1 of Epiperipatus broadwayi. NCBI lineage: Eukaryota > Metazoa > Onychophora > Udeonychophora > Euonychophora > Peripatidae > Epiperipatus > Epiperipatus broadwayi. The sequence goes on from JAQFVV010006501.1 coordinate 60,246, forward strand.
ATTGTTAAAACATATTCGCCTATAATATTAAATTCAACTCAGATATGTTTATAAAAAGTATATTACTAATTTTTAAGATTATGAAAGTGAACGAAAGTTCTTTCAAAAATAAATTGCTATTTATTTATTATAAAATATTCAATTTCGGCAAATTTAAAAGCGAACGTATAAACAAAAAAATGCTGACGTAAATGCTTTTTTTCAATTTTACATTATGGAAAAGTAAAGATTTCTTTTTGCTAAATCTTAAATATTTTTACTAAAATCTTCAATATTTTTCGAAAATAATTTTGTTTTTTTAGTATACCCTGTGAAAATGATTTTAATTTCCCAGAATATACTTTTTTTAAACCTTAAATCACATTCGAAATGAAAATCTCAGTATTTTTCTTTATTTTCTTTGATCAAGCGGTTTCTTTGTTCTTTCCAGCCAATCAGAATGTCTTTTTGGCTGAGAGCCGGCTGACAGCCAATCACCAACAAGCTTCTTTCTTTGTTTAGCTTTAAATGTGGTTTTATTGATTTTTTACTTGTAAAATAATTTAGAAGAGAGCACCATCTTACAGAACTTTTAAAAACCTAATCAATAACTGTCAAACGAATATCCTAGCATTAAAAATAATGGAATTAGAGTGATGTCAACTGTGGACAAGAGGCCTCATAAGAGGCGGGAAAAGGGTTAAAACTGGGTCATGAAGGAAAAGAAATAATAAATACGAAGAAGTTTGCGGTGCTGACATAATAGCCTAAAATAATTAAGAGGACAAGGTTGTGCTTCTGGATGAAAAATGAAATCTCACACCCCCTTCTTGGGTAGTGCTTAGAGAAAAGTGGATAGGCATGGCATGGCCCAGACTTTTGCTGGTATAACCGATGCGAGAGGCCTTTTATCTATGAAGTGTATATGCATAGCATGTGCCAAACTTACAGGATCACTGCCAGAGGCATTTTATACGAAATAAATGTGGTTCCAGATAGCTCAACTATCTATGGAACGAGGTACGAAAAGAAATCTATGGGTTCGAACTTGTCGCAACCCCCAGATTAGAAGCACATAATATATATATATATGAAGATAAGCTAAATGACAGAAACGCAGTAATGATATATGTCTCTAACAACATTGAATAAATTTTACAGCTTTAAAATAAATGACCCTTGTTTGAATACTATAATACGCCATGCAATTAGAATATATAGAGAGAAATTTAGATTTCATTTACTAAAATATACTTGAAGATTTTATATAGCAAAAGAAACATTAAGATTTAGATTTCAAATTAATAAAATATATGTTAAGATTTGATTTAGTAAAAGAAACATTAAGATTTTCCCCCATCCCGTTTTCTGCTAGTTAAAATAAATCAATATCACCTTCATTGATTTTACAATAACTGAAATATTTAAATACAAGATTTGAAGTTTTAAGAGTATGGAAAATATAAAAAGACTGGCAGTTATAGAAAATAATTAATGGGTCACTCTTTCAGAATTGAATAAAAACAAAACATTTTAAAAGATTTCAAAGTGTTAATTAGCTTAAGTTCTGGATTTACACCAGTAGAAAATCCAGAGTTAAACAAATAAATATATATATATATATATATATATATATTAAAACATAAATAGAATGTTTATAACTTGCTTCGTGAAGGTTTACTTAAAAAATGACAAAAAAAGATTTTTATAAATTAAGCTCACCAGTTTGTTTGAGATTAGCAAATTAATAAAAAAGCATACATATCAAGTAATAAATAACTATAAATAATTGACCGCACCAAAATTAAGGAAGGTTAAAAGCATGTGAGATAGGATTAGATATAAAGAAATCATTTGAGAGCAAAATTGCATTAACAGATATATATATATAAAAGGCAAAGTTAAAGAATACATGAGAAGAGATCTTGATGGATTATTTAGGCTAGATTTAGTTTGAGGTGACGGCTTGAAAAATTACCTTGCAGTTTTAAGAGTTCAATTTAAAATATTGCAAGTTTTCCTGTGGCAGCAAGCTTCTATTAACACACTGAAGTTCTTTTAGACCTTTCTTCATTTCAGGGCAGCAGGATATTATGGTAGCAGCAGAGGCCACTGAAGAGAGGCCACTGAAGAGAGGCCACTGAAGAGTGGTGGATTTACTGCTACATCATTTTAAGTTTCACCTCGATGTTAACAATCATTTTCACTAGAGTAGCTAATCTCATCTGTTCTCCAAAATTCAGTCATTTTATACTTTTTCTTTTATCAGTTGTTTTTGAAAGATGCAATTGTTAGATAACGTCCAAAATAAATTCAAATCTATTTCCAGATTAGAAATAGATTTGACAACATGTTTTCAACAAAAGAAAATCTTTAATCTACTTAATCCCATTTATTTTAAGTAAAACTTTAATTAAAAAAAATACCTCCCTTTAATTATTTTTGGACAATTAACAACAGTCACATCTTCCATATTGGATTTTATAAAAATATATAGTTTAATAGAAAAACAAGCAATTTAAAAAGAAAAAGCTAAAAATGACTTATAATAAATATTTAAAAACATCAATATTTTGTTAGTAAGTTTTGCTCTTATATATATATTTGAGCCGCATCTATAATACTTTAATAAAAAAGAACTAATAATTAATAAAAAGAATTAATAATAATTTTAAAACATGTTATTGAATCATTAAATTTCATAATTTAGGCACGCATCTCAAATATATACATAAAAAATATATATACGACAAAAGGAGTGGGATGGGATATAGGGGTTTGAATATGGGTTAGTAGGTAGAAACATGAAGCACAATCTTAAGCTAAGATTGACTGCTTCATTGGGTAGGGGGAAGTATGGCTTGGCCAATACAAAGTATCATCCAAAAGAGCAGAAGTCTGATCCTATCAGGCTTATAATTATTAGATATGATTTATAGGTTGAGTGTGTCAGCTATGGTTTCGGTTTGTCTTTAGATTTCAAAATGGCCATGATTGCAAACTAAATCAATACCCAATACTCCCTTAATGAAATCATTAAAAAAAGAAAAATTAAATAAAAATTGTCAAATCTGCATTTTTATTATTTACATGTGTATAAAATTATTGGTAAATGAATTTTTTTCCCCAAATTTTATCCAGTTTATAAATATATATGTTAAATACTAATGCACAAGATACTTTATATTTATGAATCTACATTTATAAACGTTTACGTGCATATAAAACAAAACTTATACGTGCATATAAAACAAAACTTATACCCCTCCCACCGTATTCCATGATATTCATTACTTGTTATGCATAGGTGAGTGTATGCCTGCTTTAAAATCGATTTTTATGTAGAAAAAAATATAACTATCAAAATTTTTTTTAAAAAAAGCAATTTTACTTTGAAACATAACAATTTTCGAATTTTTTTTCTGTCTTTACTTTGATTATATATATATGTAAACAAATCAGTATTCTTCTTTTTTTTTAACAGATTACATCTAAATATACTTTTTTTTGGAAAAATATTACCTCATTACAAACAAGAAAATTTTATTTTAATGACGAAAATATTTTAGTTTGTATTAAAAAATAATATAATAGTTTTGCAAAAGCACGTCTATAATACTATTGATGATGTTCGTAAATCCGTCTAGCCCTTATCTGATGAGATAGTAAAAACGCTTTCACTTGTAAGCTTATTGTGTGTGTGTATGTATGTATGTATGTGTATAATTTTAAGAAATACATTTAGGTAATAAAGATATATCTATATTATTCAAAAATATTCATGAATAATATGTTTAATTAGAGGGATTTGAACTCAGACTTGCAAGCTTCCTTTAGTAATCCACTCTAATACAACTGATACACATGACCACGTGCAAGTGTATCGGTTGTATAAGATGGAGTGGATGACTAAAGAAAACTTGAAATTCTGAGTACAAATTTTTCTAATTACATTTAATTAAAATTATATATACTATATTTGTGTTTAAATATTAAATATATTTGTGTGTGCAGAAAATTTAAAAAAATCAGTCACAACATATAAACTAACGCTAAGTGGTAAAATGGTAAAAGAAATTCAAAAAAGTCTGCTAAATAGGTAGTTATTAAATTGATTCTATCAATAAAGTACTTAGCAAATAGAAGCAAATTATAAAGAAAGCTGGAAGTTTAATGTCTTTCAACATTCTTTAAAGAATATTTCAAGAAAAGATAAAATAATATTTTTATAATATTGTTATAGTGTAAAATATGCTTTGTTTTCTTAACTGTAGAATAAAAATTTAATTTTTCGTTGATTGTAAAGTAGTAAAATAATGACGGAATTACAAACATTAATTAATAAAATATGATCTGTTTGGACGTTGTACGTAGCTGTCATTAGCTTTAAGACACCTTCCACATAGATTGCTTATTATTATTCTTTTTACGGGCAGTAATTAGCTTTTTATGTCTGCAAGATTTAATAAGAATTCCTAAAACGAAGTTCAAATTACTTTGTTTCTTAAATATAATTTAAGAAATAATAATACAAAATAAACATGTAAATTTAATTGCAGGTAATAAAAATTGTATGGTTTTTAAAGTTAGGAAATGGCGATACACTAAATTTTAACACAAGTTATAATTTTTTAATTTTAAAGAAGTCATCAAATTTGGTAAGTTAATTTAAGTATAGATTCTTTACATTTTTATTGTTTTTCACACATGATTCCATGAAATAATCTACCCAAGTTGCTTTTTAAAGTTAACCAATTTTATTATGCTTTTCATAATAAAAAAGTCAACTTTGACACCTAATCGTTTATGACATTCAAAATATTACAAAAAAAAAAAAAAAAAACATGTTAATAAAACGGCCATCGGATTGAGTCATTCAACATGAGTATAATGGGATTAGTGAAAAGTCTTATTTTATATTCAAAAGCATAAACAAATTTTATTATAGAGAGTTTAATTAAGAGGCAAAACATTTAAAAATCATAGCGATAAATTAAATAATACTCCATTTGTTTTTTTTTTAAATATATATAAATTCAGTAATTAAAAAAAAATTCTATATATATATAAACTAATTCACAACCACATCCATAAATATCTTAAATACTTATGTTATCCCATATCCAAACTGATGTTTAATATTTAAGATGGTAAGTGGAAAAGTATGAAATTAAGAAAAAAGTTCCGAATAGATTTTAATAAAAATTTATAGAAAAAAATCGTTGTTTTCTTATGTAATATTCTCTGAGGTTAAGCCAATAACTTAAAATCTAGAGCGTGACAGATTCCAATGTTAAAGATGGATAAGACATAAGTGATAAAAATTCACAGACCAATTCTCAATTGAAGAAGGTTAAATAAGTAATGATAGAAAAACTCAGCCTGAAGACATAAACATAGTTAGAAAAGAGATAGAAAGGTAGAGAAATGGATAGATAACAGAGAGATAGGTAGGATAGATAAATAGGTGTCAGACAAAATATTTGGACTAGCAAACAGATAGATTTATAGATAGATAGGTAGGTAGGTAAGTAGATAGATAAGTAAATAGATAGGTATGTGGATAGATAGATAGATGGGAAGATAGGTATGTAGGTAGATAAATATGGAGATAGATAGATAGATAGATAGATAGATAGATAGATAGATAGATAGATAGATAGATAGATAGATAGATAGATAGATAGATAGATAGATAGATAGATAGATAGATAGATAGATAGATAGATAGATAGATAGATAGATAGATAGATAGATAGATAGATAGATAGATAGATAGATAGATAGATAGATAGATAGATGATAGATAAGTAGGTAGACAGATAGATAAATATATAAATAGATAGACAGATAGGCAATTAGATAATAGGTAGGTAGGTAGGTAGATAGTCAGGTAGTTAGATAGTAGGTAGGAATGTAGATAGATAAATGGATAGGTATTGGACAGCTAAGTTGGTAGTTAGATAGGTAGGCAGGCAGATAGATAGGTAGATAAATAGATGAGTAAATAGATAGTTAGGTAGATAGTTAAGTAGAAAGAGATAAAAAGGTAAATAGATAGATAGATAGATAGATAGATAGATAGATAGATAGATAGATAGATAGATAGATAGATAGATAGATAGATAGATAGATAGATAGATAGATAGATAGATAGATAGATAGATAGGCAGGTAAGTATGTGTGCAACTAGGTAGATAAGTAACTAGGAAGATAGATAGGTTACTATATAGGTAGGTAGGTAAATAGATAAGTAACTAGGTAGGTAGGTAGGTAAGATAGATGGAAGGTAGATAGATAGAGAAAAGGGGGGAGGTAGATAAGTAGGTATGTAGATAGATAGGTTGTTAGGTAATTATTAAATAGGTAGGTAGGTAGGCAGGCAGATGGACAAGCAGGCAGGTAGGCAGGTGGGCATGCAGGTAGATAATCAGGCAGGCAGAATGACAAGTGCTTAGACAGGTGGATGGACCAGGTAGTAGATATGTAGATTGTTAAGTAGGTAGGGATGTAGATAGACATTAGGTTGTTAGATAGGTAAGCAGATAAGTTATTACATAGATAAGGAGGTAGATAAATAGAAAGATAGGTAGGTGGGTGAGTAGATGGGTGGATGGATTTTAGGTAATATAGAATCTTCAATGTTATTCTATAGAAACACTGCAAAAGAAAAGACTAATTTGGTATATATATTGAAACTAAGTTGCATAAAAAAAAACATGCCATTGAAAAACATTCTACTTTTTTGATATATGTACATTATGAAAGAGAGCAAAATTATTTTTGCTTTTTTAACTCTGCAAATATATAATATTTAAATAACTAATATACATATTAGAAGATTGTATACATGGAAAGCTCCAGGTAACAAATTAATGTTATCAAATTGATTATATATTGATTCAGGATAGATATAAGAATGCTATTAAGGGTTCACATGCTTTGCCTGGTGTTGATATAGATTCGATCATAATTTGGTGATATCTAAATTAAAGCTGAGTTTAAAAAGAATTAAAAGAGGGAAAAGATACACAAGATGGGACTTGGATAAATTGAGACAAATGGAAAAAGGAAAATTTGGTTTAGTATGTGAAAATGAATTTAAAAGAATTGTTCAGGATGGGAAATATATTAATGGCTCTGATGAGTGTTGGAATAGAATTAAAAAAGGATTCTTGAAAATAGCAAAAGATGAAATAGGTATTATTCATGCGAGAAAAGTGAAACGACCTTGGATAACTGAAGGTATGTTGGAAAAGATGGAAGTGCGGAGACGATGGAAGAATGTAAATACTGAGGAAGGGCAAAAGGCATATAGGAAATTTAATAATGAATTGAGAAGAGAAACAGATTTAGCAAAAGAAAAGTGGTTGGAGCAAGAATGTAAAAAGATAGAAAGGCTCCAACAGATGAAAAGATAGGATCTGGCATTTGATAGAATACGAAGTATAACTTGGGAGAAAAAGACATGGGTAGTAAGTGAGATTGCAGATAAGAATGGAAGGAGGTTAACTGATAGTAATGATATATTAAAAAGATGGGAAGAATATATTCAGTATCTGTTTAGTAGAGGTAATAATTCAATTGGTTATGAACTTGAAAATGAAGAAGATGTTGCAATAGATGATAGAGGTATGGACATATTGCCAGATGAAGTAAGAAAGGCAATCACACAACTGAAGAATGGTAAGGCTGTTGGATTTGATGCAGTACCTATAGAATTTTTGAGAGAAATGGGAGAATTTACTATGAAGAAAATAGTTGGACTTTGCAATTTGATATATAATAGTGGAGTCTGGCCTGAAGATTTTTTAAGAACTATAGTGATTCCAATTGCTAAAAAGAAGAATGCTGTTAAATGTGAAGAGTATAGGACAATAAGTTTGTTGTCTCATGTTTCTAAAGTGTTATTGAGGATTTTAACTCAAAGGATTTATGGGAAGGTTGATTATTATATTGGTGAAGAACAGTTTGGTTTTCGGAAAGGGAAGAGCACAAGTGATGCTATTGGTATTGTTAGGATAATTGCAGAAAGATATATTGAAAGAGATAAAGGAATTGCTATATGTTTTATGGATTTAAAAAAGGCATTTGATAGAGTAAGCTGGAATAAACTGATGTCTATCTTAAGAGATAAAGGAGTATTTTGGAAATAAAGATTATTGATATGGACTATGTATAATAATCAAAGGATAAGAGTTAGATTTGGGTGTAATGAGATTGATGAAGTGAATATAGAAAGTGGAGTTAGGCAAGGGTGTAGTATGTCACCTGTTTTGTTTAATATTTATTTAGAAGATATTCTAAACAATTATTTGGACTGTGGAGGAGCAAATGTTGGAGGGAGAGTAATAAAGTGTATAAGATTTGCAGATGATATGGCTCTTATTGCTGAGGAGGAAAAGGATCTTCAGAATATGTTGAATAAATTGGAAGAAGGATGTATCGCATATGGAATGAAGATTAATATTGAAAAGACTAAGTGTTTATGGATAGGGAGAGATGCAAAAAGACTGTAAATTGGAATCCATGATGACATGGTTCAACAGGTGAAGGGATTTAGATATTTGGGTAGTTGGTTGAGTGAAGATGGAAGAAGTGAAGACGAAGTTAAAAGAAGAATAGCATTGGCAAAGGTGACATTTGTAAAGAGAAAGAAGATATTTTGTGGACCTATGGAAAGAGAATTAAGGAAGAGGTTAATTAAATGTTATGTGTGGAGTGGATTACTGTATGGTTGTGAGACATGGACATTGAGTAATAGAATTAAGAAACGTTTGGAAGCTTTTGAGATGTGGACATGGAGAAAAATGGAAAACATCAGTTGGATGAGTAGGGTAACAAATGATGTTTTGAAAAGAGTTAATGAGGAAAGAAGATTGATTGAAAATATCAGAGAGAGAAAGAGAAACTGGATTGGACATATATTAAGAAGAGATTATAGTTTAGTGAAAGATGTTTTGGAGGGAATGGTGAGTGGAATTAAAAAGAGGGGATGGAAGAGATTGACATTATTGGATGATATAAGAGATGGAAAGGCTTATGTGGAATTGAGGAGATGGGCAAGGAAGAGAATGAAATGGAAGAATAGATGAACTGATGTAGTGGCTACTCGTTGGACTTGTCTATTGGACAGACTACTATTGATTGATTGATACATTCTTATATATAATATGTGTAAGAGAAAAGTCACTTAAAAACAATTAAATATTTTTAATGAAAGTGTTGTTTTTATTTGTTTTCCTTCTATGCATCGATGTTTAACAACTTATTTATTTTCTTAAGTTCCATTAGTAAATGAAACATAGCACATAATAATAAAGTATCCAGATATTCAGTAAAAATGTCTACACATTGCTATAGCTTTAAACTAAATTATAAAGTAGTCAAAATAAGAGTCATAGATCACATGACCCTATCTCTTAAGCTTGTAAGTTATAAACAATGAAGATTGCCAATTCCTCAACAAGCTTTATGATAAATGCTTAGCCAAAGCCAGCACTTAAAATATCTGTCAGGAAGCCTCCCCAAATCCCTGACCATGGTTTTGTGCTTTGGCACTCCTCAGAGAGGTGCCAGGATAGGTTCAGACACTAGATCTAAAAATACCAACCCAAAGCCAAGCACTTATCTAAAAGTTATCTATTGAATGGAAAATCTGAAATTTTCAGACATCTACATGTTTTCAAACCCAGCTATCCAACTCAAATAGCTATATGGGACTGATAGATCTTCAGCCATACCATATACTAGTAGTCTTAGCAATATAACATTGCATAAGACTTAAGGCAGAGACTATAAATAGTCAAAATAAAGTCACAGATCACATGACCCTATCTCTTAAACTTGTAAGTTATAAACAGTGAGGATTGCCAATTCCTCAACAAGCTTTATGATAAATGCTTAGCCAGAGCCAGCACTTAAAATATCTCTGTCAGAAACCCTCCCCAAACCCCTGACCATGGTTTCGTGCTTTGGCACTCCTCAGAGAGGTGCCAGAGTAGGTTCAGACACTAGATCTAAAAATACCAACCCAAAGCCAAGCATTTATCTAAAAGTTATCTATTGAGTGAAAATTACAAAGTATTTTGAAATACAACATATTTGGAGAAAAAACAAGTTTTATATTAAAAGAAAAACCATTTTCTGAAAAGAATCCAACCTTAACATGTTTAAAGACAAAGAAGTACCTAAACCTGAAAGCAAGCAGGTTTCTGGTTTAATTGAAGTTCTATGGAGACTTTGAGAGTCCATGACTCCTTTTGTGTTGATTAACAAACTTTGAAAACAGTTGACTGATTGAACAATCGTGAAAGTAAAAAGATAGTGCTGTTAAAACTGATCAAGTCCGAAGATAAATGATAGTAAAAAGGCTCAGAGTCACAAAACAGAAAACATAAATAAAACTTTTTAATGATTTCTATATAAATACTAAAAAAAAACACTGGAATTGTAAAAAGAAATTCTGCATGAACAATTTTGAGAAAAATGCCAACAAGATTAAATCTCTCACGGGTACCAAATGTTCTAATAAGAATCATCAAACAAAGAAAAATATCAAGGATAATTTTCCTGAGAATTAATTTGTTTTTTTTTTAAAAAAGGTCAGGGTATCTCAAGTGCCAATGTTAAAAAAAGACACCTTTCTGGCTATTATATAATCAAATATTAGGAATCTATATATTCTGACTGCATTTAAATATATCTATTAATTATTCATTGTTATTACTAGATAGAAGAATCGTGGTATTTAATTTGATATACACATTTATGGATAATGGCTATGGTTTGAATACAAGCTAGTATAACTATATATATATAAAGATGAATATACAAACATTAGATTTATTTAAAGTAGTTTTCTTCAGTAATATCTAAAACTCTTTCCAGAAAAAAAACTGTTGATACATATGATTCTTACAGGAATGACATTGTTTTTTTATATTGTATATACAAAATTGTCATTTAAAAAACAAAAACATTTATCAAAATTAATTGTAAAAATATAAAATTGTGACTATTTAATAGCTAAATAGTAATAAAATTGTGTCATATACCATAATAAAGTAAATGTTTTAATGTGTATAATTATTTTATTATAATATATTATAAATGTATAACTTTGCATATACATATATTCATAAATGTATATATACACACGCACACACGTAATAATAATAAAGTATAACGGTGATAATATATTTTATAAATAGTTATGATAAAATGCAGAAGTATTTTCAGTTAATTTCTTAAACCTTCTTCAACTAAAAATCATTTAAAATTTAAACTTACTATTAGTAATCACCACCATGTTATATACCAAGAGTCATGGATTTTAACATATACACACTGTTTATTAATTAGAGATATCTTATTTCAATTAATCAAAATTGCCTCCTTAATTTTTCTTTTATTATGGTTTATTTTCTCATGAATAATCTTAATATTATCAAGATCAAATTTAAAAGTAAACTCACATGAATTTCTTTAGTAAATCTCTACTACTCTTATTTTTTATACTTAAGTGTCCAAGTCTCAGATCCATAAGTAAGAACTGGTAAAACACATTTATTAAAATCCTCTTTTTTCAAACACATATGCATATTTCCTTTTAATATCAAGTTATTTCTGCCAAAAGCACTCCAAACAAGTTTAATTCTATGATTAATTTCATCCATTATGTTTCCATCTGTATTAATAATTTGACCAAGGTATTTGTAACTGTTAACTTCTAACTCATTGTAATCAATTTTTATTTTTATATTTTGAAAAAATCTATTGAACGTTACTTTAGTCTTTTTAACATTTATCTTTAGTCCTACTTTCCTACTATCATCTGATAACTCTTGCAAAATGTCCTGTAGCTCTAAAGCATTATTTGCAAAAACAACTGCATCATCTGCAAAATCTAAATGACTTAAATAATCCCCATTTACTTTCACTCCTTTAGCTTCCCATTTTAATCCACGAAATACTTCTTGCAGCATTACTGTAAAAAGTTTTGAAAAGTCATCATGCCTTACACCCTTCTCAATGTGGACTTTCCTAGTATCATTGTGTAATCTAATTGTTACTGTTGCATTTTTATAAATATTTTTTAAAATATGAAAATATCCTGAATCTATACCTTGATGATCCAATGCTTTAATCGCTGAAGAAATGTTTATAAAATCAAATGTCTTTTTATAATCTACAAATTCAAAGCATAATGGCAACTCATATTCATTTGTTTTTTCTATAACTTCTCTCAATACCTGGATATGATCTACTGTACTAAAACCACTTTTAAATCCATCTTGTTCTCTTGGTTGGTGGAAATCCAATGTTCTCTATAGACGAGTTGTAATTATCTTGGTAAAAAAATTGTATAAAACTGATAAAAGGCTGATGGGTCTGTAATTTCTAATATCTTCTTTATCACCTTTTTAAAATATTAATATTAATACTGCATTCTTCCAATCATCTGGTATAGTGTATATCTATTTATATCACATTAATTCATATAAATAATAATAATAATAATAATAATAATAATAATAATAATAATAATAATAATAATAATAATAATAATAATAATAATAATAATAATAATAATAATAATAATAATAATAATAATAATAATAATAATAATAATAATAATAATAATAATAATAATAATAATATGTTTATTTACTTAGTAGGTCATAAGATATTCAAGTGCTCTAATGGCAGATTGAGCATTGAATAGTTACATTTATTTACACTGAATCAAGTTTTTTTTTTTTTACACTGAATCAAGTTTTTTTTTTTTTTTTGCATTACTTGGCTTAGAATTTATTCTGAAACTTTTAGCTCCGAGTCCCCCATTCTGGACTAAATTTCACAAAAATCTAAAATGTGTGGTTGTTCAGGGATCATACATTGCCTGAGTATCATATAAGACAGGTTTTTAAGTTTTCATTTAAACACTTGAGCTCTCTACTACTGTACTAAGTGATATATTCAATAAGATGTTAAAGATTTCCAAAGCAAAGCCACTTCTAATTCTTAAATATCATGAACTCCTAAGAAACATAACTAAACAATTACAATGATATATGTATATATGCACGTTATTTATATATACAAAGAGCATACAAATATATATATATATATGCACACACACAAACATGAATATTCAGTATTTTATATGGATTAAAATACAACTACCATGTGTAGTTGGTAGAACATTATGACATTAATGCTTTGTGCTATTATATGATTAGTTCTTATATCAATTATTCCATCAGTCATCCAAGGACATTCAGAACATCAAAGTCTTTTTTTAGTGGTAGGAATCCATTTTGAATGTTAAACTTGTGCAAATTTAATTTTAAAAATATTTGTTGGAGAATTATTAGTTCTAAATACAGTACCTAGATGTCAGGGAACCAATGGGAATTTAAAACACTCTATCAAAAATGTTTAGATCCAGCAGAAATAAGATGGTGCAGATATAAATAAATATTAGTGTGCTTCTGTTGTTCCATTATGAAAATAAAAAATAAGTTATGTATGATCTATTTTTATTATTCACATGATCACCATTTCCTATGCTTACACAAGCTGTTATGACAGAGGCAAAACTATCTGCACAGTAGTGCCACCCAGTGCAGTCCGTAATAGTCAATGGATGCAAGAAGGTGTGTGCATAAAATCCCTATCTAGTGTCTACTCAATCAATATCTCCAGATTAGTTTTTTACTAATTCATTATTATGTTTACATAAATTTTGAAATAGATATTTATTGAAATTATAAATAAACCAGTTGAATGTCATGCCATTTTTTGTTTGTTTGTTTTGGTCTGTAAAAAATATGGGAAACTTTTGATTTTTGAGTTAATAAAATACTTCTGTCTACAAAAATCTGTTTAACATTACAATTACTATAAATCCTCTTATATATACTTTTTCAAGATCTTTAATTTTTTTTGAATTAGTTTTATATAACTGAAAATATTTTCATTTTTTACCTTTCATATTTTCTTAGAAAGCTCTCATGTTACCTTTAGTATCATTATCATATGAAAAAATATTGATTTGAAATCACTTGTAGATAGATAATTTATTAATAAATTAGGTACTCATTCTTATGATAATTCATCCCACTCGATGGTGCTGTTTTCATGCAAAAGCCCAGAAATATGCCATTTACATGGCCAAACTTACGACCTATAGAATAAATGTGTTCATATTAGCCATTTCAGGCCTAGATTGCATTGAGTATGGCCCACTAATGTGCTTCACAACACTATATAAATAGTGCGCACCTCACATATTGCTACCGGATGTGAGGATGTATAGAATTCAACTGGCCATACCTCTTTTAATGTGCATTCGATCTTACACCCTACCTGACATACTGTTACATAATAATACTTGTAAGCCCATCACCGCACTTCCATACACATCTTTGAAGGTAAATTTAATTTCAAAAAGGTAGGTTCCTGCACCATTTCAGAGAATTCACGGGAAAGGTCACATTTGCATGAGAACAGCTACGAGACTACTAAAATGGCTGTGGTAAAGCACTATGCACTGAAATGTATAATGTAATTTAAAATTGTAATTAATCCATTCTATTAAATAATGTTGTTTCATAAAGAACAGCTATGAGACAAATCAAATGTCTAAGGTTGCATGTCGTTTTAGAAATCCTAAAGTTGGTTTGATTGGTCGATCCTTCGGATCACCAAAAATAGTGGTCATCCCCCCTGCACATTCCAGCACTATGCACTGAAATATATAATGCAATTAAAAAGTGTTATTTAGAAAATAATGTTCTTTTTAAAAAAAGGAAATGTATTTTGAAAGAAATTCAATGTTTTATATCTAAAAAGAATGTAAATCCCCCAAAAAAAAAGAAACTGGTGAAAGCATTATTTAAAATATATATATAAATCAGCCGGGTAATGTTATTATCTATTTGTTTTTGCCTAGCAACAGCACCATTGAGTAGTTGGATTGTCATAAGTATGAGTACCATAAATTATTATTTATTTATAAATAAATTATTTTATAAATAATTCTAAAATGATGAACTAAATTTAATGTTTAAAGTAAAAAACTATTCAAAATAGGACAATAAATACTTTCAATAGTATTTAATAAAATAAAAGTAAGTGCTTTTATTTTTATAAAACAAATAAATTTTTTAATTTTCAACTACCTATAACAGTACTTCTTGAATAAACTAATTTTTAATTGTTTTAAATTAAAGTAGTTAATGCATGTGACAAATCAACATGAAACTGCAGTTCATGTGACTAAGTAGAAACTTCCCAAGATGCCTCAGAATCTAGACATTTAGTATGCAAAACCACAAACATATTTCTGTGACAAAAGACACTGTATCTAACTTAAAAGCTAGATAGTCAAGCGTTGTTAGTCGAGAGGTCATCACAGCCACCTTGCAAGTGAGTAGTTGTTTGCAGATGGTTGTGGTTTCGCCTCCCGACCGATGCTATGACATATGAAAAAAAAAAAAAGCTCAGATATAAACAAAGTGCACATACACATATATAAATTTTTTGAACTGAGCAAATTTTTAAAAAAAAAGACATTAATATTTTCATCATTGATGACTAGTCTATAATCACTGCTGCATCCTTAGAAAAAAATTAATTATAAAATTTCATGCTTGAAAATATCAATAATATAACAATCATTCAATATTTTGCATAATTATTACATAATACAACTAATTAAACTGTTTTTAAAAAAGAATTCTTTTAAACAATGCTTGAGATTTTATTCAAAGATGCTGCTAATTATGACAGTGTCAGAAATATCAGTAAAATCTGATAATTTCCATTGCATTTATCATAGCACAAAGTTACTGTTATTGGAGCTGCTTGTTATGGCAGCATCCAAAATTATTTGAGGATATGTTTATCTATTTTGGTTTATCCTCAGAGTGAATATATTTTTATTGTTTTCATTTATGATGAGCAATAAAATATTCTATTTTTTTTTGTAATTAACATTTATAATATTATTATATAAATATTTACTACAGAAAAATATAACATAATAATAAAAGAAATATTTTAAATATTTATCATGATACACATATATATAATCAAGTCATATATCACATGACTTATATACTTGCATTTACAAATATGTAAAATAAAGAGCCTGTTAATAGCTGTAAACAAGCTTTTTTTATGATAAATGAACACATTCAAAATCTTTATCTAAGATTGTCCCCATCACCAGATCAGTTTCAAGCTATGATTCTCTTCAGTGAAGAGCTAGAATACCAAATTTAAAATACCAATTCAAGCTAAGCATTTATCTAATAGTAAGCCTATTAATAAATGGCATATCTGAATTAGGTTTAGACCCGTATGATTATTTCAGTTGGAGAGCTGAATTTAAAGAAGTGTAGATATCTGAAAATTTCAGATCTTCTTCTTAAAAATTAACTACTAGATAAATGCTTCGCCTGAGTTGGTATTTTGAATCTGGTGTTCTAGCTCATCACTGAAGAGAGCCATAACTTGAAATTGATCTGGGGATGGTGGCAATTCTAGATAAAGATTTTGAATGTGTTCTCTTGTAGCATTTATCATTAAAAAAAGCTTGTTTAGAGCTATTGGCATGCTCTTTATTATATATATTCCCAATTGTTATTATATAAAAAAATTAAAATAAAAAGTAAAGATTGATGTACTCCAAATATTATTGTATGTCAAACAACAATTAATGAAATTTTCATTAGATCTTTTAACAATGATTAATATGGAAAATAAAATGGTCATGTGGTTGTAAAATTGGAAATGCTCTGTTTTGTTTTCCTTGTTTACTTTTTGCTGGTGATACTGCAATAAAGTACCCTTGCTTTTTGTAATTTCTTATATTAGAAATATTTTTTTAGAAAATATGAGTTCTTCTTGAAGTATGTCAAAAACAGTTTTACTATAATATAAATATAATTGATATATGGTAATTATGTTTGTCTTAACTATCTTATAATAACATGAAAGCTAAACACCTTCAAACAAATATGCTTTAAACATGCTTATGTGACAGCCAATCAGATAGAATAATGACATCATATGGGACTCTCAATTCTAAAACACAAGCCAGAACTATTAGAAAAAGATGGGACCCATCTTAATTTATGCCTCAATTTTTATTTAAATAAGCCAGACTCAAGCATTTTGAACTAAGAGTGTGAAGCTTAAATACCTTAGTAAAATTAAGATAAGTAATAAATTTTTGATTAACAATTTTACTAGCTAATAATAATCTTTGCTTTATATTTAGTGTATCAATAGAAGTAAACATTTATTTCCTCTTAGTATAAATAAATATTAATTTTTTGAATTGTTAAATAATTTGGAGTCTGACATGTCTAAACTAGCTTCTATATTGACAATAAACTTAGCTTTATATATATATTAAAATATAAATTTTGATGCCTGTATTCCTTCAAAATATATGTAAAAATCAACTTGATATACATTATATATAGTAATATTCATATAATTCAACTTATTCTGTTAAAAGTATTTTCCACTATATTCCTTTTAGTCTTTGTCAACTATATAACGATATAACGTCACGTCGAAAAGAATTGTTGGAGTTATAAAATAATGTCTCATTTTGATTATTCAATGTTATATCATTATATCGTTGACAAAGACTAAAAAGAATATAGTCAAACGTACTTCTAATAGAATAAGTTGAATTATATGAATATTACTGTATTTAATGTATATCAAGTTGAATTTTAATATATATATATTCTAATATCGTCATGGATAAATGATGAATTCATAGTATTATTTCCAGGAACTTCCAAGTAGTAAAAATTAATAGCCAAATAGCTGACATTTCAGTACAATAACAAGTACTTTCCTCAAAGCTTCTTCTTTCTTATGATTTGAAAAAGAAGAAGCTCTGAGGAAAGTACTTGGTATTGTAATGAAATGTCAGTTATTTAGCTATTATATTATTATTACATGGAAGCTCCTGGAAATAATACTATAAATTCATATATATATTGAAACAGTAAGATTCGTATTCGAATCTTAAGTTTCACCTTTTTCTGTCGTCTCTCACTGACCTCTCACTGACCGGTCTATCCCGCCCAAATTTAAACTTTTTGATATCGAATTGTGTGTGTAACAATATTAAAAATGTATAAATATATGTAGAATTCAGCATAAACACGCACACATTTCGATCTCAAATTAAACGCAATAAATAGGGATAAAATAATATAATTTAGATTTCTTTTAGTTATATAATTTTGTATAATTTTAATCATTTATTTTGGATTATAAAGTTCGTATTTATTGCTTTGTTTAAATTTCATTTAATAATAATTCTAAAAAAATATCTGATGTAATATTTAATTAAAAGTTAAAATAATCTTATGTTCCCTTTTTGTTTTTGAAATTTAAAAGCATCGGTCAGTGATAGATAATAGATTAATTAAAAAAAAATTCCCCAAAATTAATTAGTAAATGTAAAATGTAAACAATAGAACGGCAGCTTTCTTTAATTAAAAACCAACAAAATGCATTGATTATCCTCAGGGCAGATTAAATAGAACCTAAAAATATCTTAACAAAAATGTGAAAGATCAAGATAAAAAAAGAGGCCATCTTAGACTTGCTGGAGACATTCACTTAAACTTTAGCTTTGCTCTCGATCACTGAGAGTCTCCAAAAATAATAAAAATAATTTGTTCCTGCCAAGGTATGACCGAGTAAAGCACCTAGATTATTCTCCATCGGGAGATGGCCTATCGGATGCGAACTTTCATTGCCCGTCATAAATTCACCATGAAGATCTGCTGCCTGAAATAAATGAAAAAGCTGCTGCTGCCATGAAATTAAATGAATATCTAAATACAAGAAAGACTTGCCACTCGTGAACTTTTTGCTGCTAAACTCATGGAATAAGGAAACTTCTTATAAAACAGGTACCTGTCTGTGTTCAAACTCTAGAGTACTCTAATAATATGCTATAGCTCTTCTTCATAATACTTATCTAAATTATAAAATGTAAAACTATCATATGTATAACTAAAACTGAATAATTAATTTAATATGTAAATTTCTCTAATAATCTAGCTTACCTCACTCTGACTTTCTTGGGTGCGTATTTCTATAATCTACATTTCTATCTATAGTTATTATTTAATTATTGCATGCTCATAATTATTTCAATTTTCAAAGTTTAAATCTATGATCGCTTAAAACAATGAATGCGTGTCAAATTTTCATTAATATTTACTTTCTTTAATAACTTAACTTTCATATAAATCGACACGCATTCAATGCTTCATTTATTGTAATGCAGGGGTCTACTACTTCGCAAATGGCTGATGTATTAGTTATAATACTTCCCAAGTTATATATGTTTTGTATTTATTAAATAATCAGTGAATAATTCCAGAAAATTACATTTCTTTGAGAGTCACCAACGTTCTTTAGTAAATGTTGATAATGTAGAGCCGAATTAGAAATCTATTTAAATCTCATCATAATCAATTATCAGTATACATGTGTTACGTTTTAGAGATGCGATGACCCATTCCGCCGTGAAATTTCCAGATTCTTCAGGGTTGAAATTAACCCCAGTCGTCCTACACAAGTGGGCATAATGGGTGCTCCCGTAGGATTTGACAATGTCATGCAGCCAGCCGGCAAATTGCGCCACGTACCGCTTGTCCCTGGTTATGCTTATGTGACACCTTACTTCGTCAGACCGAGGCAGAGACCAGTCTGATATTCTTATAAACCCATTCGCGGCATTGCAGTTTCGATATACTGCCATTCCATATCGCCTTTCTAAAGCGTACCACGTGTTCCTTTGCTCAATTCTATTATTCTATATATCACTCCACCTCTGCATTATCTTCGTAATTCACTCTCAAATAAATGTTTGCCCTTAGTTATAAATAAATATTTTAATTAAATAAATATATGTCTGCTGTTACTCTTATAACCCATACTTTAGACTCTTGCATTGCAAAGGTATAAATCCCTCCAGGCATGCATTAGAAATACTTACTCGAGAATTTTAGGTAGCTAGATTACGCCTTCAAATAAGTGAATTCCTTTTGTAAACATTACAGTATCGGAAATACCGCTACTGAAATCCTCAATATAAAATACTGTCTAAATAAATAAATGTATTCTTTAAAATATAATCATGTCGCAAATCCCGCTACTGAAGCTGTTAGTCCATAAAATATTATTAGATTGTTTTATTAAAATGTATTAATAAATAATTTTAAACTATACGTCTGCAGTTACGTTTCATTTATTCGATACCCATTCTATATAATATTTCCTTGATTATGTAAATATGAATGTTTAATTAATATTAGTTTGGTTATTGGCTAACTCGAGAATAAAATCATGAGTCTCTTGCATATTCCTGACCACCGTGCCTAAGGAAATATTTACTAATGTCGCATCAGATGCGTTGTTTCATGGATTGTATTGTGGAACCAATAAACTATGTTCGAACTCAGTACCACGGGTGGCTTCGCTACTCGATGGTGCTGCTGTTCTGTATTGTGGTCGAATTCTGCACTATGTTTATGAGTCACACGTTTTCTGACCATTACAATATATATATATATGCTACATTGTTATTCTTTTATATTTGTTAGTGTGCTATGTTATAATATTGTATAGGAAGTAAAATGAGCACTCTCTCAGCATAATATACAGGCATTAGAAAAGTTTCAGTCAAGAATATTCTGTAAAATTTTAAAAATACAATGACAAAATCATAAAATCAATCAATATGTTTTTTTAGCTTTCTGGATGTGATATTAATAAGTCCACTATTGTAAAATAAAAAATAAAATTGAATGTAAGTCATGTAAAAGTAAAAATATAAAAACTAATTATTTAGTTGGGATAAAGAATTCAATTTATACAAGTTTAGTTCAACATAAGTATGATAAGAGGTCACCTATTTTTTGCATTCATTAGAAACAGGTCATGGGCTTGAGAAGGATAGTATAAAAATGATTAATTATACAAGTAATAGAAGAAATAGAAAAATTAAAGAGGCAATTTTGATTAAAAATATAAAACAAAATCTTAACAGGGATTTTGGGGTAAAGACAATAATTTTATGAATAATTATAGTTGTTATTGTTATTAATAATAGGTTGAATATAAAAATGTTTAAAAATAAAGTTGAAAAAAATAATGATAGAGGGAGCTGTTAAACAAGTATAAGAATGTTTGAAAATTTGTCAGTTTGTTTTTGGAAATAGGATTATAAAGATGTAAGTATTGTCTTGCGTTGCTAGCCGAGAGGTATCGCAGCCGCCATGCAAGCAAGTAGTTGGTTGCAGACGGTTGTGGGTTCGCGTCCCGGCCGACGCTATGACACATGGAAAAAAAAAAAAAGATGTAAGTATTTAGTAATGTAATAAAAATAATTTATAATGTAAAAAAGTTAGTAATTAAATATATAATAAAAATAAAGAAGGTTTAGAAGTAATTAAGAAAATATAATTAAAAAGATAATAAAATGATAGATTAAATAGTAGAGTTTAAAGATTAAAGTTTTAAAATTATAATAAAATTGTTTTAGAATAATTTAATAATAAAATATTATAAATAAGAAAATAAAGTTAGTTAAGAGTAAAATAATAAAATGGAAAATGATTATTTATAATGATCAGGCTAAGATATATGTTATTGATTATGTATATAAATATAATATATTAATTGTATGATTATATATTTGGATATTGTAGCTTGGGTGATGACTTCAGGACAGTCACAACTATAAGAGTAAAGTTTTGGTCTAAAAAGTAATATTGTTAAGTGTATAAGAAAGTTGGAAATGGTATATGTAAATACAGAAATCAATACATAGGAAGAAGAAGAAAATTGGATTTTATCATTGTTATATTGTTTTAATCTTGCTTTCAATTCATTCATTCTTTTTCCCCTATATAATTAAAGATTTTTTATTATTTTTAAAATTTAAACTAGTTATTTCCTATATTCTATTTATATATTTTTTTAATTATTTTGTTATTATAAATTTTAAAAAATTTCGTGTTTGCTTTCTATTTGCTTATAAATTTGCATTCAATATGTAGTTGGATTTTGTATTTACCTTTGAAATAATTTTTTGGTGGTTTTGTATGCCTTTTTAATGTTTAATAAACTAAAACTGTATATATAATAAATAGTAGATCACTTATTTTCAAAAGTTGCTAAGTGGGCTTAGTATTGCTAAATGTACTTTTATAATATATTCAAGGTTAGTTTTGAAATAATTTATCACTAGCCATAAGTCTGAATATCAACTTGACAACTTTTAAAAATTTTAAAAAAGATCTTATTGTATATCAAATATTTCTCTCATTTATATATATTACAGTTATTTATATAATTTTTATTACATATTTTGAATAATTATTAATAGTTGCTTTTTTAAAAAATAATGTTGATTTTATTTTTAATAGTTTATTATTTAAATGATATCTTTTATTATATTCTCTTTTATGCTGCCAATATTTGATTCCTAACTTATTAAAAAGCCCTGCTAAGTATCTTATCTGTACATATAGTAGTTTCAGTGTGTATTTTTAATGATTTTTTTATAAATACTTTAATGTATATTTAATGTATTTTGTTCTTCTATTTTAACTTTGATGTTATCACTTTTATTAGTAATGTAATAAAATAGTCATCTATATACATTTAAAAATATTGGTTTGTGTTAATTATTTGCTAAATATAGTCTTAAACTATTTATCCAATTCTTTTATTTAATAATTGTTCGAGACATTTTTATATTTTTGTTCTTATTAAATTGCTTATTCAATAATGAATTATATATTACGTTTTTATTCAATAAGCAAAATATATTTTTTCATTATTATTAATTCTATTATAAACTTATGACTAGTATTTATTTTTATGCTATTTTTTTTAATTATTTTGTAATGTTATTTAATAATCATTTTGAAAGGTTGTTAAAATAAGTATTTATTTTATTTATATAAAATTAGTCTGTGATATATATTTTTTATATATTTTTGGATATCAAGATTTATATTAGCAGTTCTAACATCCATTCTTCTTATATTTGTTATTGTTATAATACTATTTCTATTATTGCTGATATGTTTTTTTAATATAAAATATTGTCTTTTAACAATTTTATCATTTTTTATTATATTCTTCTTTATATATTATTACCATAATTGCTCTTTTATAGAATTTTAAAAAATCATTACCTGGAAATTATTTTCTATTTTTGATTAATGATACTTCCTAAGGATTTTTTCCCCTGTTTATTTTATATTAATTATTTTATTATTAATATTACTTTTATTATTATGTGTTTTTTTAATTTCAATTTTTAATTTATTCTTTTAATTTTTTTTACATACTTAATAACAAGTTATTATATTAATAATTTGATCTTATCTTTTACTTTTAATTGTTTTACTCTTATATGTTATTTTAATCTTTTGTATAATATTTTAGTTTTTTCTAATTGTGTTTTTTATATAACTTAATGTAATTAAAGTGGATTTGAATCCAGATTTTTAAGCTCCCTACAGTCATCCACTCTATCCAATATAACCGATACAAATGACAACATTTACGTGAAAAAAATAAATGATTTCTAGTATATGTATTTCATGCTGAACCAGCACTCATCAGTTGGTCTGGATCATCATTAAAATTTATATCACAGTATTTTCTCTCTTTTATAATATTTTCTGTAATTTCTTATTTTATTTAAATATATATACACATTTTTATTGGTTTTATTATAGCATATTTCATTTTTATTCTTAAATTTATTGCACTATTTTTTTCCTCTCCATTTATAATTAACATTTCAAATTTTTATCATATCCGCTTTTAATTTTTGTATTTTTTTTTTAATATGTACACTGAATAAAATCTTATATTCCTTTAAATCTTTTTATAGATTCATATATTTCTTTTATCCATGTAGTTTGAGAAAATGGTAAAATAGCAGATTCTGGAATTTCAGGTGTAAAGATCAAGCTTAAGCCTCCCAGTTTAAATGCTTGATTTTTTTATTAATTATCAAGCAAGAAAACATTTGAGATTTGGTGCAGTGGTTGATGACAGACTCTGAAGCCCAAAGTCCATGGATCACAGCCATGTCTGTTGCTTCTCATGTTTGAACTTCTTATAAACTTCTGAATAATAAACGATTCAATTACTATATTTTTCTGATTTCCCAGCATGCTTTGCTGCAGTCAAAGAGTGGCAGACTCTGGAGTTCTAGATCCATGGATCACAGCCCAAATTTGTCACTTCCTGTGCCTGAACTTTTTATAAACCCTCAAGCATCATACCAGCTGAATATATATATATATACTATAGGATGTTCACCACACAGACCATTACAAAATTAGTCCTATACACTGTGAATCTGATCCCATATCACTTTAGAAGCAAAACAACAATAAATATGTTTTTTAATTATTGAGAGTATAAAGTTAAAATATAATTCATGTGGAAAAATATCTCTATTCAAAGCAAATCAGAATCATTGGTGAGTACCTCAACTGAAAATAAGGAAAGCAAGTAAACGTACACAAATGACAGGTACATTAGTTAAAGATCACTGTGTAAAAATGCATATATATATATCAATTTTTAATCTCAGATGTATTTGAAGCAAACAAAGTAAATGATTTATATAACTAAATGCACAGCACATTACACACACACACACATCTATTTGCTTACATTAATGATTTTTGAATATCTCCAGAAAGACAATCAAATTTTAATTATATTACATTTAAACTATTAATATATATATGCTTGTTTTTCTTAAAACGTTTTTTGGGGAGAAAAATTGATCTAAAACTAAATGTGGATTATTTTAAAATTAAATTGTGATTATTAACAATTGTGAAAATGATTTTTAAAACACTTTATGAGGGAAAAGGAAAAAAAGAATTTAAGAAACAAAACTGATTTCTTTTATCTCAATTATTTAAAAAAAATATAAACTATTATAGAGTCTTCAAAAATAAAAATATTTAAAATATTCTAAGCCTATCACAATATCAAATCCACTGACAAAATCAGTTATATAATGTCTACATACCAAAATAAGTTAATAGAAAAGATAAATACAAAAAAATAATCTTAATTAAATTATAAACATCATTGGCTTGTTGGTAACAAAAATATAAAAGTTTATAAAATATTTTATAAAATAAATATCTATAAGTCTCAAAACACAAGTGAGTAGATATTATTTTTCACTAAAGTATATATATATTGATGAAATAGGATTCTATAATAGCTTACTAATGAAGTCTTTCCACTTATCATTTTCAATATTGACCACATTAGGTTATGTTTTCAGGTAGAGTTGTCATGGAATTTTCTCTTACTGTTGAAAAGCACATCTATTTAATTGCATACATGAAGATAGTTGCCACAATTTGAATTAAACTTGAATAAGTAGAGTTGAACATCCTAACTGTTATGGGATACATACTGGAGAAGTGAAGTTCATTTATAGTGATCACCAACACATATTTATTAATTCAATTGCTGGTAGAAGTTCATTAAATATCATGTTAGCAGGCAAAAGCAAAGACCAAAAAAACTAAATTATTTTTTGAGCCGGTTTTTATATATTGCCAATTTGCAAAACATTTTTTAATTAACCAGCTCTCATGTTTACAAATTCTTTAATTAACAAGCCAATGATTTCTTTAATTATCACTGTTTACAAAATTCTTTAAATTAAATCAACCTACCTATATGTGTATATAATTCTTTAATTAAACCAACCTGCCTATATGTTTATACAATTCTTTATTAAACAAGACCATGTGTTTATAGATAATACTTGCTCATTTTAATGCCTAAAAATATTTAATTGACATTTTCAAAACAAGTAACAGATCTTAAACAAAAGTAACTTTCCAAGAATTTTAATTAATAATAATAGAAAATAATTGAGCAAAGGTTTTATAGATTAGGATTTAATTAAGCTTTGTTCTTACAACATAAATTTGAAAGCTGATTTATTTTAAATAATTTAATCAAAGTAAATCAATTTCTTTATTTTTTTGAACTAAAGTAAAATTTACTTAATTTGATTTTAAGCACAGATCTTTATTGGTGTGTGTGTTTATGTAATACAAACTTATATTTAAAAAAACAATTTAATTTATGAAATTTGAATTTGATTCACAATTTCCAATTATTATATTTTTAAAAATAAATTAAAGTTTGAGATAGGCCACTATCTATCTCAATATATAGCTAAACAAGATATTGAAAATATATACTGAAAGGTCTAAGTTAGACAAGAATCAAAATGCATAAAAATAAAAAAATCTACAAAAATTATTAAAAATAGGCTATATGAATGTGTCTTTTTAATATCAAAAACAAACAAACAACAACATCCAATTAAATCCAGAGATTAAGTGTGAGAAGTAATCTATGTAGTTGTGTTTAGCATATTGCTATATAAGTAAAAATATATATATAAAAATCTAAGAGCAAATTTTTTAAAAAATAAAATAAAAAGTAAATTATTTTATAAATAGATTAATAATCAAAATAATATCAATTAATCAAATTTACATTAAAAGAAAAACAATTACATTATTTTTATGATTACAAATATACAATAAAAATATAAACACTAAAATACACATTGAATCTAATACTGTATATACAGTACAGAATAATTTATCAATGTTTTGTACTATTATTAGTGAGTATTATATATATATATATAGATAAATGCTTTGCTTGAGTTGGTTTTTTAGATCTATATATGTTTTTCAGTAAGTTATATATATATATATATATATATATATAACTTACTGAAAAACATATGGGATGAAATTGATCACAGAATTAGATGTGGATGGGGTGCTTTTCGTAGAAATAACTTAATATTAAAAAGAAATTTGTTTATATGCTTGAAAAGAAATATTTAATAGATGTATTAACCAGTTTATACTTATGGATCTAGACTTAAATAATTAATTGAAGCATAATTTAGAAAATTTAAACTGCATGTACAAGAAATGATGAAAAATATGTTGGGGGTAACAAGGAGATATTAAAGGTGAAATAAGTAAGAGGAACAATGAACATATATTGTTGATATATTTGAAAAAAAAAAATAGAAATTGGTTTAGATATATTATTCAAAAAGATAATAGATGGGTAATTAAATAAACTCTCAAGTGATTGTAAAAAAGTCAAAAAAGAGACCACATATAAGATGGACAATGAGATTCAAAAGTTTGGTGGAGTAATATGGAGAGGAGTTGATATAGATGTGTTTTATCAATGCATCTCAGCTCCATCATAGTCAGCCATCTTATGCATGCATTTTGAAAATAACCTCCATTCATCAGGTAAACTAGAGGTATAGTTTGTGTCAGTGGCTTAATATTTTTTCAATATTCTACTCTTATGTAAAATATGATCTAGCTTTTATTACTTTTAATATTTTGGGGAAAATATAAATATCATTGAATTGCAAAAATATTTCCAATTTTTTTTAGCATAACCATCACGTTTTAACCCAACTCTGCAATATTGTAATCACCCGCCAATGCAAAATTTCGACCTACTCTTTCTTATTATGCATGTATTTCATAAATAATCTTCAGACATCAGGCAGAGAAGCACCATACAACTGAAACTTCATGCTTACATTGACAGACCAACATTTTCCCATTACTTCTTTTTTATGCAAAAAAGAGACTGGCTTCTATTTATCTTTAATATCTTATGGAAGAGTAAAGTCTCCATACAGTAGTGCCACCCAGTGCAAACGTTAGTAATCAATGGATACATGAAGGTTTGTGCATAAAATCCATATCTAGTGTCTACTTGTTCAATATCCTCAAACTAGTTTCTAGTTTGTGGCTTTGAACTTTGGATCTGAGATCTAGGTGCAATAATCTCAGATTTAAGACTCCTCACTGATTAAAGCCACAATCTAGAAACTAGTCTAGGGATATTGCATGAATAGGCACTAGATAGAGATTTTATGCACAAACCTTTTTGCATTTATTGATTACTATGGCTTGCACTGTGTGTCACTACTATATGAAGAATTTGTCACTGTTTTAACAGCTTGTATAAGCGTAGTAAATGGCCATCATGTTATATTTTTGTGGAAGAGTGAATGAGCACAGCACTGTAGAGATATTTTCAAGCTTTTTTGTTTTATCACTGCACCTCTCATTTCAACTGCATCATATTGTAACAATTTGTCAGTGCAGAAAGATTTAAAAAATATTATAGTAGTTTACAAATGTAGCAAAGAAATACAGAAAAAAATGAACATATTATTTTAAAAATTTGAATAAAAAATATAAATTAAATATTGGAAAAAACTTATGAAAAAAAAAAGATTTACTTTTCTATCTATATCTTGCTCTATTTTTTAAAACTCATAAGTATATCTTTTCTTATTATCACCTTCTTTCTTCTATCTCTCTTTATTTACTATCAACTGCCTTTCAATTCTTCTATCCCCGTGATTAAAAACACATCTGCAAGTCCATTCCGCTTTTTCTTTAATATTTTTTTCCATTTTTTTTTATTCATTCTTTTAGATCAATAAGATTAATTTTACAAAATATCTTTATTTTCTTCTAAAATCCACTCATCTATCTATAATAGTATCTTCATGATATCAAACCAATCATCATTTAAGAATTTATCTAAATGTATATTAAACAAAATAGGTTAATATAAAACTCTTTGAATTATATTATTCAACTCTATTGGGAAGGGGGTATTTCTGGCCTGACTAGTAATAACTAGTTTAGAAATTGAAATGGTGACCTTTACATTCATGGTTCATACTCTTTAAGCTATTCTGTCAAAGAAAGCAGTAAAATAGATCTAAGTTCAACTTGGTATGATAATCCGTAATATATGGAAACTACTTATTAATCTTACTCTTAAAAAAAAATTAGAAAAATCAGACTGTCATAGATAAATATAAAAAATTTCTAATGGCTGTTATCTTTGATAAAATAGCCTAGCTGGTTAAAATATCGTCTTAAATTAGTACTCATAAATATAATGATCACTAGCTAACTTCTTATATTCAGATTAGCAGTACCTGAAGAAGAGAGGAGAATAATAACACTTAAAATGTTGTGTTTCATATTAATATTTGAATGAATTTAGAAATATATAAATATTTTTTTAAAATAATATTTAATAATAATCCAATATTAGACAAATCAAAATCTTTTTTTTTCCTTCAAAATAATATCTAGACGTGACTTTTAATCTTGATAATCATAATTATGATGGGATGTAGAATTTTCCATTAAACAAAATATTTCATAATACAGAATTAACTTTTAATTTTTGTAAGTTTTTGTTTTTTAATATATAAATACATAAAAACAGACAACTTTTTATATAGTTATGGATATCTCCAATACCTAGTACTCAACATGAGGCCCAACCCTAATTCAAGTCCCATGATATTAACATTACTTATTAATGAGTAATATTATATTAGGTAATGTTAGGGCACATAAAATGGCAAACCATCAATCAAAACCTAAGTCTCACAGTTCACTCTAAATAAACATTAAACCCAAGTTTAAACCACGGCAATCAAATACATACGACTTCTAACCATTTCAAAATTAACATTAAATGTATTATGATTACAAATACAAAAGAACAACATATAATAGATCGGATGAGTAAACACAAATATATAATATTAAAATAAAAGGAAGATCAAATGCTTCTTTACTTTTCTTTTTTTTTTTAAACAAGTTGTTTATGTTAATATGTAGCAAAGATGACGTCAACAATAAAGTAAAAAGGATGAGCACGAACTGGCTTAATATAATACAGTATATACAATGAACTTTTTTGTTCAGGAAGGAGAAAAAAATTTGTTTACCTGTGGAAAAAATCTATCATTACCTATGCAAAGGAGCTGAAGGGAAAGTTTGAAAACCTATATCAACCAATTCAGAGTTGTAATACTTTTAAATAAATCTTTTACAAAGATTCAAGAAAGCAAAAAGAAACATTCAGCTTGTAAAACAGTTAAACAAAGAATTCAACAATTAATAAGTTGCAAACAAAATAAAGTATTGGAATCTCTAAAACCACCATTGATTCCTTGTTATAGATTTCCAGATTTAAATATAAAAACATGCAATAGAAGAAGAAATATTGACATTGCTCCAATCAATTTAAACTATGAAACCAAATATAAGTATTGACAAATGTAAATATGCAGTGCTAAGTGCAAGGAGAACATAGTGGAAGGAAACTCATCATTGATCATGAAGCTAAAAATCATCAAGATCAATATGGAATTGTCCTACCTCTCCATACTTGGATTAATAAACATCAAACAGAATTCATTATGAATTCTTTCTTTCACTCTTCATTTCAAAACTCCAGTTTGAAGGGTAGTAAAATCAACCTATTCAGTCAATGTTCAAATTCCCAGCTATGCATAAAAGAACCACCATGGACTATGGAGACAAGCCATTACAACAGTATCTATACAAACTATAAAGCCAAGTTATAAAGTTGATGTCATCTATATTTAATTGTTTGTATGCTATGTATCTGGGCCAAATAGCTTTAATTTAAGATTTGTGAAATAAAAAATTAAAAGAAACTTTCTTTCTTTATAATATTACTTTGGATAGGCAAAATCTATGAGGTATGCTCTTGATTATGAAATAGTCTGATCACTATAAATGGGACAAGATAAGACATTACTTAATGCATATATAAATTCAACATTCATATATGTATAATATGTATACTTTCTTTGTTTATTCTAAAGTTTATATTAATTGTTGATATTTTTTATATACTTTCTTTGTATATCTTTTTAATTATTTATGTCATGAACTTATAAGTCTCCTTCATCACACACACATCATACACAACAGGGAGGTCTTTTAAACCATCATGATGTTAAATAAAAGATTTTTAAAAAAGTAAACGAATACTGTACTATATATAACAATGTTGCATAGAATATGAAAATCATTCATGTTAATTGGGACATCCAGTGGCTATTTTTTATGGGATCATGAGTTGGGACATTGATTTAAACCAAGCATAAATAAAGAATGACCACAAATGTCTTAATGAGTTTCCCCTAATTTTGTTCTAAATTTTCTTGTTCAAATACTAATCAATGTAAATACGTTTATTAAATTTATTTAAATGTTAAAACATAATTCTTGGTTTATTTTTCTGTGGTTAAATTTCACTTAGCTATATTCTTATACATATATATATTTATGATCATTACTGGTATGTATACAATATACCATATCCACTCCCATTAACAGACATGTATTTATTTTACACATACTCAGACTCCAGTGATACAAATATGCCCTGAACCAGAGGATCAAGCAACATTTCCCTGAGTTCGAATTCCGGAATAACGGAAGCAAACTGTAATATGTATGAGATAGATTAAGGGTAGAATCAGTAGTTATTTAAATCTTACTCTCTCCTCTCCTAAGTATGAGTTTAATGTGTGAGAAGTATGCATGAATGTGGACAACAGAGATATACTTTTTTAATCATCTGGAGGAATCCACCCACCTTTGTCCGTACTACAGAATGACTGTCCCATTATAATATATTACTAATATTTAAAAGATGTACCTACCTATATATAAATAAATATAAATTGTTTTTATATATGTATTTTGGTATTTCCAACTGAAAAAGATCTGTTTGCCATTATATAATAGTTTGGTATTATTTAACAGAAGAGAGATATATTTTATTGTTTGCTTTATAGTTCTTTTTACATTAGAGAGGGCTGGTATAATAAAAGCTTGTAGGATAAAAATAAAACATATTTTTTTCATTAAATTAGAATTTACAAGAAATAGAAATATATATAATGAATTCTAGAATGGTAGGTATACATTACCTTTTTAATTGTCTTATCTGTTTATTTATATAATAAATAGGATAATTTGGGTTATAAGCTTGAAAATCTGAGTTAAAAAAGTGATTGATGTTCTCATGAAAAAAAATCCAAAGAAAAAAAATTGTAAAATTGTCAATGAATTAAAATGCTGATGGTGAATGCTATTGGTTGATATTAATCATGTGCACAAAATATGTCAGGACCTTTCTAAAAAGCTGAATTAAAAAAATAATTAAGCCCATGAGAAGTTTCCAAAATAAAGTGATTTTTATTAATGTCCTAAGTTAGTTTTTACTTTTAGAAAATTGTAGTAAAATTAAGAAGCAAAAAACAGGGTTAAAATATAGCTTAAAAAAATTTTTTTTTCAAATGAAAAGGCTGTAAATCTGTCTTTTAGTAATAATACTATGGCAGATATCACTGGTTGATCTAGGACCATCCTTTTTGAAATTTTGAATTAGTAACTAGTATACTATCATTAAAAAAATTTCTAAATGAAAGTAAAATGACTTTTTATTCATAAAGCTTGTTTTTATTTTTAGATTATTTTAGTTTTCATTTGGAGGCAGAAAACAAACTTAGAATGTAATGTCAAGAGAAAATAGGGGGGGGGTCTAAACAAGAAAATAGAATAGCATTTGAAATCAACGTTCATAAATTTTGATTAGGATAAGTTTGTTGATGTTTTTATTTTATGCTTTTAAAAGTTTTATTTTATTCATTAAAATTGTAAGGATACAATAAATACAGCATGTAATCTTATATGTATTTTTACATGTATATTTCTAATATGTACCACATTTTTCTTGGCTAAACAGTTGTTTTTGATAACTTTGGCCTATACAATTAGTAGATGATATAAACAAAGAGCTTCTAAAACCAATTCAATTGTTAAACAAGCTGCTACATGTGTAATGAAACCATATACTCAAAAAAAAAAGTTCGCCCTAATAATTAGTTTGACCAGAAAAATTTATAAAATATAATCAGATTTGAAAGAAGAAGAAAAAAGATTTATATTCCAAAAATGGAAACCTCTAGTTATAATAATATCCACACATGGGCTATAAAATTGGCATATATTCCCATCAATAAACATTTTACAAACAGAAGTGCTATCTATGCCTATCCTTTAAATAAATCTACTTTTATTGGCCATGGCTAAATTAGGACTTGAAGCTATTATGAACCTTATTTTTAAAGTGGCAAATATGCTTTTAAAATGTTTATTGGCAGGAAAGTATATCAATTGTATAGCACATGTCAAAGACTAGTTTCCTACCACAATATTATGTATATTCAAAATCACTATATTATTAATTATTACATATATTCAAACTAATGAGATTCAGTATCACAGACAGTCAAACTTAATCTTCCCTGTGATATATAAACTGAACTTGAGCAAATAGTTTGCCAATTTAAAATTCAGCTTCGTAATAGGGCGAAGCTCTAATTGAAGCACAGTCAATAACATTTTATTTATTTAAAGCATAGGTTCTAAGCATATGTGGACTACCTAGGCTTTTAAAATGTTTATTGATAAGGAAGTGTATGCCAATTTTATAGTGCATGTGTGAAGACTAGTTTCCTTCCACCATAATCAGCCTGACAGTGTTACTTTGACTCTTGATATGGAAAGAGTTGCTTTCATTAGCTAGGTAAAGTTGCCTCCTAATTAAGTATTATAAATGGATAACTCCACACACTAAATATTTCCATCTAAAATATTTATTAAAAATATTATTTATATATATATATATATATATATATATATATATATATATATATATATATATATATCTATATATAATCATTATATCATTAATTATTAATTAGAATAATATGCAACCTAGTGATATAAACAGATCATTTAAAAATACAAAGCCTAATATTAACATGCTAAAAAAATTATATTAAATTTGGCAGAAAAATGAAAAACTGCCAAAAAATGTGATCAAATGTTGTACTTGGTAATATTCATCTGTTTAATAGTTATTTTTATCAACCTTTAGGTAGAAAACTTAATATATATAAAATATAGAATGCAATATCTATATTCATAATAAGACTTTGTTTTAGAGATAAGGCTAATGAAAAAACTTACCTTGTCTTAATATTAATAAGATTAAGCAGACCAGTTTATTCATAAATATATAAATTTAAAGTTATATGAGATGGAAATGTTACCATTTCCACTTAGGTGAAGATTCAACTAGTTGATTATGAAAAAAACATATTTTTATAGCAATTAACTTAAAATATCTTTCCCAGCATCTAAATTAGCAATAAGTTATTTGCAGATAGCCCTAAAATCTTTAAATTGTGTGTTTTCTTCTTGGATTCAATATTTGAGAAAAATGGGCAGGCATATAAAAAGCTGTTGATTTGTGAAAAAAATTAAGATCAGACAAATCATAAATGCACCTAATTGTTTAAAGAACTCCAGAAATTTATATTAATACTTTTAAGCAAAATATTGTTCAATGGAATAAGTAGCATGGTGAGTCTATAACTCTAGCTATACTATTCAAGTCATTGAAATCATAATTAAAGAGAAACCTTTCACTTTTTTCACATATGCACCTTACTGATTTTATAATAGCTCAACAATGTTGCGTTGAGTACAGAGGAAACTCTCAAATCCAAACCCAAAATAGAGACTTTATAAAGATAAGAATGGCCAACTTATTTTTAACCTAAATTCTGTTTTATATAGGCCAATCTGAAGCATTTCAGTTTGAGAGGGAAAGATGTTACTCTGTTCACTTTTACATCCATTACTTTCTTACATACACCAACTTTCATGAAATCTTTTGATTTACATGTTAATATTAGAATAATAAAAATTATGTAACATTCAAATTTATTTTTTAACCACATAATTTGTATGAAATTAAAGAAAAAAGATGTACCTTTTTAAGATATGTGTCTTAAAATTTTTATAATAGCTCAATGATAGTGGTTGAGTAGAGAGGAAACACTCAATGTATGTAAGAAAGTAATGGATGTAAAAGTGAATAGAGTAACACCACTAGCTAAACCCAAGATGCTTCAGATTGTCCTATATAAATCAGAATTTAGGTTAAAGATAGGGTGGCAGCTCTTATCTTTATAAAGTCTGTATTTTGTGTTTGGTTTGAGAATTTCCTCTGTACTCAACACAGCATCATTGAACTATTATAAAATCAGTTAGGCTCATATGTTAAAAGGGTGAAATCTTTTCTCTTTAATTTCATATGACCTATGTGCTTAATAAATAAATTTGAAAGTGAAATCATTATTGTTTTCAGTGATTTTGCTCCTATACGTGGTGTTTAGTTATTTCTGCCCAATTTTATTACTCAAAGTAACACAGTGATTATTAAGTTTATCATGAACCAAACAAGTTTAACACTTGTTTGTAGAATATTTAGTGATGACATAATCTGTATAATAACAGTAAAAATATTTTAGTTTCTTCCTTTAATTATAATTGCAATTAGTACATTATGAATTATTTATCATATAATAACTTTTCATCTGATTAATCTTGATTTTTTTAAATAATAAATTTCTATATATTATGCATAGGTGCATATGGTTTGATCATTTATTAGTTTTATTAAAATTTCTTTGCTGGTGGAAGAGAATGTTTAAATTATTCATTCATAAATAAATAGGTTCTAATCTTTAAATGCTTAATATATACAATTGTTATTTGTTATAAATAGAATTATTAAAATAGCATGTATTAACTTCATATTTAACTAAGATATAAAATGTTATATATATATATATATATATAAGATATAAAATGTTATATATATATATATCCTTTACTGATGTGAGCCATCTAACACAAAATCATGGTTTAAAGGTTGGAGAACAATGAAAGAGATATTGAATTCTATCTCTCTCAGCGTTTATGTAAACAAAGCTTGATAGTGGGCTATTGGTAAAGTTCCATCTAGTGATCATAAAATGAAAGCTATAAGCAAGTTACGAAATTTATAACTTGTTTTGTTTATCATAAATGTACCCTTGAAGGTTTTTGCAATGATATAGATTGCAGAGGCTTTTACTATATGGTGAAACTGAACTGAATTCGGACCCATATAGCTATCTAGTTTGTTTAACTGGATTTGTAGATATTTACGTATCTGAAAAATTCATGCTTTCAAGCTGATAGAAACGTGTTTCTTAAATGCTGATTGTAAGAGTTGGTGTTTAGATCTAGTTTCTAGTCTTCCTACTCTTTACTGACATGAGACAACTAGCTCAAAACCACGGTTTAACGGTTGGAGAACAATGAAAGAGATATTGAATTCTATCTCTCTCAGCGTTTATGTAAACAAAGCTTGATAGTGGGCTATTGGTAAAGCTCCATCTAGTGATCATAAAATGCAAGCTATAAGCAAGTTATGAAATTTATAACTTGTTTATCATATATATATATAATATTTAAATACATGCATATTGTTATAACTTAATGTAATTAGAAGGGATTTAAATTTAGACTTTCAAGTTCCTTACAACTATCCACTCTATCTTATACAATGGATACACATGACCACTTACATACATGTGAAAAAGATACATTATCTCCAATATATGTATTTCATGCTGAACCAGTATTCCTCAGTTGGTCCAAATCACCATCTCCCATACATATATAAAATTACTGCTCAGTTTATATTAAAATAGAAAATCTTCAAACTCTAATGCATACACTTCACCTTCTTCTCCATTTTCCAACTTTTCAGTCATCCATATCATTGAAAATCTGAGGATGGAATGCTCAAAGCCCTTGTTGATGCCAATATTATTGTTATACCCATGTTAGCTTTAAGTCACTCTGACCACTCACACATACAACTTTAATATGTCCATTTAAATATACAGAAAAGGAATGGGCAGAATAAAGACTGAATATGTAATATTTAAAAATATGTATTCAGTTAATATAAAGTGAGCACTCATTGTATATATATGTGGAAGATGATGATCTGGAACAACTGATGATTTCAGGTTCAGCATGAAATACATATATTGGAGATCATTTATCTTTTTCACAGTATATAATCATGCATGTCAGTTGTATAAGATATAATGGTTAGTTATAGGGAGCTTGAAAATCTGAGTTCAAGTCCTGTCTAATATATATATATATATTAGTCAAATTCTAAATTGAAAATTATAATAATGCAAGGATCATAGAACCAGTTTCAGGAACTCTTTTATCAGCTATGTTAAAGCCTAATGTCACTAATCGTAATTCAAATTACATATGAATCTTATTTACATTAGGCCGATTTTAAAATAATTTTAAAGGCGAAAGATTAATTATAATTGTTAAATATGTCACACATGTAATTATATTTATGATAGATATAAATTATAGTCAATTTCATTTTTTTATAAATCTTGCTATTAATATATAAATATTAAAAAACACTAATCATAAAGCAGAATCTTAAAAAAAAAAATTATGTATGTTTATTAACAACTAAGGATTACTTTAATTTATAAAATTTGCAATAATTAATATGTAATCTTTTACACAATAGATATACAAATATATTTTAGTCAAATGGAAACTTAAATTTTTTTTATATAAATATCAACTGAATTAAATGAGCATGCGCAATAGCTAACCTATAGTCACTTCATATAATCAGATAAAATTTTAATTAATTCTATTTTATATAAAACTCACTAATATATAATATAATTAATTTTTTAAATAATACATTACAGAGAATATTATTCAGATTAAATATATTTGTATATGAAAATATATTGTGTAAAAAGGCAACACATTAATAATTTTATATTTTATAAATTAAATAACAGCTTTTTTACAGATATATTGTAATGGTATTAAAAATGAAATAGATTATAATTTTTTCCTATCCAGAACATAATTATATGTACATTTGTTAACTGCAAAGACTATCACATTTAATAATAGTATATATTTCATCTTTCACATTTTAAAATAAAGCAATTAAAATCTGCTTAATATAAATAAGATTCAAGACTTATCTGATTTGTGATCAATTGGTTTCGTGGAACTCATGAAGCGATTTTTCCTAAAACTGATCTAGTGATTTTTTTTTGTTGTTTTTCATAATTTAGAATTTGGTTATTATATATAACAATTTATATTTTAGTTTTAAATTGAGGTCTTATTCATAATAACATTCTAAGATATAGCTCTAACATATTTATTGCATAATTGATTGTGTTATATGCATATTTAATTCAATTAATGATATTGATGTAAACTGAATTAATTAAGTTCATATCTGACTACAATATAGTAGCATATGTGCTTGTTAATTGTGCAAAACAGAATACAGTAATAAATGGGAATTTTATAAAGTAAACAACACCTTTTTTTACTGATATATGAATATGTTAGTATATTCTTGTGGTTACAGCCTTAGTAAATATTACTTAATATAATAATGTGCGTTTAAAATAAATTTATAATTACAACTTTAAATTATCATAATAGATTTCTTACTATAAGATCTTTCCATTGACTCATTGTAAATCGAAAGATTTCGCGAGTAATAATGTATAATAGAAATTGTGGACTTAATCAGTGAAGTATTGAATAGCTTCACGCTCTTAGATCCAACCGCTTCAGCTTCACCTATTCATATATAAAAGTAGGTTGAGGTAAAGAAGGGTTCCCCTCTTTTCTTCCATAGAGTAAGCTTGTGGTTATGACCTGTAGAGGTCCCTACCTTCGCATTTTTCAGAAGTTTATTCTTGAGATTACAGCCTTAGTAAATATTACTTAATAAGATTTATATAAAAAAACATTTTTTAAAAATGAAAGTGAAGATAATTTCTGCCTATCCAGGATGCGTATAGTCAATTGCTATAAAGAGCATCATATTTAATGGTTGTATTTCATCTTTCATGGCTTAAAATAAAACAAGTAAAGTCTGCTTAATATAAATATGATTCAGATTTCTTCTGATTTTTGGTTCTGTTGATTTTGTATTATGATGTTTTACAATTCAGAATTTGGTTGTTATATATAATATCATAACTTATACAAAGATTTAATTGAAAATGTTTTTAATGCTTCCATATATCAAGGTAAGACATTATGATATATTAATTCCTTAATTATTTACTCATAATTTAATATCTTTTTAATTGCAGCAATTTTTAGCTTGGATGTTAATAACTTGAAAATCAGAATCCAATTTAAATATTTTGATAGCTTTTGGAGGATAAAAGCAGATTACAATACTAAAGTGCAAAACAGATCCCATTGTTAATTGCCAAATTAACTAATTAAAAGATCGGTTATTACATTATAATGATATAATACCACAGATAAATGAATTATAAATAGGGCTATTGTTTTTCTCAACTTATTATACAAAAGTAAGACATGGATCCAATGTCTTATTTCATGTAAAGATGCTTTGAATGAGAAATGGCAAAATTGTAAAACTAATTAATATATTCATTTTTCTGAATGTGTACGATTGAATTAATAATTAAAAAAAAAAATCATTCACTTTCCATGCCTAATCCAACAAACAATAACAAATGTTCTAAAAAAGTATTTTTACTCTGAATTTCATTTCATGGTTCTCATGGGGAAAAATCTATTTTATTTATATCCTAAAAATTATTTGGAAAAGAGTTCAATGTTTATTGCTTTCATTAAAAAGATCTAGTTGATCTAAAATTAAGAATTTATTTAAATTTTTTAAAAGGTAAACTTACTGCAGAATGAAAAAAAGGTAGCACTACCAGATTTCAAATAAGTGTAGTAAATAGAATAATAATAAATTTTATGGTTGTATAACCATCACAAAACTCATTTTAGATGTTCTAATATTTGCTTTTTTGTGTGATATTATTTTTCATCTGGAAATGAATTAGTCATATTTGTTTTTTTTTTTGTGTTTGCCCGTGTCAGCTGGCTCATTGGCATTGTGGCATTGCTGCACCACCAGAAAAAAAAATTATTAAATTTGTGGTTGAAAATATCAATAATATAAAAATCATTCAATATTTTGCATAATTATTATGTAAATACAACTAATTAAGCCATTTTAAAAAAGAATTATTTTAAGCATTGATTGAGATACTCAAAGGTACTGCGAAAGATGGCAGTAAAGGTTAATTTACTCCAGATATTATTATTTATCAAACAGCAGTTAGTAAAAACAAAAAATGCATTAGATTTTTTAACAATGGTTGGTATTAAAAAATAAAATGGTTGTGTAGTTGCGACACTGGAAATATTGTTTTGTTTTTCTTGCTTATGTTTTGCATCAATACTGTAATAATGCACCCATTTAAAAATTTCACAGGCTGCCATTGATGTTTGCTAATAATGATCCTTATTATAATAATTCAACCATTTTTAAGCTGCCTTTTTGAAAGATATTCTGCTTTATAAAAAGTTTCACAGAAAAATGCTTTTGCTTATTACGCAGTAGAAAGCATGTGTGGTTTATCTAACTCTTGAATGAGGAAATATAAATCATTCATCTCTTTCCTGTACACTTTTGGCTAGATTGATATGCATGAATTCATTGAAGAATTAAAAATTATTTCTCCAACACGTATGGTCTAATAATATCATATTTGTTTTGGAAAATCATCTGACAGATTATCACATTTAATCAAATAATTATTAGCCAGTGCATTTTTAAGTACCAATTCTTTTTTTTTTGCCTGCAATAGGCTTATTGTTTGCCACTTATGACATCTAGTTAACATTAGCAGATTTATTATAATTTGAACTCAAACTCTGAATATTATATAACATTGAATTGCTTTATTTTTAAATTAATTAACATTTTTCTGAACAATGAAAGTTTTTGAACATTATTATTTTTATTTTTATTTATTCAGTCTTATATAGTTTATTAATACCTTTTTTGTTTAGGGCTTGTTTTTTGAGTAACTATCATGGTAAAGTTTATTTAAAAAATTATTTTTCAGTTGTAGTTGTACCTATTACTTCATATTTTATTTTAGCTTTCATATCAAAACAATTTTTTCACTTATTTAACTCATTTTATAGTTTTTGGTGCAGAAGTTACCATAATTGAAAAAAAAGTTCAACAACATTTTCTCAGTAAAACATTGATACTAGAGAAAACTATTAGACTTATCTGCAAGATTGTTTTATCTTGATCCTTGGGAGTGAACAATTCTTCTATATCCTCTACAGATGCTACTAGTTTGAGCTTATAGCTATATGTTCAAGTTATTATGACTGGTTATATTCTACTCCCTCTTTTCCTATGTATTGATTTTTACTTTAACATATCATACCATTTACACCTTTCTTAAACACTTTATCAATACTTTTATTTATATCAAACTAACAGTTTCAATTGTCCTGCAGTCATCATCAAACCTCTTGACAATTTTTGGAAATAGAATTATCAAGAGCTCTGATGATGACTGCAGGACAGTCGAAACTGTTATTTTGATATAAATAAAAGTTTTGATAAAGTGTTTAAGAAATGTATAAATGGTACATGTATAAGCTATATTATGGAAATAATGAAACTGTTTTAATAATTTTAAATATTTCATACTCTTTTCTTTAATTAATGTAATTCTTATAAACTCATTGCAATAGAGTATTGCAAAAAGGTAAAGGTTATAATTGAAGTCTTTTATAAGGCACTGAGCATGCTTTCAGCAGATCACTTCCAGAATCATAGTGCTGTATTAATTTAGAAGTTGAAAATTATGCCTATATATGGACATAATTTATTATGTAAATGAGGCTTGATAAGTAAATGTTGCATTTAAATGTTCCATTTTAGCATGAATCTTTTCTGTTGGTTGCATTTGAATCCTTTGCAATTGGCCAAGCCTCCTTTTATTTTATTTTTCTATCATCTCTTTCAGCACAAACATCCTCATATTAGTGGAACTGAAAGTATGATCCATAGTGAGCTTGTTATTGAGGAAAATCAATTTATATTCATTATTTTGTTTTGCTCTGTTGTATATATGCTGGGCGATCCTCATAGATCTATTCACCCGAGGTTCACCGTAATATATATAAATATAGGATGGGTCAATGCATGTAATTTTGTAATAAAATGTGAAAAAAATATCTCATAAGTCATTGGTATTATTTTCAACTATTACTGATCAACTGCAGAATAGAAAGTGACTCCAAATTTAATCTCATTTTTTTTATTTACAGCTTCTTGTTGCCAAAACATTCCAAAAAATTTCCTTGTCTTTTTTATCCATTTTATTTATGATCTGTATTTAGATCTTTACCATATCTTAATATCTACTGTTCTCTTTTAGAAATTGTCCAACCATATTTATTTGGTTTCTTAACTTTTCAGTGATACCTATTTGTTTTGGTTTTTTTTTTGCCCATCTGTTTCACCTTTGATCTCATATTTTGTTGTGAAACCAGAAGTCTTTATAATGTTCTTCTATTAAACACCAAATCTGAAATTCATTTGTAAGGACTAGTAAAACTCACTTATTAAAATTTCTTTTTCAAACACATAGGCATATTTTCTTTTTAAATATTAAATTATTTCTACCAAAAGTACTTCATCCAAGTTTAATTCTATAATTAATTTCATCCATCCGTATTTATAATCTGACTAAAGTATTTGTAATTGTTAGCTTCTAATTCTCTCTCTCTCTATTTTTTTTGGAAATCCATTGAATAATAATTTAGTCTTTTTATCATTTAGCTTTATTTACACCTGTGTCTATATATATGTAATATTAGGGTATGAGCACAGACTTTCACACGACCCACCACTCTCCACTCTATCTCATAACACTGACACCCTTGAACACACATATGTTGAAAAGATAAATAATCACCAATATACGTATTTCATGCTAAACCAGCAATCATCAGTTGGTCCAGATTATCATCTCTACACATATATACTATAAGTGCTCAGATATATATTAAGATAGACAATCCTTATACTTTAATGGACAGGCTTCAATCTACTCCACACACCAACTCTTCAATGGTCCATCCAATTGAAAATCTGGCCTTTGAGCATTCCATCATCAGATTTTCAATTGGATGGACCATTGAAGAGTTGGAGTGTGGAGTAGATTGAAGCCTGTCCATTAAAGTATAAGGATTGTCTATTTTAATATATATCTGAGCACTTATAGTATATATGTGTAGAGATGATAATCTGGACCAACTGATGATTGCTGGTTTAGCATGAAATACGCATATTGGTGATTATTTATCTTTTCAACATATGTGTGTTCAAGTGTGTCAGTGTTATGAAATAGAGTGGAGAGTGGTGGGTCGTGTGAAAGTCTGTGCTCATACCCTAATATTACATTTAGCTTTATTTAAAAAAAATTATCCCCAGTATTTACAGTCTTTTTTTTTTTTTTTCAAAACTTAAAAAATATATTGTAAATTTTATCCGTTAGATGTCAGTATCATATAAAAATTGTTCAGTACTGAGCAGCACTTTACAGAGAAAAATACCGTAAATAAAGCTGAAATTTTTTAGAGTTACTATATAACTATAAATTTTGTATCGTAATAAAAGTTAGTTAAATTCTTCATAAGATCATACCAAAATATTGTATGAAATATTTTTTTGCCACATCAAAATATTTGAGCTAATTATTAACGACGAATTCATAGAATTTTTATTTTTCTTTATACGCATAAATTTACTTTAAAATAAGTTTCTACATTTATGTAACTTACATTAATTTCGTCATTGGCAGTCTCTCATAAGCAAGTATAGCCATCCTGTACCCTTCACCACCACCCCGTCACAAAAAAGAAACAAAAACGAGAGGTGCATAAACAAAAAGCTGTAAATGAATTTTGCTGTGTCTATATAAACTCATCTCCATGAAATACAAATAGGTCTACATATTTATCCCACACACTTTATTTTCTTTATCTGATATTTATTGATGATGATTTTTAATTATCTATTATTAATATTAGAATAAAAACATCTTTTTTTTTACCTGTTAATATTTCAATATAAAAAACAACTATATATATATACGATTTTAAGAATATTTATAAAATGTGAATGAACAACGAAAGTTGTTATCCCTTCTACTATCTTATTCTCGGCAAACTTTTTGGAAACTATAGTACTTTGTCTAATTGTAAATCCCCATTGCATTTTATTTTCAGTTATATTCCTCCCAACAAAAATAATCATTGCATTTTTAAAGAATGTTTTTGGGGTATCTTTATAGAATAAACAGTATCTATTTCTTTTACAAAAATCAAGTTAAAAATTACCATATTTTTTTTAATGAAGACTTACTTTTTATCGGTTTAACATCTCCTAACCCAGTGTTTCCCAAATTATGTTCTGAGAAGCACTGATGTTCCA
This sequence comes from Epiperipatus broadwayi, assembly GCA_028023455.1. Taxonomy (NCBI): domain Eukaryota; kingdom Metazoa; phylum Onychophora; class Udeonychophora; order Euonychophora; family Peripatidae; genus Epiperipatus; species Epiperipatus broadwayi. The sequence continues at coordinate 104,571 of JAQFVV010006501.1, forward strand.
TAGAAGGTTAATAAGTGTACCCTGACCTTAAAGGGACTTGTAATTCAAAGACCCAAAACATTTACATTAGAAACATTATTATTTATTGCTGTTTTTTGTTGTTTATTTCTCTTTTGTATAACTAAAATACTAGAATAAATATTTATTTCGTTTTAAAACAGGCAAAACTCTCCATACAGTATTGCCACTCAGTGCAAGCCAGAGTAATTTTCAATTTAAGACACATAGTTTTGTAGTTAAGTAGAGATAAAAGGTGACTGCTGGAGGGTTGCATTAGATCCTAAGATCTAGGTGCAGTGCTCTCAGATACAAAGCTTCTCACTGACGAAGGCCACAAGCCAGAAACTAGTCTGGAGACATTGAATAAGTAGGCACTAGATGGGATTTTATGCACAAGCCTTCTGGCATCCATTGGCAATACTGTGTGGATAATTTTGTCTGTTTTAATAATAGTTATAAGCAAGTATAAAAAATGGTGATCATGTGATGTTTATTTTGTTTTCTAACTCTTAGATTTATTTATGTGATTTGTTATTAAAACTGAAAAATCCAAACCTATCTTTCTATTACATGTTCTGTTAAAATTTTAGGATTTGTAAAGTGTTTAATAATAGAATGTTTGGGAAACACTGCCCTAACTAATGATTATGTCTCCTACAACTGTAGACTCAAGACCTTCACATCTAGCAAGCTGAGGAACTTCTTAATTGATCTTATTATTGATCTTATTGCTTTTTTGCATTAAGTTTTCAGAATTTTACAGAGCATTCTTAAGGGAATTTTTTTCTGTGAATTTGTGTTATAACAATAGAAAGTCCATGTCTCAAATCCATACAATATATTTGTTGAACAACAATTTTATATATAATTATTTAGTTTTAATAATTATATCATTTTGATGAAATATCTTTTAATTTGCTAAATGCAGCAACAACACAGAGGATTCTGTGTGTCATGTGTTAACATCCAAGTTCATTTTTTTAGCTACTAAATCATTAAAATGAATGTCAATTGTCAAGTTGATCATCATTCAAGCCTAAAGTTTCTGTAAAAAAATTTCTATCAATAGCTAATGAAATACCTAAGTTTTTTTTTTTTGTTTTTTTTTTTTAACATTAATTCTATAGGAGTAATTTTTTTAATGTAATTTCACACATTTAGATAATCTTGATAAATATTTATTGGCATTATATTGTTATGAGATATCTTCAATTCTCTGCCCAATTATTTAATGGCTATCTTTTCCTTTCCAGTTTCAAGTTTATTTCATTGGTTACTAAACTCACTATGATGAAATTTAAAATTTTGAAATTTAGTCAAGCGTTGTCATGGGTTCGCGGGTTCGCTTCCCGGCCGATGCTATGACACATTAAAAAAAATTTTTTTTTTGAAATTTACTCTGCATTCCAGCAATTAATGTTAAAATTATTTTTTACCATTGTTTATATGCTTGGACTTTTTAAATTATGTAATAAATTTTCATTATCTGTTTTTGGTTTACTTAAAGAGAGTTTTGTTTTATTTTCTATTTGTTTTTACTTTTTTATGGTTAAACTTATAAGTGAAAAACCATGTGGTTTTTTTTTTTTCAATTTAAAAAAAAACTGTTATCTTGTTTTCATGTAGTAAACTCATGCACACACACATATAAAAGAGTCTTATAATATAAGGAGTAATGTATATACAAAATTTAAATCGGAGTAAAATATATTTTTTCAGATCGATAAGGATTTCCAAAGAATTGAATAATTTTTTAAAATCTATAATCAATCCAGAAGCCATCTAATTATTGGTCAGTCAATGAGTATGCAATTATTCTTAGCTAATAGTAATGGTCTTATGGTAATCTAGGTTGATAATATGACCATCTACATGCATCACAAAATAGAAATGCATTTGTGATATGACTTAGCTTTATTAATGATGAGGATGGGGAGCATAAAATTACTTAAAGACACTGAGCACATGATTTATTTATTTTTTTGCTAATAGAAGTTAAAATTTGTCAAATACATTAAAATAACAAGAAAAGAAATAAATCTAAGTCAATATAAGCAATTTTAAAAATATTTAATTTTTTGTGTGTATGCATATGTGTGTTTGTGTTTGTTTTATAAATTTTAAATGAAAGTGATATTTTGCTACCTACTTTTTTGTACTCTTGGACTCTTCATTCATGGTTTAATAATTCATGGTATGAAAAAAATTAAATAATAGACAAAATTAGAAATTTATAAATTTGAATTCATTAATTTCTTATGCACATCCGTCTCTATGAGCATTGACATTAATCATCTTCTATTCATTTTTTTTTGTCTTGTACACTCAGTTGTATAATTGCTGTTGGTCTTTTTCCTTTCATTACTGTACTGTTTCTTTCATAACTGCACTGCCTTTTGTTGGTGATGATTATTCTTGTTAATGTCTTAATAGGGGCATTTTAATAATTAAAATGTGCTTATATGTATGTTAAACATATATATTATATAGAGTTTGATATTACTGATGATTTTAGATATTCCTAGAAAAGCTTAAAATGAAATACAGTATAGTGGATGTAGGATAGGGTAACTACTGAAATTCATTAACACAAAGCAAAGAAATAAAAATGCTGATTATATTAAATATTTTCTGAAAATTCATTAGTTCATAAATAAATAGCTCCAATGTAGAATAACATTATAATGTAATTAGAAGAATTGAAGATAGTATTTTGTTGTAAAAAACAATGAATTAAAAATTTATTTTTTAAACTAATAATGGTAAGCATTATCTTAAAATCTATTTTACAAAAATAGTAGATTTTTAGAGATTATAATTTGTTTAATTTGACTTTAGGAATTCAAAATGTTAAAATAGGCAAAACTCCTCCATACAGTAGTGCCACTCAAAGCAAGACAGAATAATCAATGGATGCCAGAAGCCTTGTGCATAAAATTCCTATCTAGTGCCTACTCATCCAGTATCCCCAAACTAGTTTCTGGTTTATGGCCTTCATCAGTGAGGAGCCTTGGATCTGAGAGCACTGCACCTAGATCTTATGATGTTTAAAGGTTCAATTCAAAGTGTTAAAATGCTTTCACTTATTTCTTTGCATTTTAAATCATATTTTAATTTTTCATAAAAGTAATACAAACACAGCAGTTCTGCAAGAAGTATTTTGTGGATTAAAATGGGAAACTAAAGGAGTGAAAGTAAATGGAGAGTATTTAAGTCATTTAGATTTCGCAGATGATGTAGTTGTTTTTGCAAATAATGCTTCAGAGCTGCAGGAAATGTTGCAGGAGTTAGCAGATGAAAGTAAAAAAGTAGGACTAAAGATAAATGTTAAAAAGACTAAAGTAATGTTTAATCGATTTGCTCAAAATATGAAAATAAAGATTGATTATGAAGAATTAGAAGAAGTTAACAGTTACAAATACCTTGGTCAGATTATTAATACAGATGGATACATAATGGAGGAAATTAATCATAGAATTAAACTTGGTTGGAGTGCTTTTGGTAGAAATAACTTGATACTAAAAGGAAATATGCCTATGTGTTTGAAAAGGATGGTTTTTAACAAATGTGTTTTACCAATTCTTACTTATGGATCTGAGACTTGGACACTTAATAGAAGAGCAATACAGAGACTTCAGACCACTCAAAGGAGTATGGAGAGATGTATGTTGGGAGTAACAAGAAGAGATCGAAAACGCAATGTATGGGTAAGACAACAAACAGGTGTTACTGACCTAATTGAAAAAATTAAAAGATTGAAATGGAGTTGGGCTGGACATGTTGGTAGAAGAGATGATAATAGATGGACAATTGAAATTTTAAACTGGATTCCAAGAGATTGTAAAAGACCCAGAAAGAGACCACATGTGAGATGGATCGATGAAATAAGAAAATGTGCAGGGGTGTTGCGGAGAAGAGAAGCTAAAGATTGGAGAAGATGGATTAAACTTGGAGAGACCTTCATCCTGCAGTGGATTGATAATGGTTGATGATGATGATGATGAATACAAAAAATTGCAAGTCATGTAAACAAGTTGATATATAAGTATTAACCTAATTTTATATTTTCTTCTTCACATGACCTCTTCAAATGAAAAGTTAATTTCCAACCAGACTACTTTTAAAATTGCCAAATTGTGAATAATATTTCCAGAATCAATTCTTAGTAGCGCCCTAATATAATTTATCCTTCATTTTTTATCTCTTGCCAGTAATGTTTCTCCCTAATGTTACAAATGGAAAAAAGATATAATTAACATTCTAATTTTAGTTGCTACATAATTTTTATTTTTTTATTACTTACAGATATCTTAAGTACAAAATCACATTATTCAATGTTAAATCTATTATAATGCTCGTTCCTAAAAAAAAAAAAAAAATTCCGGAAATCACATGCACAGATCCTTAATATGACTTAAGGTGAATGTTTCGACTGTGAATCTGAAAGAATAAAATTTAACAATATATTTTGATTACCTACATATATCCAATAATCATTATTTTTATATAATATATATATACATAGTTATTTGCATTGTTTTTAGATATCGAAAACACAGGAAAATTTTAAATCTCAAAGTAAAAAATAAATAATAAAAATTACAAAATTGAAAATAAACAATACACAAAATATAAAAAATGTATAGTATGTAAATTTGAAGCCGATAGAAAGACCAACATCGCAATTTATATAAAAGATTTGCTTAGCGTAGGTTTCAGCTACAGATCAATTGCAAAGAAAATTAAGCAATTTCACAGTAAACTAATAGCTAACCATAAAAATAAGGATAAGCCTCAAATTACCCTCCCTTATATTCCCAAAGTATCACAACAGATAATAAAGACTTTAACTGGGGAATTTAAGGTTGGTGTTCATACTCCCCCTAATTCTAACAGACTCATTAATAATTCAAAGGATAGAACAGACCCATCTCAAACACCCCAGGTGATTTACAGCATGTCATGTCCACAGGCCGGATGCAAAGCCATATACTATGGGGAAACTAAGGCCACTGTTCACAACAGAGCTGCTCAACACTTGTATACCTATAAAAGAGCCAAAAAGAACAGCGATAACTTTTCAATATTTCTGGAACATGAAAAGCAGACTGGCCATGTGTTCGAACCAGGCAACCCCAGGATTGTATGCCCGGAAACCAACGACTGTAAAAGAAAGATCAAAGAGGTGTACTTTATTGTTTGCGACAACAATTCTATCAATAGACGCGACACGTGTTTTTCCATTTCAAAAAAATGGTCAAACTGATTTGCATTTACATTTGCATATTTGTTATTTAATAACACTACATAAAGATTTATTACTTTCGTCGGCCATGAATATGAGGGCAAACCTCGAAAGCGCTTGGCCCATTTAATAGTTTTAAGCGAAATTTGTTTTGTTTATTTGAAAGCTTCTTCGTCAGCGAGTAAATCGTTTTTAGGCTAGTATTGTATAATATTTTACAAAATAACATCAAAAATAAAAGTGTAATAGAAGCAATATAGTGTATAGTTTATATAAAGTAAGATATTTGAATATATATTATTTGGAAATACACAGAGTCAAAATTCTCCATACAGTAGCGCCACTCAGTGTAAGCCAGAGTAATTAATGATGCGGGAAGGTTTGTGCATAAAATCTCTATCTAGTGCCTATTCATCCCGTATCCCTAGATTAGTTTCTAGCTTACAGCTTTTATCAGTGAAGATCCTTAGATCTGAGAGCAATGCACTTAGATCTTAGTATCGAATGTGACTCTCTAGCAACCATCTTTTACATTATTAGCTAACTATAAAGCTTTGAGTCTAAAATGAAAACACAATAATGTTTTAAATTCTAGCTTATTAGCTTATATAGTCATATAGATCTGAACTCACTTCAGTCTCCATACTTTTTGGTATCTTTTGTTTTTTAATAAACACAGTCACTATAATCCTATTGGGTAGGATTGGTATTAAACCATTAAGCATCACATGATCACCATTCTTTATGCTTAGACAAGCTGTTTACATAGAGGCAAAACTCTACTTACAGTATGCACGAGTAATCAATGAATATAGGCACTACTGTATGGAAAGTTTTGCCTCTATGTAAACAGCTTATATAAGCATAAAGAATGGTGATTATAAGATGTTTAGTGGTTTAATAATAATCATGCTCAATAGGTTTATGGTAACTGTGGTTGTTAAAGAACCAAAGATACTAAAAAATATGGATGCTGAACTGAGTTCAGATCTATATGACTATACAAGCTAATGAGCATGAATTGAAAACATTATTGTGTTTTCATTTTGGACTCAAAGCTTTATAATTACCTACTAAGGTAAAAGTGGCTGCTGGAGGGTTGTATTAGATTCTAAGACTTAGGTGCAGTGCTCTCAGGTCCAAGACTCCTCAATGATGAAAGCCATAAACTAGAAACTAGTTTGAGAATATTGTATGAGTAGGCACTAGATAGCAATTTTGTCATAAGCCTTCCTGCATCCATTGATTACCCTGGTTTGCACTGAATGGTGCTACTTTGTGGAAAGTTTTGTCTCTGTGCAAATAGTTTGTGTAAGCATAAAGAGTGATGATCATGTAATGTTTAGTGGTTTATTTAGAAATATAAATAATCATGCAGATGTGTTGTTCAAGATGTCATGTGATGTTTAACTATGCAAATTATAGCTTAAGGACAGCAAACTGATATTATTTTTTAGCTTATTCAGCTGAGAAGTGATTCGGGGGCTTTTAACCCATGAGTCTGCAGCTCTACCACCGTGCCAAACCACAATGGACTTCTTTTGAAGTGCACATATTTATTATATATTCTGTATTTGAGGTATTATTATTATTTTTTAAAAAAAGAATTCCATCAGTACTTTTAATTCCAGGCTGATTGAAATCAGTATATTTTTTATTTTCATAACTTATCAACAGTATAATTTTGGAGGAACTCAACAACGATGATTTCAATTTATGGACAAAATTTCCTAGATTTTCATATCTTTCTCATCTATGGGGCTACATACTAGGGGAATTGAACACTTGCTGGAGAAAGTCTAACCACACATACTAAGGTATGAACCCGAAGCATATTTGGTTATTATATAAAATTTAAATTATAAAATATTAATTTTACCAACAAGTACATATCTTGCTATACAGGCTTCAATAGTGAAGCCTGCAGCAAACTATATGCTGTTCAATGATGTCTTCCTTTTTATAGTATATCATATGATTTTAGCTCCATTCTCCATTCTTTCTTAAATCCTTTATCATAGCCCTTTATAACTAACAGAACATGCTTATAAAAAAATATTAAAAAATATGTTGTTCAACATCTTCCAGATGTCCACCTCCAAAACATAATTTATTTATTTCAATCGATCTCAACAACAATTACAATCAATAAACAGAAAAATAAGAAAAAAATAGATGTAAATTTATTGCTTTTCTACAAATTTGAAGTTGTTTCAAAACAAACCACGATTTATTATTAACTTTAATAATTTGATAACTTTTTGTTACTTTTTAATTTTGACAATCCTGATCTGTTTCTTTTATAATGAGCAATATTTCACTATAGGAATTCAATTAACCCCTCTTTTTACCAAGCCTAAAATATGTTTTATCTTGTAGCTAGATATCCATTGCTACAATATATATACTGTGTACATTTAACAATAAAAACATCTCAAACTGTTGTGGTGATTAATATTCACTTATCATGCTCATGACCTAGGGCTTGAATCAGAAATGGATAAAATTTGGAAGACTCAGATTTCAAACAGGCTTAAGAATTTTTTCAGTTATTTAATCCATGCCAACCAAGATGGCCATCAACTATTTATTGTTAAATAGGTATCAAACTAGTATTAGCTACAAAATAAACCAAAATAGAAAAACTTTAAACCATTATCATTTGAAAATTGATTAACTTCTGAATAATGACATTTTTTTAATGATGGAAGATCATTTTATCCAATGAACTATTTAAATGCTGTTTTATTTTACTGTTTTACATACCATTGTAATATCTAGCACTACTTTACTTGAAGCATCACAATATAATTATGACAAACATTATATACATAAGTGAAGCACTTTTAAAAATAATACCACTATAGAAATAGCTATGGGTTTGTGCACGCATGTCAAATATAATTTTACCATGTACTATGTTTAATTATCTTTATATATACAATATATATATAATTATTATTTAGATATTAAAACTTGATTTTACATGAAGCTAGGTGGTTCACAGATGTAACTCACATGATAATAATATCCCAATCTTATTAAAACCAGAAAATTTTAATATCTTGTCAAGGCAAACATTTTATTCATACTGGTTTCCTTGGCAACAGAGTGATGATTTCTGGTGGTGATAAGCTTAGGTTATTATTATATTGTGATTTACAATATATATATATTGATGTATATGCTCTTAAAACGAAACACTTTTATAGAAGCTTAAAATATATATATATTAACCTTTAATTAAAGGTAAACGTTCACTTAAATCCATTTTGAAGATTTTTTTGAAGTTAGATTCATTTTCCAAAAACATCCAAATAAATTTTTGAACTAATTCAATTTCTGTAATAAATAAGAAAAAAAAAGAGTAATATTAAATAATATTTCTAAATATTATAATAAATCAATTATAAATCATAAAATATAAAAGTAAACACATCATATGATTTTTTAACAAAATTATTGGAATAAATAATTATATAGTTAGTTGCTAAACAGTCGTGCAATATTTGAGCACCCAAATGGCAAGGTTAACCAATGATTGCTTCTTCATTCCATTGACTAAACTGAGTTTTCTTTCACTTTAATTGAACTGTAAAAATCTATTTAAAAGGTAATTAATTGAACTCTAAATACCTGAATAGTTTGGACATTTACAAGCAAGGGAGTGTTTTATGTTTTTTATTAAAGATTATAATATAAAGTTCATCTTTAGACTTTCTTATTAGTTGCAAGATTTCATTTCTAGTATGTCATTACATTGTTTATTGAATAGTCTTATTGCGATGTGGTGCGATGCATTATGGTTTCTCCTTTCTTGGAGTCAGGAATCTTTCAGCCATTGTGCCCAGAGAAACCTGTTGTCCACCTTCCCTTTCCATTCCTCTACTTGAGCAGGGATAAGTACACTGCTCTGGTGAGAAGACATTCAAATAAATTTGTGAAAAAGTTTCTAGAAAAGTGTATATGGAATCAAAACAATATCTGTTACTCGTTTTGTGAATATTTATATAAATTCTATGGTTCCAATAATCTTAAAAATACAAATCAGAGTTATTGCATTATGCAAATTAAAGAATTTAAACTAGTTTAACTAAAAAATATTTTGTGTGAGAAATATGACTGCTTGTAGGTGCAACTCTTAGTAGGAAAAACAGAATCAAAAAAATTGTCATCTTCTGGACTTCATCTTGCACATAATCATCAAAATTAAATTTAAAATAAAGACAAAACGGAACTTCATAAAAATTGACTGATGGACTTAAAAGATAAGATAGGTTTGAAGTACATAAATTTTCTGAACTGTAAACTGCTGTTGACCACAAAGAAATTTCCAATTTTTTAATATACATAAATCTGATATTCTTTAAAGAAATATTAAATATCATCCAAAAGTTTGTTGTAGCAAAAAAATATGATTAGAATTCACAACTTATAATATCAAGTTTTCGGTTAGTATTAATAATAGTTTAAAAACAGGTTTTATTTACGATTGCAGTATATATATAGATTACACATAATTGAAAAAATTAAAAGACAAGTGGAGTTGGACTGAACAATTGAAATCTTAAACTGGATTCCAAGAGATTGTAAAAGACCCAGAAAGAGACCACATGTGAGATGGATGGATGAAATAAGAAAGTGTGCAGGGGTGACGTGGAGAAGAGAAGCTAAAGATCAGAGAAGATGGACTGAACTTGGAGAGAACTTCATCCTGCAGTGGATTGATAATGGTTGATGATGATGATGAGTAAGTAACAGGAAGAATCATTTACATATTTCATAGCTATCTGATTAATTTTATTCATTGCAATGTTCCTAAAATTGAGCCAATTATATCTAAAATAATAGTATTTAATAATATACTCTCTGTGACTTGATACATGCTCTCGCCCACAAATTATTAGGAAAAAATAAGAATAACTAAATATACTATTTAATTTATTTTACTATCTGTCAATGGTGAGATATATATTTGCTATATCCTGATTTCATAAGAGACATCAAAGTGTGGTTGCACAAATAGAAATAGAAAAAAAAAAGATTAAGTTAATTTAAGTCAAATAATTTTACTTTTGGGAAATATATGTATTCAAGTACGAGTGCGTGTGCGGCGCAACTGCTCCCAAAAGCTATTAATACAAAATAGCTAACTAAAAATAATAAACTAGCTGAGCGCTTTCAAAGGATCTTGCCTTCATAATCATAGCTTGCTAATACATTTAATGATATGCAAATATGCTAATTCCATTGCGCCGCACACGCACTCGTACTTGAATTAAGTTATTTACTAAATGTCTAAATGAAAGATTGAAAAAATGGAATATTAATATTTAAAAAGGTGACAAAAAGATATTAGAAATTGTAATGCTATTAGTATTTAATCAGTTTTATACAAAATATTTACCAAATAATTATAACTCATCTACAGCGAATTATGGATTTTAACTAACCAAAAGAAGAAGCTGGATTTAAAAGTGGTTTTAGTACAGTGGGTCATATCTAAGTATCGAGAGAAATTACAGAAATGATCAATGAATATGAATTGCCATTATGCTTTAGATTTGTAGATTATGAAAAGACATTTGATTCTATAAATATTTATTTAATCATCAAGGTAGAGACCCAGGATATTGTCATATTTTGAAGAATATTTATAAAAGTGTAACAGCAACAATTAGATTACATAATGATATTTAAAAAAGTAACATTGAAAAGGCTATATGATAGGGTGATTCTATATCTTCAAAAGTTTCACAGCAGTTTTACAAGAAGTGTTTTTGGATTAAAATGGAAAGCTAGAGGAGTAAAAGTAAATGGAGGTTATTTAATGTCATTTAAATTGTGCAGATAGTGTGTTTGTTTTTGCAAATAATGCCTTAGAGTTTCATGAAATGTTATATGAGTTATAAGATGAAAGTAAGAAAGTAAAATTAAAGAAAAATGTTGAAAAGACTAAAGTAATGTTCAATGGATTTTTTCAAATGAAAAAAGATTGATAATGATAAGTTAGAAAAATTTAACAACTACAAATATCTTGGTCAGATTATTACTACAGATTGAAGAAGTTGGATTGAACTTGGATAGATCTTCACTCTGCAGTGGATCAATAGTGGTTGAAAATGATGATGATGATAATGAAAATATCTTACAAATAAATACATGCATATTAGTAGAATACATGTACATATTGCATTGCCTAATGAATTATTTACAAAAAATAATAATCAATAATCTAATTATTTTTAATCTAAAATAAAACAGTGATGAGATGTGTGTATGTGCACGGTATATATTGATTCAATGTTCAAACAAATGAATATTTTATAGTGATACTTAAGAACATGATAAATATTAGATTTAAAATAGAAAATAATCATGAGTATTAAAAATTTCAAGAAAGGTATTCAAAGTCAAATTATAGAATAAGGGTTTTTAAAAGGTGTATTTTCAAATTGTATTAAATTTGCATTCTCACTTATAGTTTATATTTGTAGTCTATACGCGTCTTAGGATTTTGTCAGACTTTTCAAATATAGTATCTTTCCCTCACTTTTCTCTTACTGCTAATTTTTTTCATCATTTATTTTTGAGGATTTCCGACTTCTTCAGTATTTACTACCTTATGGCAGGCAATATATTGCAGACAATGTAATTTTCCAAATTTATCGCTTAGCAGGCAATATATGGTAGATAGGTCAATGATTTCCAATTTAGCAGGCAATAACATTTTATTTCTTAGTCAAGAATGTTCTTCCTTTACACTATTTTAAGGGCTACATGGCAAGAAGAAAGACAGCAACTCTAAAGAGGATTCCCTATTTAAATTTTAATATATTTTTCAACATTCTTGGTGGATATCCTATTCTAGAGATCCAGATGAATTATATCTGCTGTAGCAATTATGTATCCTATTGGTAACTTTATCTTCAAATTACAAATACTGAAGAAGTAATTTGTTTTCTCTCCTGATTTCTACCTACAACTTTCCAATTTGTAACTTTAGTACGATGACTGACTTAAATAACTGAAGTATAAATTGAAAAAATAAAACCAAATAGTGACTACAACCAATACTTTTTGTATTAAGTCAATTTCCTATTTAATCAATGTTGTTTGGTAAATATATTGTCATCTAATCTATTCAAATATGTACTTTAATTAAGTGCTATTTTTTTCCTAGTTAATTACAATTAAACACATATAATTACTTTGTTTTTAATTGACTTGTATATTTAGTTTATATAAATTGAAGTGTTTTGTGTTTATGTTTACAAATTTAGCAGACACTTTTAATTTATATCAAATCTTCATAAACTTTATTCTGATTACAAATTTCAGTTACGAAGTCACATTGAATTATCTTTTCACATTTTTGATGTAATACATATAATTATTAGAAAGTAGAAAGCATAACTGTTTTTTTTTTCCATATGTCATAGTATCGGCCGGGAGGCGAACCCGCAACAACCGTCTGCAATCAACCGCTTCCTTGCAAGGCGGCTGCGCTGACCTCTCGGCTAATAACGCTTGACAGCATAACTGTTTTTTTTTTTCACAGTTTTATTCTTTTGATTTTAATAAAAATAATTCAATAAAAATAAATATTATTTAATTATTTTTACTTTTACATACGTATTTTAAATCTATCGTGAAATAATTTTGGAAAGACAGGAGCCAAGAGAAATCATCCTTTTAGTATTTATACATTTGCTATACTCATTTTTCTGATTTACTTTTAATGATATTTAAATTTTGATAATACACAGTATTTTGTCACAACGTTAAACACACAATCTGCTATATTAGTATTTGGTTTAATCACTAACATGGTCAATAGTATATTACTTAAATGTTATTACAAAAATATTTTTGTCTCATTAAAGTAATTTATTTAATTTTTTAATTTTTGAAGTACTAAGTTGAATAGCATGAAAGATACTTAGCATAGTTTGAAAGTAGGATGAAAGTTTTCAGATTATAAAGAGCTAATTTTGATTATTAAATGATTGAATTCTTTTTTGTTTTTTTATTAAAAGGATCTACATATAGAAGAAGGCAAGATTGATTCATTCAGTAAGACTGTTTGAAATAAAATGAATTAATAAAAATATTAATTTTCTAAATATTTTTGTTTTGTTTTTGCTGCAATCAGAAGTGAGTGTGTGGCAACAACTCTGATAGAGAAAATACAAGGGCCAAATTAACAAATTTATATGCTAACTTATAATCTACTTATATATACTTTGCATATAACGTGGCAGAATGATATTTAGCTATATTAAATGTATAAAAAGTTGTAGTTTTTCATCTGTATTATTCCTAAATATTAGACAAAAATATATAATGATTGTGTGATTAATCACTAACTAGTCCCAATTTTTATAAGATTAACTAAGAAAAGACTAAGCCTTTGAAGATTTTCTTGCAGGTTGACCTAGATAATTCTTTGTCACTTTCTGATAAAAAGCGACAAAATAGTGATGAACTTTAGACACAATTCATCATATCTTCTCAAAGATGACCTTCATCATCTAAAGTCTTAAGAATCTGCCACTCTTTCTTAATTCATATGTAAATATGTTGTCATTTTGTAAGACATAAACAAAGAGCTTTAAACATCGACTTTGTAGCAGAAAATAATATTAATTAGCTAATAATCGCATTTTATAAAAGATTAATATCAATCTTTCAAAAATAAAAATTAGTAAAAATATCGATAATAATCTACACCAAATTATATATACATAAACTTTAAACCATTAAAAGTCAGTCAACACTTAAAAATATAAATATATTTAAAAGTATAGAGAGGATATATTATATACAATACTTATTGCTGTTTTCATAAATCAAATAACAATTGCAAATATATATATCAATGAAAAGGGAAATTATATTTAAAAGTATTGTAAATAGGAGACAATAATAAATTAGAAAATCTAAGTATGCCTAAACACATACTTATGTTTATACATATGTAATATCTATACAAATATTGTAAAATGTGTGCATTTGGGTATACTATATTATGTAATGCATATAAATGGATATTGAGAAAAAAAATTGAAATCAAATGCAATTTTAATGGCTTTGCCTTAGTGAATGATCATTTATAAATTGAGATTTTATTGTATTTTTATACGGATTTTATTTTTAAAAAATAACCACAACTTCACCTAGTAGCAGTACTTGGTACTACAATTGAAAGCTTTTATTATATTGAGTAAATAAATAATCAAATGGTTTTAAATCTGTATTCTTTAAGTTCCAGTATCTCCTATCTTAACAGCACCAAACCACACGAGATATTATATTGCTGTGAGCTGGTGAAGTAAGTATTTTGTTCTTATTTTAAAAAATTTGGATATATCATGTGATTATATTATCTAATTTTTAGTCATAGTTAACTATTTTTTTATAAAAATAATTTTAAAAAACATATTTCTGGAATAATTTTGCTTTTGAAGCAAAAATTTCTATTTTCAAAATTTTCATAATTTTAGATGTTATTTTTTTTAGAAACTAAAGATTACAGCATGTAAAAGATTAGAATTATTATTTTGAACTGTTGTAATAAACTAAAGTTTTGTGAGCTTCTTCAGCATTTTTATTTCAAGTTAAAAATGTATTTATGTTATTTATTTATCATATAATTGGACATTTAATAAAAAAAACTACGCAAAAGCTAAAATTATCAAAGATTGAGCACAAAATTTTGATTCAGATGACCAAATCGAGATTTGATTTTTACTTTCTTTAGCCAACAATCAATCCAGGAGTCTTTAACCCTAGAATTCTGTCTTTTGTTATTGAGATAATTTACAATTAAATAAATGTTTTCATCTTAAATATTAAAAAAAAAAAGATTTTTATATATGAATTTTTTATATATGTATATCATTTTACTAATTGCTATTTTTTAATTAAAATTCACCATTAAGATAGATATATTAAAATCTAATAATTAAAACAAGCAAAACTCTCCATACAGTATTGCCACTCAGTGAAATCCAGAGTGATCAATGTATTCCAGAAGGTTTGTGAATAAAATCCCTATCTAGTGCCTATTCATCCAATATCCCCAGGCTAGTTTCTAGCTTGTGGCTTTCATCAATGAGGAGGAGCCTTAGACCTTAGAGCACTGCACCTAGATTTTAGGATCTAATGCAACCCTCCAGAAGCCACATTTTATTTCCACTTAACTACATAACTATGAGAATAAAATTGAAAACACAATATTTTCAAACCAAGCTCATTAGCCTATATAGTCATATAGATCTGAACTCAGTTGGTTCTTTAATAACCATAGCCATCACTATCCTATTAGATTGGCTTGCACTGGGTGGCACTACTGTATGGAGAGTTTTGCATGTTTTAATAATAGTTATGAGAAAGCATAATAAATGGTGATTCTGTGATGTTCAGTGGTTTAAATTCTAATAATACAGTATATGTTTTATTCAGATTATTCAAATAAGAATTTTTCAGTAAAAACTTTATTGGGTGTACATATGTGTGTGGAAATAAAAGAAAATGCATATGGCTTTATTGCTCAGGAGTTCATGAAAAGTTTGAGCATCAGATAGTGAATACAAGAATTGATCCTAGGACCTCTCGATCCTAAATCAGACATTCTACCAACTGCACCAAACCACACAGAGCTATGTGGAAATAATAATATTATACTGAATGTTTGTATTTGTGAACAGAATGTCAGAATGGAGACTGACAACATCCCAGGTATCTCTTTTGTTGCAAAAAATTTGGTTAAATATTACATAAGTAATAGGAATTTATCAATATTCCAATTGATTTAACAGTGACTGTTGTAAAGAAAACCCTATAGAAATACAAGGGATAGCAATTGTGCTTGTGAAAATAAATAGGAGAGTTAAAAATCTACCTTTTTATATAATTACAATAAATTTGATTTTAGGCAAAAAACATTTTTGGCCATCGAGCATTAGAATAAAGATAATTAAATGGATGCAGTGGAAATTAGAAGTTTGTAAAAAGTTTTCACAGCTGTTTAAGTTGGATTCTTTAAAAATATATAGATAATATGATATTGTATTAACAAAAAATGCCAAGCTCTTCAATCTACAGCTAGCCTATCATCAAAGGAATTGGAATCATGACCTCAATTGCAGTGAAAACATATGTATTTCTGATAGAGAATGACTACGTTAATGCACCATTAAAATTATAAGAGTAAGAAAGATCCAGGATTGAGAAGACAGTAGAAGCTGATTCCTTAAAAATGAATAACCATCCTGATAAAATATCAGAGATACCTGTGGAGAAACTACTAAGTGAGGACTTCTGAAGATAGCAGAAAAAGTACAGTGGATAAAGAACAATTTGTTGTACCATTGAGATGGGTGATAAATTAAAAAAGACTGGAACAATTTAAGGACTATGTGTATAATTAAATGCTCCAGTGATTTTTAGATTGTGGGGAGGAGTATTCTGTCTGACTAATAAAATATTACATGGATGCATGCATATATATTTTAAATAGATATAAAATACTATTATTATGTTTGTATAAAATGTTTTTATACAAAAAAATAGCCAGACAAGACTTTAAATAACTTCCCTGTTGACCATGCACTCTAGGAAATTAATCTCAACAATATAAAAAAACCAAAAGATGGTGCAGATTATTCACATGTTTGCAGAAGTGCAGAGATCTGGTTGTAGTATTGTATCTAGTGACAAATATTGTCTGTTATTTATAAAATGTGAATTTAGGAAATTACAACAAAAAAAAGCAGTGGTCAGATTATCCTTGGATGTAGCATATGACTAAAGGTAAATGCTAAATAAACAAAAGTAATGTTCAATGAATTTTCTGGAAAAGAAAATAAAGATTGATAATAATGAATTAGGAAAAGTTAACAACTGTGAATACCTTAGTCGGATTATTTCTACAGATGGAAACATAATGGATAAAATTAATCATATAATTAATCTTGGATTGAATGTTTTTTGTAGAAATAATATTGAAAGAAAATATGCTTAGATGGTTTGAAAAGGAAGATTTTTAGTAAATGTGCTTTACTAATTCTTATTTATAAATCCGAGAAAGGAAGATTTTTAGTAAATGTGCTTTACTAATTCTTATTTATAAATCTGAGACTTGGACACTTAACAGAAGAGCAATACAGAGACATCAGACAATTCAATGAAAAGGGATCAAAAACAAAATACATGGATGAGAGAACAAACAGGTCTTGCTGACATCATCGAAAGAATTGACTGAAATGGAGATGATATGGACATATTGCTAGAAGATATAATAGTAGATAGACTGAAATCTTGCAACTAGATTCCAAGAGATTGTATAAAATAGCTAGAAAGAGATTATGTGTGATATGGATAGATGAAATAAGGAAGTGTGCTGGAGTGATGTAGAAAAGAGAGACTAGAGATAATAAAAAAACAGATTAAACTTGAAGAGACCTTTATTCAGCATGGATCAATAATGATTGAAAATTATGAGGATGATGCACAAAAACTTAACATCATGGAAGAAAAAGTTATTTTTACACCCTATTACAAATTGTTTTAAAAGGCTCATGGGAAGCTTGTGGCTAAACACCTGTAGAGGTCCCTACTATCACATTTTATATGCATATTATCGAGGTTATAGCCTCAGTAAATAACACATTATCAAAGTAATGTAGTAATCCAAAAATTAGAATCATATATGCAGACTTAAAAG
The DNA here is from genome assembly GCA_028023455.1 of Epiperipatus broadwayi. Taxonomy (NCBI): domain Eukaryota; kingdom Metazoa; phylum Onychophora; class Udeonychophora; order Euonychophora; family Peripatidae; genus Epiperipatus; species Epiperipatus broadwayi. The sequence goes on from JAQFVV010006501.1 coordinate 122,546, forward strand.
TAAATTAGTTGTTGAAAGATTTAATAATTCCTATATTATTCTAATAAATATTTTCAATCATATTAGATGATCATCATCAGTCTTTTATTGATTTTTGTTAGTTTTACTGAAAAAAAGGTAAAATAAAAACAATTGTGTTCATTAGATGTTTTTGTTATAAGAAAAAATAATAAATTAATGCAATTAATAATTATACTGTTTACAGCAGATGATTCAGTCACTATTAGTTATGTATTTTTCAGATTTGTAATGGGATTATTTATCCCTGTTTTTATCACAGTATAATGACTATTATAAATACAGTTCTTGGTCATTTTCTGAGACTTGCCAATATTATTCACCGATAGCTCAAGTTTTTCTACTACTTCTACTCCTATAATTTTTTTAACCTGTTTTTTTGTTCTAGAGTAGTTGATTATATTTCAGAATTCTGTCCAACTTATAAAAGAATAGAGGAGCTAGAGCGGGTCTATTTTTTATAGTTTCCTATATCTTCCTCAATTCCTTGAGAATGGACTTTGAGAAGAGATTTGGCTAGTTTATTTTTTAAAATCTATTTTAGAATAAATCTAATTATATGCAAAAACAACTATTCTTAAATACTAACTATATTTTAAAAAATAAATTAATCAATTATATATATATATATGTAATCAGATTCTCTTGGGTGCCACAGTGTAGGTTATATAACTAGATGAGCTACTGCAATTAAGCAAAACATTTGATCATCATCAGTGATTATTTGCCATTGTTTATCATTGCCATTGCATCTAAATATTTAGGACTATATTATCACCAAATCTATTTCTCATTAAATATCTTATAAAATCAAAAAATTAATGCACGAGTGCTAAAAATCTCCTGTGAGCTATATATAAAGTAAGTATCAAGAAACATAAATATAGGATGAACCGGTTTGCTCTTTCTGAAATCACTATAACTAATCAGAGGGAAGAAAGGCTGAGTTTCATATTTAACAATTTCTAAATATTAAGTTGGCTTCCACCAATAGATGTAAATCTACTTTTTGATAGTTTAAATGTAGATGTAATTAATGCAGAAGTACTGAAAACCTCAGCGACCTCTATATAAACTAACTGTCAATAAAGTACAGGTGGACTCATTCTGTACCTACATTTATTGACAGTTAGTTTATATATAGCTCGCTAGAGGTTTTCCGTACTTCCGCATTAATAATACCTATATTCCAGCTAGCAAAAAGTAATATTTAAAATCAAAAAGTGAAATTTATTTAAATAAATAATACGTTATCAAATTTACAAAAGAAAGTCAAATTTAAATTAGAAATTTTTGAAAAATTCAAGATTCTATTTTGTATGTTTAGATAATTAAATATTAAATCATTCACAAAAGTAAATAAATAAATATAATTACATAAGTAGAAAGGGAATTCCTTACCTTGAATAGGAGCATTTATTAACCATTTTTTAATAATTCTGACATTGTTGGTCTGCAGCGCTTGACTTAATAAATGAAGTCCCTAATATACAATCCATATATATGTTAAATTTTATATATGTCTGTGTTAAATTATATACATAATGTATTGTAATTTAGCATCACAAAATGTAACATCATATTCTATAGCAAGGGAAATAAAATCAATTCAATAAAATTTATATGACATCAGAAAATTTAAAGTTTATAATTATATTGAGCCCTCCCTACAAGACTGATAGATTTGTCAAAATAATCTAACTGCAATACATAAACAGGGATTGTAATAGAATTTACACATGTTATGTTTATTATCAAGCATGAAAGACATTGTAATCACTCTAACAAATATTTAACACTCTTACAATTTTTTGAATAAAAATGTTAATTAATTAGAGAAATCTTATCTAGTTTTATGAATTTACTGCATTTACGTATTTTTAAAAATGATGTGATTTATAAATGCATGATTACAATGTCCCTTATCATCAGCAATAAATAAGTGAATTACTTAATATGTATTTAAAGTTCTATAGTAATAAATGCTTTGGAATTGTGTTTTGGCACTTAATCAAAAGATTTTACAAATTTATAGATGTAAGCACTGAAGTCTTTAATGAGATAATCAATATTATTTTATTTTTAGTTTAGCTATAATCAATTAAAAACTTGAGAATCAGCATGTGATGTGATGTGATGCACTGTGACCTCCTTATACGGAGTCAGGAATCTCTCAGCAACTATGCCAAGAGAAACCTGTTAGCCACTGTGAACCCCTTTCCATTCCCCATCCCAAGTTTTCCCATATTCTTTTCTACCCTGCTCCATCCCATTTCCACAACATAATCTTTGCCAACTCCATGGCCTTCATATCCAAACCCCCCTTATCTCTTCCCAAACCCAGCATAAAAACCAATAACCTACTTTCTGTACAATCACTTTGTTCATATTTATTCTTTCACAACTTCATTATTTGTATCCTTTCTGCTTTCAGGCATTTACAATCAATTAACAGATACCTAATATTTTCTAGTATGAATTCACATCATCTAGCAGTGACATTTTATTTGCATGGTCTCATAAACTATAATAGGACTATATAGGTGGTGCTTTAGAGTTTTGATACAGCTTCAGTTTAGTGTACCACTGTTTGTTTATTACATATTTAGATATCTTGATTGTATAAGATTTTTTTGGAAAAAAAGAAGAATTTATATAGCTCTGCCTTTATGCATGTACTAATATTAGTAAAATAGACATTATTAAAATATGGGCAAATTAGAGAGTCAAATTTTAATATCAAGCAGCTGTATTAGTAGTATTTAAGTAAAAATAAAGTTTTTATGTTCAATGTGGGATTGGTCTTATGTTCAATGTGGGATTGGTCTTATCTCATGGTAATTAAATAATAAAGGTTGCCTTCTGTGTCCTATACAGATTGATTGGATTGTTTTATCAATATAACAATAGATAAAATGTTATAAAATTTGATGGTAATAGTTTAAAAACCTACTATAATTTCGATTTTTTATATTTTTTATAGCGTCACTGACATTTATTATATATATAAACCTATTGCCAGAATAAGCAAAGTACATTGCTAAGACAATATACAAACAAGATTCATAAAGAATCATTTAAATGACCCTGTAAATAATGTCCACTTTTTGTTATATGAATGCCAATCTATTTTGTCAGATTAAAGATGGCTGCTTTTATCTGCCCTTCAGTTTGTTATATAGTAATAAATTAAGCATCGGTGCTGAAAAAGGTTGAAACTTTTTCATAGCAGTGATTTTTATTTTTACATTAATCAAAACAACTTCCAGTTCAAATATTAATTTAGTTGAAATATTAATGATTTTAATGAGCATGTAATTAAGTGTACATTTTACCAAATATGTAACACTAAGAATATAAACCTTTTCAAGGAACAAACAAGTCAAAATATGTTACTAAGACAATGTACAATCAAGATCATTGAATAATCATTTAATAAATCTGTAAATAATGGTTCCTTATGTTATATCAATGCCCATAACTTTATCAGATAAAAAATAATACTTATAACTTTCTTTCAGCTTGTTATATAATAATAATTCAAGCATTGATAGTCAAAAAGCTGAAACATTTTATGAAATCAGCTAAAAGAACATCATATATCTGATAATATAGATTGGCATCTATATAACAAAAGATGGACATTATTTATAGATTTATTTAAATGATTTCTTGGATATTTTACTTGTAAATTGTCTTTATAACATATTTGGACTTGTTTGTTCCAAGAAAAGGTTTATATTTTTAGTGTTATATATTTGATAAGCCGTAAAATTATTTACACATTCATTAAAATCATTAGAATTTCATCTAATATTTGTCTGTAGATGGAATGTAGCACCACTCTCAATCTGGTCAAACAAATATTAATGCCATTTGAAACAAGTAGTCACCTTCTAGTAGTGCATGCTCTTATATAAATACTGCTTTTGTGAATGACATTTTTAGCTATGTTTGGATTTTATCATAAAAATAAAATAGATCACATAAACTGTAGGCTGATTTGACTAATATAAAGACACAAATCACCACTAATAACAAATTTCAGCCGTTTCAAGTATTAACGCTTGATTTGCAATTATATATCAAACTGAAGGTCAGATAAAAGTGATCATCTTTTATCTGACAAAACTGATTGGCATTGATAAAAGGTGGCATTATTTACAGGTATAAATTAATCTTTGAGAATCTTGTTTGCAAATTGTTTTAATAATATATTCAGACTTGTTTATTCTGTAAATAGCTTTGTGTTCTTAGCAGTACATGCATGATAAGCCATAAAATTATAATAACAAATTTCAGCCGTTTCAAGTATTAACGCTTGATTTGCAATTATATATCAAACTGAAGGTCAGATAAAAGTGATCATCTTTTATCTGACAAAACTGATTGGCATTGATAAAAGGTGGCATTATTTACAGGTATAAATTAATCTTTGAGAATCTTGTTTGCAAATTGTTTTAATAATATATTCAGACTTGTTTATTCTGTAAATAGCTTTGTGTTCTTAGCAGTACATGCATGATAAGCCATAAAATTATTTACGTACTCATGTAGCTGAAAGTGGTTATACTATTTTATTATTATTATTTGCATAGCCAGTTTCAATTGGTTATTATCTAGTGATATCATAAATGAAATTTTATATAGATTATTATAAAAATAAACTATTATATATTGATGTCTTTAAATTTATATATAATAGAGATGATAGATAGATAGGTTGATGGATGGATACTTAGATAGACAGAAAGATATAGATAGATATACAGATAAGATAGGTAGGAACATACATAAGTAAGTTAGGTAAGTGGAAGAATGGTTGAATAGATGAGAAGACTGGTGGATGAGAAGACTAGTGGTTGTATTTGGGTAGGCAGAGAGAAGTTTGATTATTGCCAAAACAATTAATTTAAAACAATGTATTTTGTGATTCAAAATATGAAACAAGTCTTATATGTGCAGAAAAAATTTATTTAAGAGTGGTAAGCATGAAATGGATTAATCATTTTGCATAAAAGCATTTAACATTTTAAAAAATGATGTTTGATTATAAGCCATAGTCTTCAGCAACCAACTGTTTTCTTTTACCACCTCCATGTAATCTTCTCTAAGCTTTAGTAACTAAAAAATACCAAGTGATAGTGTTAATAAATCCATTTTGAATGCTATTTTATCCAATATTTCCAGATTAATTTTAAGCTTAGAGCTTTCATCAGTAAGGAGCTTTGGATCTTGGAACAGGGTACTCGAACCTTCAAGATCTAATTTATCCCACATCTATCATCCATCATTTACCTCTCTTTTTAACTACCAAGCCATCAGCCCAAATTAAAAACCATATGTTTTCAATCTAAGCCAACTTTCTTATATAGTCAAATAGATTGGAAATCAGTTTAACAATTACACCTTTATTTTGTAGGTGGCAGTATAAAGTAAAAATATGCTACTGAAACAGCAATGAATAAATTAAAGTTATGAGATTGAGTCATGTGATATTTTATTAGTTTTAAACCACAGTCTTCTAATATTAACATAATTGCTTACAATTAATTAAAAACACAATTAAAATTTTTTATATGTTGATTAGACTAATATTAAATATAACTTTGAAACATAGACATGGTGTAAAAGAGTAAAAATAAATAAATAGAAGAAAGAGGAGTAAAAATTCTTACAGCATTAATAGAATACACATATGAAGTTATGGAATAATGATATCTGTAGTGTAAAGGACTGCGGGTTCTCACAAAAGGGGGAATGCATCTAACTACAGTCAGACCTAGGACCTTCGGGTAGGATCCTGGTACGGGGGGTGAGGTGGGTACTATATTTTTTCTTTTTTTTTCTTCATCTTATCCCCCCCTCTTTCTCCCTCAATATTTTTTTTGGGGGAAATTTCGACTCTCTTCAGGAATGAATATACTCAGGTCAATGACTACTGCACCCCTATATAAACGAGAATCAATTACAGCACTTACCCAGAATATTTTCAATATCAGTATACATGAAATAAAGGCATGTATATATTGGAATTTGGCATATATATTTAGAGGTATGTATGCACAATGATGGGAACAAGACAGAGACCAAATGGATTGAAACAACTTAATAACATTTATTAAATAATGAAGCTACTTTAATAACTGAAACACAGGCTTATTATATACCTGTGTCTATATTTGTAATATACAGGGTATATGAGCACAGACTTTCACACCACCCACCTCTCTCCACTCTACTTTAACAATATTCACATATATAACAATATGAGTCAAGAATGGTTATCTATCACCTTAAGAATTAAATGCAATTAATATCCGGATCCCTAAATCCCATGATAGAAATCCATATTCTGGCAATTTTTTTTACAAAAGTTTAAATAATAAAAAAATTAGAAAATCATGAATCTGGCTTACTAATTATTCTTATGTTTCCAGCCATATTATAGAGTTATGCTTGCTGTCTGATACATGACCAGTATCATCATCCTTTTTGGAGGAGAGGACCCCTTCTACATGTATATGTGATTTCCTGATATTAATAGGAGAGACTGTTTACTCAAGGAAGTTAGTCATGTATGCCGAAAAACAAATATTTCATGAGTGTTAGTAAAACATTTAACAAATAATGAAAACTCTGTTTTGTCACTACTGTATGCTTTTAATGTGGAACAACATCAACATCTTACCTTATTCCACATGTAGTTGGGTGGTGTCAAGCTACTAGGGGAGGTGCATAGATCTAAATTTTATTTAATATAATAAAATGTTTATGAAATCTACCTCTTCCCCCTCTAAGCTTAAAATAAACTTCACGTTTTCTGAAATATAAGCTTCCAAATGTGGAAATGAAAGGAAAAAATATGAAAAGTAAAAATAAGATAAATAATTAAAAAAATACAAATCAATTGAATTAAATTTTAAAAAATCCAATTTCTGAGTCTGGCAAGCACTATCCATCATGGTGAAAGTCTATTCCTCCTGGTGATAGATCTCATGTGGTGTATTATCCACACACACTCACTCTGGAATCATAGATCATCAGGGCTGTCCGGTTCATTTCTTTGAAGAAGATGCAGAAGAGCCATTGAAGATGATCATCATCAACCAGTATTTAATAAAGAAAGGTATCTCACAATATCATAACACTTCTATGGGCTTGATGAGCTGGAATTCAGCCTCCTACAGCATAGTTCTTTTAGCCAGACCACATTTCAGTATCCTCATTAGTATGTGTACTTTTTCTAGTTGTTTTTATGCATAGGAAAATGGTGCAAAAAACTGTCTTGCTGATTGTTAATGGTTATTTACTTATTCTCTGCCATGATTTAAATGTAAACAAAAGTTTTCTTTTAAACAATTAGCTCAAATCATTCAGTTTGCTTCTATATCTTGGAGATATTTCAGGTTTCAGTTTATATTGTCAGGTGAAGTAAATTACTGTTTATTCTTACATGATTGTAATTTGTTCTCAAAATCGAACACATACGTCCATCTTGCTTTTTTAAGAAAAAAAAGTATGCAGTTGTCAAGATGTTGACTTTCTCATGCTTGCTGCATTTGTCTATTATTGTGTAATTGTACGTCAATGTAATATTATTAAAATAAATATTTATTGGAATTATCTTGCTTTGCTTGACATTAGATCATTATCTTAGGTATTTTATTTATGTTCATGTCATATGTTGGTTAATTGATGACTTACAATATTCTTGGTTAGTCATATTGGTTATATATATATATATGAGTATATTTATTTTCTTAGTATCTAACTTGCAACTGTATCTTTCTTTATATAAAAAATATAACTTGCTAATCACAGTGTTTAGTGAATATATGTATATTTGAAAAAGAGTAAACAATTGTTTAACAATTGCTTTGTTAGACTTAGTATGGTGTAGCTTAGTGCAGGTAGGTGGTAGTTTGTAAGTCCCCTTACAACTCTCCTTTCCTTATAGAGTTAAAATTTCAATTTGTATTTAAATTTTAACACCTATAAGTAGGTTGGTATGTTTTTAATGTAAGGCCTTCATATTTTATAGGTGACTTTGAGTAGTTTAACCATCTTTCTTATGGATGAGCCATATCATTTGTGGGATGATCTAAACTTAGGGGCTTTGATGGCATCATGGTCAATACTTAACTAATAATATGCCTCTATCACAGATGGCATATGGGTCTATCTACTAGCCTTCTTCCTTATCTCTTTTGAAACTTACTGGATTCATGAAGGTCTAGTTAAATATTAAAGTATCCATTTATTGGAATGGATTGACTTATGTCTTGGCTAGTCTCAAGGTATCCCAGTGACCACATTTAAACATTGACTGGGGAATACCTTCATCAAACTTAATATCCCTAGTCTTGTACATTTTTTTTGATCACCTGTTTTTTTACTTTTCTCTGATGTGATTTACATCATTTCTATACCTTACTTGATGGTTACTTTCATTCTTTAGCTGCATGATTGATTTGATGGGTCCTCATAGGTTATTCAGAGCATCCAAAAAGGTTTTAAGATACAGGCATTATATGTGCAGTGAATCTCTTCTCCTTGATTTATCCAAAATGCATTGGGACCTGTTTACTTAATGATGGTATATGGTCCTTCATATGTATTGTAGAACTTATGGTACTTATTTTCCTTGGATCTATGTGGGTGTGGAGTTTTTATTAGAACCCTATCTCCAATCTTAAATTTGTATGGGGATTTTTTTGTAATTTGGTTTGGTGAGTCACTCACAAGCCTTTAGTCTATCTTTTTCTGCATCTATTTTAGTTTGAGTAGCCATAGGTTGATATTTTGTAAATAGCACAGGTGTGGTTTGATTAAAGTGTAGTCAGATGGGCTTATACTCCAAATGATGTAGTTGGCTACACATTTCATCTGCTTTACCCAACCTTTATGCTCTCTTTCTAAATAGGTCCTAAACAAATGTCCAAGCTCCCACATGATGCATTCACATGGGTTTGACTGTGGATGGCTAATGGAGGTTAGCATGTTTTTTTCGATTTCTCCATCCATTTTTTCCACTCCTTGGATAAAAAGGGGTACCATGATCAGTTAAAAATGATCTTAGGCTTTCCTATCATCATAAATTGGAGCGTGTTCAATACCTTGATCATATGTCTAATATTGGCAAGGAGTATTGGGTAAGCAGTGACATGTTTGAAAGAGATTGTAGGTGACTAACAAGTATTTTTGTTTGTTAAATGGGGGCAATGGCCCATAATAGTTGATCACTAGGATCTCATTTGTTCTTTCTGGTATGATTGATTTATTAGAATTAATATAGTTCTGGTTTACTGGCTTGGCTCCTAAGCACACTAGACAGTCTTGGAGTAATCTCAAGATATCCTTGTACATCTTTGGCCAGTAAAACCAAATTGTTAAGGGTATTTTCTGCTTTGTGGGCACTATAATGCCCATATAGACAATATACATACTTTATGAATGGGTCTCATAAGGACTTAGGTATTACTTCCCTCCACTCATCACATCACAGTTAACTTTATATAGTAAGACCTGTTTTTCTAACTTATGTAATGTAAGATTTTTTACCATATGCAGAACTTTTTCTTCTTTTGAAGGTTTGAATCTGAATCTTTTGGCTGTGCTTCATTCAGGTCTTCTAAATTGTTCTTTACATTTTTATCAATCTTCAGATTCATGTGTCCATACTGAAAAGGTCATTAATAATTGTGAGCAAAGTATTGTACAAGATTTTTTACCATATGCAGAACTTTTTCTTCTTTTGAAGGTTTGAATCTGAATCTTTTGGCTGTGCTTCATTCAGGTCTTCTAAATTGTTCTTTACATTTTTATCAATCTTCAGATTCATGTGTCCATACTGGAAAGGTCATTAATAATTGTGAGCAAAGTATTGTACAAAGTTTTGTTAGAAAAATTTATGTGTGCTTTTTAATTTCTTTTAGACCCAAGATAAAGATTCTATTCTGTTTGTGTGAAAATTTTAAGACTCTGCTTACTTATTTAAGGTTTTTTTTTTTAATTTCATTTTGGGTGAACTTTCAAATCCACCAAAGATGGATTCCAGTAGTCTAGGTCAAGAAATAAAGTTTAGAAATAAGGACAATTTGAATGAAAATTTTTCATTGCAAAAACCCAATTTGAACTCAGACCAGCTGTTGACACCCAATCAGGATATCACTACAATGCATGAAGAAGTCAAAGACTAAAAAAGAAATTCAGGAAAAATAAATTCCATCAAGAACAGAAAAATTAAATCCTGTAAAAATCATAACAATACCAGCAGTTCAGTAGATATTGGTACTGAAAATGCTCAAAATCATAAGATTGAACAAAACCAAAATGGCACAATCAAAGACAATAATCTTACTGAGGAGAATCCAAAAAATCATGAAATTCCAGCAGAAATTGAGGGAGCTACAAGCTCTGTTGTGAAATGCAGTAATTCTATAGTGTTTTATAAAATATTTGTAAAGTTCTTCACTGAAGATAGCGTAAAACCAGTAAGTGACCAGCCTTTTTCGAAATAAGATGGATCTGAACCAAACAGACACCATAAATCATAGTCCAACCTCCAAAACTACAACAGGAAGAACTGCTAGTGATATTAGATCATGAAATAAGTAAACGGTGATCAAAAAAGACCTCCTCAAGAAGGAATTCAGGAATAAAACCCATAAAGAAGCATTAGCAAATGCTAGTAAAGCCAGGGAATTCTCCAGACAAGTGAACATAGAAACTGCAAATAAGTTTGAAGTGTTGATGTCCTCCTACAGTGATGTCCTCCCCAACATGAACTCAATAGCTAAGCAGAGTCATGATGTAATGTCTCATGCTGACACTCTTAGAAGTGGTAACATGGAGTCTGTTCAAAGCAAAGTGTACAATGAGCAGCATAACAACATGTCTTATAGCAGTATAGGAAAAATAACAGAAATCAGAACTTGGCAACTGATAAAAGTGCATCTCTGTCAGATCTTTCAAAGTAGGAAAATGCCTATTTGACTAATATTCAGTTTGCTTTGCCTAAAAGAACTGTAGGTCACACTGCTCTCAATCCTGAGGACTATCATATTGTCAGTGTGGAGTTCAACAACAGGATTTCTATCATCCTGTTTAACTCCTTTGCATACAATAATAGTGAATGCTCCTTGATTCTGACCACCATTAACAGAAAATTGCCAGCTCTACCAGTTCCCAATGGATGACTTTCTCCTGTTAATTAAGCATCAAAGACTGGAAGGTTTTATAAAGCAGATCTTCCACCATGCAAATGGTCAGTTTAAAAATATCCTTCAGAAGGAGTTATTCAGAAAAAACTAATTGGTTTTTACTGACAAGTATTTGGTGAAGGTCAACATGTTGAAGCCCAAATCGATCCATGAGACAGTGAAGAACTGTTACCTGAACTTTGACAACCACAACTTGCAAAAATTGTTCCAGAACTATGGTATCATCATGTCATTCCAGTATTTGACCAAGAAAAGATCAGGCATAGAGCTGCTCTCTAATACAGGTGCATTTGCACTCAAGTTGTCTCCTGAAATATTGACCATGGACTTGCCAGCAGTCTTAGAAGAGGGAAAGTGCCCTCTCTTTGTTTCTATTAGGTCTGTAAGACCACAGTGCTTTGCATTTGGTAAGTGCACCCACTTAGTGAAATTCTACTGTAGGAAGATATGCCAAGATTGTAAGGCTAAGAACAACAGAAATGACAAATGTCAAGTGCTGGCAGAGGAAACAGGTGGAATAAGGATGGATAATCACATGAATTGGAAAGAAGATTCAGTAGCCATAGCAAGGTCTTGCCCAAAAAACAGCAATGGCAGTCTGACTCCATAGCAGAGAATGTTTTGGATAAAGAAGAGGTCTTGCTGTTGAATGTGGAGACCTTATCACCTCAGCTGTCATATAATCTTATTAACATGGAGGATGATCCTACTGGCTTGACCACCAAGGGATCACAGGCCAGGAGAAGCCTTCTAATACCCTAGTGGTATATACAGATAAGAACTCGAATACATGGGCAGTTAAATGAAAATCCCATGATTCTTTCACATTGCAAGCTGATGAACTGCCTAACTTCACTTTGGACAAAGATGTGACTGAATTATTAGGCTTTCCCCTAACAAATAAACACAGGCCTCAAAAAAAATATTGAAAGAAAAAAAATCAAGGAAGGGAGCAGAGTTTCAGCTGAATGCATCTGGGATGGTTCAGGTCATTGCACTAAACTCAGCATTGCAGCCAGCAATTAATGAAGCTGGAAAATCTTCACCTGTATACATAGACCAGGTTAAAATATTTTTACAGGGTGCAGAACTAAAAAAAGTGGAGATGGTTCATCAGTGTCTAGTGTTGACACAATAGTGCCGAATGATCCGTGGAAGGACCATTGATTTTTCTGTAAATGATACTGAACATCAGTGGGGTAAATGTCAGGGAAGTTCCAGTGATTCCTCTGTAAATAATACTGAACATCAGTGGGTAAATGTCAGGGATTAAACTTCCTTGACAGAATCTTTGCTATCAAGTGGTGGCTAGTCACATCTTACCTCAACATCATTTCCTTAAGTGAGACTAAGCTGCACAGGAATTCCAATCAAAAGATTCATGACATCCTTGGCCAATTTCCTGCAGTTTTGTCCTGCTGACTCAGCCCACTCAGGCATTGCTGTTATAATTAATAAAAGACCAAATTTGGATCACTCAAGAATTTTGCATATAAATCAAAAATCTTAATAATTCTAGAATTAACCATTAACAATTTCCACCATGTTTATTTGCAGGGGATCTCTGAGATGGCATTTTCTCTTGTTAACAGAATCAATTCCATTGCAGCTACAATGGTGTTGCCAATAATTTTGTTTGGAGACTTCAACATGGCATACAGCAAATTTGTATCTAATTTTTTACATCTGATTAATCCTGTGCTGCTGAGTGGGAGAGCTGCTTTCCAGATAATGCCTTCTCTTTCTATGCTTGGTGGCACCGCTCATTAATAGACTTGCTTTTCTTTAGCCAAGAAGTTAATCATGTACTTCGGATTAGAAGAAATATTACCCTCGATTTTTCTCATGTAGATTAATATATTGTACAGGCTTAAACCTGTATTTATATATGTAATATATGCGGGATTCGAACTTAGACTAAATGGATTATTCTCCTGTACCTGAGGGGTCAAAATGACTAATATGTCAACATGGGTAGAATGACAACCTTGGCACTAACATGGACTTTGAACATTCCATCAGATTTTTAATGAAATGGAAGGCTGAAGAGTTGTAGGTTGGAATAGTTTGTAGCTTGTCCATTAAAGTATGAAGATTGACTATCTTAATACAAAGCTGAGCACTGATTATATATATATGTGTGTGGAGATAGTAATCTGGACCAATTGATGATTGCTGTTTTAGCATGAAATACGTATATTGGTGATTATTTATCTTTTCAACATGTGTGTGATCAGGTGGTTCAGCAATATGAGATGGCACTGAGAGTAGTGGATTGTCTGGCATGTAGTTTTGTAAATCTCCCTTATAAATATGCTTATCAATTCTGAAATTAATAAAATTATTATAAAAAAAGATATTCTGTGTTTTAAAATATAGTCTATGATGATAAGATTTCCTTTTAATAATCTTAATAAGATTGTATGAGAATCAAGGAGAAAAACCCTTATGAAAAGACAATTTATTGAGAATATACAAAATAAAACTATTGAGAATCTTTAAAAAATAATCTAAGCAATAGTTTAAATCATTATAGAAATATAATAAATTCCAATTAATTTTAGAAAAGTTTACAAAAATCAAGATAATTATCTTTCCTATAATATTTTCTCAAAATATTAGAACAATCAATTTTTGAGTGACAAATGTTAATATAAAACCTAATAGGTGGATGATGAGCATCAATAGGAAAATTAACAGAGACAATATGAAAATTACTAACGACTGCTGAATTACATAGAATATAATTCAAAATATGATAAGAGGCATTAACAAATGGATTATATTGCTTAAGTCCCAAAAATTTACAAAACTGTAACACTCTAGAAGCTTTAGGAGACAAAAAATAAATGTGTAGTACTTCTACCCTGAAATAAATCTGGAACATTTAAATCACCAGTAATCACAACATTATTACAACTAAACAAAAAATCTTCAAATAATGTCAAAAAATAATCAAACTCCAACAGTAACAAAGTGGGTTTGTGGTAAATATTACCTAAGATAAATTTAAAATTGTGATTTAAGATAATTTCACATCATGTAGATCCACAAAAAGAAGAAGTAAAATAAATATCTTTATAAAAAAAACATCTTTATGAAGAGCAATAAGAGTATCATCACCTCGAGAAATATTTTCCATAAATCTGTTAGTTTGCAAAATACTAAATCTATCATCTAGAAAAGAGCAATTTCAGAACAATCAGGAAATTGTACATTTAACCAAGTTTCCGTAAGTAATATAAGATCAAAATTTTCTGTGTCAAAAAATTGTTTAATTTGAACACATTTAGTTTATATAAAAACAAGAAAGTCCTACCATGTTAGTTACCCACAAAGAAAATGAAAAGAAAACAAACAAGAATAAAGAGAGAGAGAAAAAAAGGTAAAAAAAATAACTAAAAATCTTAAAACATTAGAGAATTGGACAGAGATCCATAAAAAAAAAATGAAATGGAAGCACTGCAAGGCTGCAAATAATAATAACAATATGTTCATTCCAAGAGCTTATATTTTAAATCCTAAAAGTTTGCTCAATACCATCTTTATTAAAGATAAATTTTACACTTTATCAAAGCTAAAATAAAACTTGATTACATAGCACACTTTTTAAAAAAATTTCCATGGGTACACACAGAAAAATGTAATTTCATTTATTTTTGACCAACATAAAAAATAAAGTAAAGATGGCAACCTTGTTTTAAAAATTGTATAATTATAATCCTGCAGCAAATTTTACTTTTTTTCTCTGTATAACAGTTGAAAATTCTCAAGCTTCACCCCAAAAAATTTGCTCAATGCCATCATTATTAAAGGCTGCAACTCTGATAATTGATGTTTTTCCATTTTCCCAAAATGCAATTCATGCAAACCAGGGTTTTTCCATTTTTACAAGATGCAATTTATGTTAAACTGGTGTTTTTCCAGAATGCACTGCATGCCAACTGATGTTTTTTCCATTTTTCCAGGATGCAATTCATGTTAAAATAGTATTTTTCCATTTTCCCAGAATGCAGTTAGAGCTGACTACTGTTTTTTCATTTTCCCAAGACACAATCCATGCTGAACTATTTTCTTTTCATTTTCCCAGGATGCAATTCATGCTGATTAGTATTTTTCTGTTTTCCCAAGATGCCATTCATGCAAACTAATAATTTTTCATTCTCCCAGGATCCAATTTTTGCTGAATTGGTGTTTTTCCATTTCCCTAAGAATGCAATTCATACTGATTGGTATTTTTCCATTTTCCCAAGATGCAATCCATGCTGACTAGTATTTTTCCATTTTTTTTCCACATGGAAGTCTTAGCTATGAAAACTATAGTACTCTCACAAAATGAGCCCAATTTTTATGGGACCATATGTCAATCTAACACCAACTTCAACCCCTCTTCCAATGTTTTTAATCATACTATCATGTGTTTCCACATATTTTTCTCAATATCACATTTAAAAATTCTACATAAACCTAATTTGACATATGTATCCTGTTATGTAATAATTATTTTTCTTTTAATTAAATGTAAATCACGTTTTCTTTCCTATCACAATCAAGATTGTAAACCTTTATTATATATGTAATATCATGAATCAATTTGTTTCTGAGATCTCAGGTTTTCAAATGTAAGTTATGTAACCATTTTTTAAAAACATCATCATCATTATTATAATAATAATTCAATTCATTTATTTAAGTGCCAAACAACAGCATACAGCCAATTACAGTTAACATATTAAAAAAAGGATTAAACATAATATACATAACATAGTAATAAAAAGTAACAATCAATTTAACAAAGACTTATATACATAAACAAAATCAATTTAAAACAATCAACAATGACATTTAAATTTAATAATATTACAAAGTTGTGTATAATCTAAATTGAAGTGATTAGTATTATTACAAATCTGATTATATAAAGATAATAGCCTAAGCAAATGAGAAAATTTAAGGACATTGGAATGACATGCCTTAATATAACAAACAGAAGCAGACTGAATATCATGCACATAAGATCTAATAATAATAATAGAAATTGTGAGAGATATAATAACTATTTTATTAACAATTTTATAAAGATATTTAAGATCTCTATATTTTCTTCTAGAAGAAAGACAAAAAACAATTTCATTTTACAGAGAAATATATTTGGAAAACTTATTAGACACTGATTGTAATAAATTACATCCCTGCTTAGAGCTAGGGTTCCAAATGATTAAACAATATTTAATGATGGGAAGAAACAATGACAAAGATAATATCATCACTGAAATGACAACCATATCTTAGGATGGCACCCATAATTTTTAAAGGCTTACCAATAATCATTTCCAAATGAGGAAGAAAAAATCCATTGTTAGAAAATACAACTCCCAAATCTTTTGGGAATTCAACAGAATTAATTTTGTGAGAATTAATAAAATAAAAAAGTAAAACTTCAAATTTTTTAGAGTATGAGATTAAGGAACATTTACTGAAATTAACTGTCATATTATTTAGATCACACCAAGCACTAAAATTATCTATATTCTTTTGAAGGAGAGGGCAATCAATCACTGATGTGATTCTTCTAAAGATTTTACAGTCATCAGCATAGCATAAAAGATACGATTTTAAACAATCCTTAAGGTCATTCATATAAATGTTAAAAAACATGGGTGCCAAAATACTACTCTGAGGAACTACCAAATTACATTCAAAATTAGTTGAAATATTATTATTAAATTTGACATAGGCTGTACAACCATGAAAAAAAGGATTGAAACCAATAAATAAGTTTAGTAGAAAAACCCATTTGATATAATTTGTGAAGAAGAATGGTATGGTTTACTTTATCAAAAGCTTTTGATAAGTCAAAATAAATAATAATAATAATAATAATAATAATAATAATAATAATAATTATGATGATGATGATGAAGATGATGATAATAATAAAACATCCACTTGTAATTGAATATGGTCATACTAACTCCAAAAAAAAAGGAAAGAGACAGTGAAAAACTATTCAAGAAATGAGTTTTGTAATGACTATATAAACCAACCAATCTGTGAACCACAAATACATCACATATAGAACATGTTGGTCTATTTTTTTGTTTAGTTGATATTTTACAATGATTATAAGAAAACTTTATTTCTGAAATACTTCAACAATGCAATTAATTGTAGCTCTCCAATGTATTCTATTCTCTGCCATATCTTACCAATGGAAACAATTGACATTGCACTTCTTTAGAAGTTATTTGACATAATCCTAATAATGTAGATGGGTCTACCTCTATCACAAAAACCATGTTCAAATTTATCATAAAACATTCTTTTAGGACATCTTGCATTATTTCAGTCCAATGAAGATGTGATTTTACAATAATAAATTTTATAGTATGACATCTATCAAGTTGAAGAACACATTGATTGGTCTTGTGATCTTGCTATTTTATTTTTAACATTTTACAGAGTATCCTTAAATAAATTCCTTTATATTGTATTAATGGGGTGTCTAAGTTTTGCTTAAATGCAATGAATTAAGGAAAATAATGGTCTATATTGAAACTGTAAGATTTGAATTCAAATCTTAATTTCACCTTAGTTCTGTCATCATTCTACCTCTTACCCAGTATTATAGGTGTACATGGATTCTGACCTTGAACATTGGATTTGGTGTGTAATAATATGCAAGATATGTACAATTATTTAAAAATGTCATATATATGCACACACTCCAATATAGCCTATTTTTTAAAAATAACGCACTGCGGAGTATTGCCGTGCGTGATTTTGTGTAAAATTAAATAATCATATTAGTCTTATTGTGATCATTTAAGTAATATTTTAATCTAAAAAAAAAATTAATAATTATATATTAAACGTAAACATATTTGTTATTATTTAGGTCAAATTCAGGTAGTACTTAAATTATTAAAAATATATATATTGTAACCTTCCCCCGCTCCATAATAATAACAACATGCCAACATGCTAAGAATATACTAACTATTCCGGAATTTCTTTACTTATTTATTTCCGGTCAATAATAATTAACATTAATAATAATTCCGGGTTATCTAACTCAATCTATCAAATATATTATTATAATTTAAATAAAATAATCACTAGCTCAGAACTTTATAAACACAGTTATGTCTGTGAAATGAATCAACATAAACATCTTTTATTATTCCCATGAGACCTGGAGCAATGACAAAGGAACAAGACGAGAGATCATTGAGATACTATCCCAATGGCATAAGAATACTATCCTAAATAATTGACTAATAGCATTCCTACGACTTTTAAAACTTTTATCATATCTTAGTATTTTTAAAACAAATTCTAGCTCACATAAATAAATTAATTAAATAAAATAGAGTTAAATTAATCAAATCATATCAAATCAAATAGATAAATCAATAAGTAAATAAATAATTAAATCTCAGGTTCATAAATTGTAATTAAAACTGATTTCATATTGCCATAGTAAATTATGATAAGGGAATTTTATGTCATAATTCACTACGTAACAAATAACTAATTAATAAGAACAATGACAATAATAAAATAATATAATCTTCTTTTCTTTCTAGATGTATTAAATATTTTCGTGGTAACATTTATTAATCTGATAATCAAAAGTTATGTGGTAACGTTCGCATATATTTTACTTAAATATTGTGGCAATTAACCCATGACCAATACCTGTTCTACTTATACTTCTTTCATTTTATTATGTAAATAAAACAAAATAAATTATTAAAATTTCTAATATTTATTATCCTGTGCAAAATCATAAACATGTTTAATTATAAACGTGCGTTGTGATTTCATGCATTTCATGTGTAGGAAAAACAACAACCAAGACACAAAGCTTACTAATAAAATTTTATAACATTTTATTAACATTATAACAAATAACACTTTGTACATTATTTACTCTTCCGATCCCCTATTTACTTATCACAAACTTTTATTTATACCCGTTGATGTCTTAACATTATTATTATCGAATTTTATTTTACCCTTTTACCATTAATAATTACAAAAGTATTTTACAATATTATTATTATTGGATACATGTTTTGAACTTAGCTGAATACACAAAATTTCTATCCATTAAACTTTTCTATTGACATTATGTCCTTATAATTTCAAAATTATATTTCTATAAGATCTTTACTTTTATGTAAAATTATACAAAAATTACAAAATTATACTTATATTCTTGTTAGTATGAATCCTACAGAATTTAATCCTTATGATATTTTCATTTCCTTTTATTATCAATCATAATATAATTACTGATAAAATTTTGATCCCATCCTTAACTTTATATAACAATTAACATTATCCACACATTATGTACAAATACACATTTTTGTTATACATTTCTTTAACTCATTTTCTAAATAAACATGCAATCTCTTTTACTAAATCTCACTACAATATTTTAAAATCTTATTATTTTTTAAAACTTAATTCTAACTTTTTTTTTCTTTTAAAATTATATCAGTTTACAATTGTTTTAAAATTATATCATATATTCTTCATCTTTTATAATACTTATACTTTCACTTTGGACTTATACAATTCTACTTTACTCTAGTAAATAACTATTCTTACATAACTACTATCTAACTTCCTTTCTATCTTATTATCATTTCTATAAAATTACTCCCTACATATTTCAGAAATCAAGATAGCGAAGATAAGACGTTGGACAAAATAAACAAGATATTATCCTTTATAAAACTTTGACAATCATCACATGAATTTAACATAGAGGAGTGATTTTATCTGTCTATCTCCTCTAGTATTGGAAGGAGTAAAGTATTTCTTCACTTCACACATCAGAAATTTCAAAGATATGTAAAAACACTGTCCAGAATATGTCAGTTATAACAATTATTACACTGAAGCACACAAATAATTAGATCCACATATTTCATCCTTAAGTTAATAAAACACCTCTTTTTCCTTTCACAACCCAAGCACTATCTGATTGATTTCTTCAGATTCATCTCTTCATTACATCACAAATTCTGTCTACCTTGCTAATAATAATAAAATTCATTTTATTTAACTATACACTATTCTTAAGAAAATTCTTTACTATACTTCTCGTATATTTCTATCTCTACTGTTCTAAACTATTTGAATATTTTCAATATAAAACTCAAAAGAATCACATAATTAATATGATTATTATTAATCATTTTTAGATTATTTAACACATTTTAAAATTTTACTACTTTCTAAATATGTTTGTTGATTTATATAACTTTTAACACTTTCATACTTCATTCATTAATAGAGACCTATAAAAAAAATATATTACATATTACCAATAATATTAAAATTACCAACGATCTCTATCCTCTGACGTATTTGTAAACTTCTCCATTCCAGACTTCTAGTAGGTATTTAAAATTTTCCATACACACATTTTTATTTATACTAATATTTCTCTCATTCCATTAGCTCGTATATTTAAATATAATTATTATAAAATTTATGTTTATATTTTCCCTAACTAATTCAAATTTTATACTTTAAATACAATAAAAAAAATAATTAAAACTATATTTCGATACACTTTGTTGGATCGCGGAAAATCGTTCCTGCAAAGCTAAATAAAAAATTATATTTTATTTTCTTCGTCCTAATGTTCTAATTTAAACTTTTAATTCTTTTATTAATTCTTCTTACGATGATCCTTAATTTTCTCATATTTTTCCACTATTCACTCCTTTACATAGCTCCTTTTTCCCCTTGGTTTTCCTCGACATCTTGTACTTTATTTTAAAATTCAACAAATTTTTCTTTATTTCCATACATTTTCCCATTTTGTGATTAATTATATCTGTTTAAAATAACATTCTTTCCATTTAATATCTTTTCCTTTTTTCTATGAAAGGTATAAATGTTAGGTTCCTCTTAGTAAGTTCATATAACTTATACAATATTTTCTTCTATTTTTAATTTGAAACTATATTTTAAATAATTTTTTCTTTAATAAACATACTTTTCTTCCCATCTTTTTCTATAACTTGAACGCTATTATGATTTTTCTCATGAGAAATAGACTAGTTTTAAATACTTATAAAACAAATTTCCATAAGATTCTCTCGATAGCAAATATTTCTTTCTTATATTTTCACACTTTTCCTTTATTTTCCAAGTTATAGGATTTAATTTTGGTTGACACAAAAACACAAAACTATACAATTTTCCCATTTTTCTTTCAATAATTATTTCAATTATTATTCTTGGTATTTCCATTTTATTGTAGGCTGAATGGTCAAATTTGATTAAATCCACTGGTAAGATCACGTAGAAATTAGCAAATCATCTTTCTGGATACAAAGTTATTTTATCTGTTAAAGACTAACTTTAGAATAATTATTAATTTATAAATTTATATTATTTTTTTCACGATGTTACAAGCAATTCAAAAGTACTTCCCTTCAACTTTCACATTCATCTCCCCTTCTGTCTATCTTAGATTTTTTCTTCCAATTTAAACCTGATGTCAATATTTGTTTTTAGGCAACAATATTAGTCATTCTATTTTGAGATAATTGTACTTTTAAATAAATATTTATGTAAGTTGGAATATTACTTTAACTTAATATTATTAAATTTAATCATAGTTTGATAAAATTATTATTTGATCTTTAAAATAATTATTAAGACAATCTATAATATTTTTAACTTTAATTTTTATGATAGATGACAATTATATCTAGTTTTAAATTCACAAACTTTATTATTATTTACCAATGTGTGTGGGAAGAGTAATATCGACACGTGTCTATTCACTTTACAAAATAATCTTTTATTTATGTCTCGGTTTAAATTACCAAAACTAATGTCTTTCTAAAATTTTGAAAAATAAATTGAAACTTATAGGACTAAATATAATTCTCACCATCCCGAAGTTTATTAATAAAAATTATACCCTATTAATTTTCTAATTATAATATTATCTTTCATTTATTTAAACTATTAATTCTGAAAATATTATATTCTAATCATTACTATAATTTTACTGTCTTAGCTGGTTATTTTGTGCTCACAACCAACAAGATATTAAAACTTATTTAACTGTTTCTTTTTAAAACTTTATTCTGTTATCTGTTGGATTTTGCTTAAAATTGTATCAAACTTTATTCTTTTATCCTAAACAAAAAAATTTTTTCTATGACCTTCCCCCCACCACAAAATATTTTAATTAAATGTAAAGATGTTTAAAAGAATAGAAATTCCCCTGCTAATTAGAGTGCAAATCGGCGGGAGGGGGAAAAGATGACAGAGCTAAAAAGGTATTTTTAAACTTACAATTATATAAAGAAAAGGGCTTGTCAAAAAGCTTTTCTAAATTACGTCATGTAAGGTAAATGTTAAAAAGTGGTCAGATTGAAATTTCAACCTGTACCACAAATGCATCCGTGACCTAAAGGGATATATATCACAGACAAGAGAGACCACTTGGATGGATGATGCAGTTGTTCAATGGATCCCAAAGATAAAAAAAAAAAAAAAAAGGAATAAAAACAACAGAATGATTGCTTATGGCATATAATAATTCTTGTGATGAATATGAGTGGTAATTCATAATTACTAAATTTCAAATATGTTATTGCTGTTGCTTGTTTCTTATCCCAATCCAAATTTAAATCTAACAATGTGCAAGGAGTAGGCACCTTGCTGCACTTCTCTGGACTGATGGCTATACAATATGGAGCTTCCCATAAAATGAGATAAATCTAAACTGATGCTGCTGCCTATATATAAATATTTTCCTAAATGTGACTGCTGTTAAACCAGGAACCTTGGACTCTCCAAACAAGTGTGCACACTTTGATGAATCAAAGGTAACATGATACCCAAGATTAAAGACTGTTTTGAACTCTAAAGTTAACTATATATTTTCTAATCTATCTTTTAAATTTCATCTTTCAAATTCCAAGGTAGTGCAACTCTAACTAAACTTTAATGTAGATCTGTAACTATCTGTAAATAATCTTATATTTTAATTAACCTCGTAAAACAATCTATATCTTATTATTCTACTTGGGTATCTAAATTTTGTTTGTTATTAGTTAAATATTATATTTCATGCCTGCCTGATTTCCGAGCTGATGTTTTCTTCCCATTTTTTTTAGCAAAAGAGTGGCAAAAGAGTTACCACTCTTTTGCGACTTTAGATTCATGTAAACCCATATCTTTTAATAAATACTTAGCTCGGGAATTATAATTTTAATTCAATATGTATTATGAAAACGAGATCTTATAATTATTAATATAGTGTATTGGCCACTTGGCGATCATTCATTTAAAGTTAGTTTGTTAAGTCTTTAAATATAAAACAGTATTTATAAATCAGCATTTATTTTTATAGCGTCTGTATACAATTGTAATTACATTCATATCGGCCTTTCAAGCCAAATTGTGCAAACACTTTTGCGAGTGTTAAATAATAAATGAATACCCGTCTGACCAATACAAGATATAGAATTTATGCAGGAATAAAAGGAATCCTCTTATTCCTATGACTCAAATATTTATATATGAGCAAATCTGAAGTACTGGCACAGAAGGTGTGACTATAGAACAATCACTTTAAATTACTATATATAACGTATGAATGAATGACGCCGATGAAATTTACTAGAATTTACTGAACGTCATTCCCACTGAAACTTAATCATATATATAAATCAGCATTTATTTTTATAGCGTCTGTATACAATTGTAATTACATTCATATCGGCCTTTCACGGTATTCATTTATTATTTAACACTCGCAAAAGTGTTTGCATAATTTGGCTTGAAAGGCCGATATGAATGTAATTACAATTGTATACAGACGCTATAAAAATAAATGCTGATTTATATATATGATTAAGTTTCAGTGGGAATGACGTTCAGTAAATTCTAGTAAATTTCATCGGTGTCATTCATTCATACGTTATATATAGTAATTTAAAGTGACTGTTCTATAGTCACACCTTCTGTGCCAGTACTTCAGATTTGCTCATATATAAATATTTGAGTCGTAGGAATAAGAGGATTCCTTTTATTCCTGCATAAATTCTATATTTTGTATTGGTCAGATGGTATTCATTTATTATTTAACACTCGCAAAAGCGTTTGCACAATTTGGCTTGAAAGGCCGATATGAATGTAATAAAACAGTATTGTTTTATGAAAGAAGAGGGGGGGGTAGTAAACAGTAGATCGTTTGCTTAGTCATGTGGGGATTGGAGGTAGATCTTATATTATTAAAGCATAGAGTAGATAAATGTGTTTGCATTATATGTGTGAATTGCGCTGGTTTATCGATGCCTTAAATTTAAACTGCAGAAATAAAATAGAGGTACTTTAAATGTTTTAGTTTCCATATCAAAGGGCATACGAAATGACTCCAATGGTAACTAACCTTATCACGCAATCAGGGATGGAAAGGCTATGACCTCATACCAATATTGCACTCGTGACCACTCCTAAGGGCTCCGACCCGATGTTTGGCCATCCCTCTCACCTCCAACATTTCTCAGTGGTCGTCCTCTTAGAAAGCCGACTCTCTTTATAGCTTGGCAGCATCTAAACTATCGCAGGTCGCTTTAATAAGGATTATGAATGTCTATGCTCGATCTATTTCCATTCCTCCACATCTGCTAACCTATGAATAATTTATTAGTGTATATTAATATTAAGAGAGTAAGGAATGATAGCCGGGTTGACAAATGCACTCATCATTATGACCTCGTAGTGTAATCTTGTAACATTCGCAACTTAAATGTGAGGCATGGAATATCATTAAATACAATACCCTGGTAGCATAATATATTTACATGTATATTAATTAATCATCATTAAATATTTATATATATCTATTTCTATGTTTACGTGTCTGCTTAATTTAATAATAAAATTGATGTCTCATTTCATTATCAACTAGTATTAAGTATATGGCAGTGGCCCATAATATTAAATAATTTAATTAGAGTCTCTTGTTTACCTGACCACCGGGCCTGGAAAGATATTGCTATTGTTATGGTAGATGCATTGCCATGTGGGTTTTGTTGTGAATGAAATGACTATGTTCGAACATGGTACAGTAGGACCTGAACCTGCCTATTGAGCTGCTCTTCGAACATGGTGGTGGAATTTTGCAACATGTTAACAAGGCATACAAGTTCTTACCATTACAATATAAAGGTAATTTAGAGGCAATAGTTATTTCTTTGGGATGAATCTTTTAACTTGTTAAAAGTGGTAGCAACACAATAGAACTGTACTTTTACATTTAAGTAAATTTTAAATAATTCTTTGGCTTAATGGTTAGATATCAGAATGGTTTAGTCAAAACTTAAGAATTCAAATCAAGATAGAACTTTGAAATCATTTGCAAATAATTGAGAATTTCTAGCAAACATAAGCCTTTTTTAACATAACCAACACTAAGATAGTCATCTAACTATTGATTAATAATCTATTCTTAGTCAGAGGATAAAATAACCCAAAAACATCACCATCCTGCAGTTGGTTAGACTATAGAGTCATGCTTTATTTACTACTTCTTTTCAAAATGACATTTAAAATGTCCATGTCCTACAGAGAACTGTTTAAAAGCTTTTTACCTTTTACATGAATGAATTGTTTTGTGCAATGATCTTTTTTTCCAGACCAAAGACTTTTTTAAAAAAAGAATTTTGCTGAACTGCTTAGAAATGGCAAAACACTAAGTGAATTACGTCAATCGTTGGTGGCCTAGTGGTTAGCATAGCTGCCTTCCAAGCAGCTGGCTCGGGTTCATGTCCCAGTCAATGCATTTGACATATGAAAAAAAACTTTAAGTGAATTATAAGGAATCTCATAGTTAATATGTTCATAACTGGAATTCAAATTCAAGTGAACTTTGAAAATGTTTTCAATTAACTGACAATTTCTGTGCATGCTGAGAATTTTTCTTTTAGTTTGTCAACTTAGCGAATCATCTAATAAATAGGTATCTAGTTATTCATAACCACAAATAAAACAGCAAAATAAAACCCATTTCAATCACCAATGAACAGTAGACCTGATTGAGAGTCACGTGGACTTCACCATTCCTCTTTGAAGAGATCTTATATCCTGCAGGTTATTTAAAAGAGTTTTTTAATGATTTACTTATTTAGTGTAAAGTTTATTTTAATGGGTTCTTAGATCATAGATATACTAAACAAAACGCTTCGCTTCTACCGAACTGAATAAAAATGACAGATTCTTAATGAAATTTGATCTACATTTTAGATTAAAGTTATTTACACTTTTATTTTTAAACATATATTAAATAACATACTGTTGATCAAAGAATCTTCAAACTGGCATTTTAAATAGTATGTAGTATATATGCAGGCATATACTTTTATATCTAAATTTTTTTTAATACAATATATAATTTCAAATAAATTGATTAATTAATTGCCCATTACCAAAATTTCAATGTCTTCTTTGTTAACAATGCAGAATTTTTCTGTTCCATCAGGGTGAGGACGAATGACAATTTTACCCAATCCATTATTAATGCCAAGTTCATTAACTTTATGTAAATGTAATGTATGATATATTTTTTTATCTGAAGGACAAAACTCTTCTGTCAGTAATCCTGAATCATGCATAAAATTTCGAAGATGAAATCTCCAATTATTCACATCTGAAAATATTTTTTAAAAAGATATAAAATGTGATGCATTTAATTAAAGTGAGAAAATTATTTTTAAACTTTAAAATTATTGTACTGCCATGGACTATTTAAATATAAAAATAAAACAAAATGTTATTTTTATAGTGCAATAATTTTAAAGTTTAAAAATATATTTCTATCAAAGCATTTTGAAATAAGTGTCCAAAATTAAACATTTTAATTTATTAACTAGGTAGAATGTTTAAAAAAATAATCTTAAAATAGGATTAGAAAGTGAAAGAAAATAACAAAAGATGTAAAATATTAAAAACCTTCATAATATTCCTTTAAGTTATTGAATAAGATGTATATTAACTTTTTGAACTGTGAGAAAGCATATACTTCAAGGAAATTGGGTATTGAGATTAGATAATAAATAACACTTGATCATAATCTACCATAGTTTCAATTTTTTGCCATATTCTTAAATATTTATTCGAGCATCAAATATTTAGAGTTATTTAGATTTAAAAAATGACTACAGTCTTTTAATTAATCCACTATATTAATTAGATAGCTGTCCTCTGGTTATCTGAAAATAATAAAAAAAATCCTAAGTTTTCTTGTAACCTGAAAATTTTCCAAGTTTTGTCTGGATTTAAACTCCAAACTGTCAGTATAGTAGGCAGATACACTGATCACTATGCTATAAAAAAAGAGAAAGTTATATCATATTCTATGTTTATGCACTTGTAATTAAAAAAAAAACTCTCTGTATTTCTCATCCATGCTTTACTAGAAAGAAAAACAACCCAAACTCTCAAAACATAGTGATATATATATGCATACACACATATTGCATTCTTCCCATTACATGGATATTCTTTTTACTCAGACAATTGACACATAACTTTGTCAACAATTTATTTATTCACTTGTTTTTTTAAATATATCCATAATGATTTCATATTTTCTTGCTAGTTTTTCTATTCATTAAAGATTTTATTGCACATCTCATTTACTCCTATAAAACATATGAGAACATTTTAAATACTTTTCCTGTGTTGTAGGACCTAAGATTTCCTATTCTTTATCACTTTCTAGTTTTTGTCAAATTCTACATACTTCACAATGATACTCCTAATTTAATATTTTTTTTAATTAATGAGAAAAAATATATATCAATTCTGATATATATATATATGTCATATTAAATATTTTTATGGATTTTTAATTTGATAAATAATAGAGATAAAGAGATTATAATCATGTAAACAGAGATAACTTTATCATTTGATGTTGCCAGGAAACTAATTGCCAGTCCTGAGGCTAGATAAGGTTTTTCTATTAACTTTCACAATAGATCATTTACTTTCATTTCAATAAAAATTTTATTAACAATGAATAGTGATTACATACTAATAAAGGATAAATAAATGAATAAATTTTACAATAATATGATTATATAATGTTCTATTTGTCATCTGGCTAGATTATGTTATGAGAGCACAATTTTTATACTCTTATGTGGTTAGGTATAGTGAAGAAATTCTAAGAACTTGTTTAATGGTATTAGCATTTTTAAAATAAACATGAATATTTTCTTTTATAATTGACTATTCTATAATGCTGGGTAGGTGGGAATTGTAATCAGGAAAAGGAAAGAGCAGTTAAAGACCAGGTGTCATCAAAGACTTTACTGGAGGCAAGGAGCTGGTCACGTTTCTTGATTTTTTTTGAGCGTTTGATAAAACAAGGGTATGATTTGTGGCGGGGGTAATTCCATGAGACTTTTGCATCTCACTATCCATATGGAATAAAGGACAAAGGTAGAAAGCCTTATTATTGAAAAAAAAACATTATGAATGGCATTTTCAAGTGAAAAAATCATATCAGGTCTTATGTTGGAATTGATTATAATTATATTTTTCAGAGTTTTAAGTCTTGGGCACCGGTGTATAATATGGTCTATGGTTTCATCTTCATGAGCACACAGACCACATATAGGGCCAATGCTGGTAAAACCTCTTTAGTGATTAAGAAACCAATTCGTGGGTAGTGCATTAAGATTTATTTTAATGATGAAGTCAAGGAATTTGGGTTCCAGACTCCATCTTTTGAAGTGTGTAATGAGTCTTTGGTTGGTTACTTTTAGGCTGTTTTTAATGGGGTGTTGATTATAGTTGATTATATTGTATGCTTCCCATAAGGTGATTTTTTGGTTAAGGTTAAAGGGCATTATCGGGTTATAAAGTTGTAGGTGTTCTATTAGATCATTTACTTTCAGTTTTAGTTAAGTAAAAGATATCCTCTTTTAGTTCAAATTCAAGTTGTTATATGGATTTAAACACAGAAAGCTTTTTTTTTTTTATAAATGTAACAATGTAGAAGATTATTATCATCCTTGATATCCAAGAAAAACTTAATAATTTTTAGACAATGTAAGCTCTGCTAGCAATTTTTTTTTTTCAAGTAGGATATCTAATTGATATCTTCTTTTTTTTCAAGTAGGATATCTAATTGATAACTCAGACAGCCATTCAATTGACCATTATTATCATCAACCATTATCAATCCATGGCAGGATGAAGGTCTCTCCAAGTTTAATCCATTTTCTTTGATCTTTAGCTTCTCTTCTCCACATCACCCCTACACACTTTTTTATTTCATCCATCCATCTCACATGTGGTCTCTTTCTGGGTCTTTTACAATCTCTTGGAATCCAGTTTAAGATTTTAATTGTCCATCTATTATCATCTCTTCTAGAAATATGTCCAGCCCAACTCCACTTTAGTCTTTTAATTTTTTCAATGGGATCAGTAACATCTGTTTGTTCTCTTACCCATATATTACATTTTCGATCTCTTCTTGTTACTCCTAATATACATCTCTCCATACTTTTTTGAGGGGCCTGAAATCTCTGCAGTTTTTCTATTAAGTGTTCAAGTCTCAGATCCATAAGTAAAAACTGGTAAAACACACTTATTAAAAACCTCCCTTTTCAAACACATAGGCATATTTCCTTTTAATACCAAGTTATTTCTACCAAAAGCACTCCAACCAAGTTTAATTCTGTGATTAATTTCATCCATTATATTTCCATCTGTATTAATCTGACCAAGGTATTTCTGGCTGTTAACTTCTTCTAACTCATAATCAATCTTTATTTTCATATTTTGAGAAAATCCATTAAACATTAATTTAGCCTTTTTAACATTTATCTTTAATCCTACTTTCATCTGATAACTCCTACAACATTTCCTGCAGCTCTAAAGCATTATTTTTAAAAACAACTATATCATCTGCAAAATCTAAATAACTTAAATAATCTCCATTTACTTTCACTCCTTTAGCTTCCCATTTTAATCCACAAAATAATTCTTGTATCATTGCTGTAAAAAGTTTTGGAGATATAGGGTCACTCTGTCTTACACCCTTCTCAATGTTGACTTTCTTAGCATCATTATGTAATCTAATTTTTGCTGTTGCATTTTTATAAATATTCTTTAAAATATGACAATATCCTGGATCTATACCTTGATGATCCAATTCTTTAATCACTGAAGAAATGTTTATAAAATCAAATGCCTTTTCATAATCTACAAATCCAAAGCATAATGGCAAATCATATTAATTTGTCCTTTCTATAACTTCTCTCAATATCTGGATATGATCTACTGTACTAAAACCACTTTTAAATTCAGCTTGTTTTCTTGATTGGTGGAAATCCAACTGTAGATGAGTTGTAATTATCTTGGTAAAAATTTTGTATAAAACTGGTAAAAGGCTGATAGGTCTTAATTCCTAATATCTTCTTTATCACCTTTTTTAAATATTAATATTAATACTGCATTCTTCCAATCATCTGGTACATCTTTATCATTTAGACATTTGATTCATTTATTGACCAGTAAATAGGCAACTAGCCATTTTTGGTTAAAAGATAAAACAAAAATGGAAAAACCTTTTATCAATTGTGTTTGGCTACTAGCATATTAAATAATACATTTTTTACTGTTTTTCTTTTCAGAGAGCAAAAAAGGGGTTTAATTTACAATATAATTATTACTTTGTACCCAAATATAATTTCTTTTGGTGCAAAAAATAGCATAATCTTCTACCATGCTTCAAACCAGGCAATAAACATTTACAAAATCTTTCAACAGGTTTAAAACTTTGTAAGTAACCAGACCACATGCAACATAACTAATCATCCAATATTGGTCAGCAAATGGATATCTAATTCAAATCTGTTCAAATTTTCACCTGGCCATCGTGGTGAGTACTGTCTTTTTCTTTATTTCTGAATGAGGGCTTGTGGTCATATGCTATTTAAGAAGATGTTTTAACATTTATTGGTACCAATTTTTCTTATAAATATTTATATCTGTAAGTGCATATTAAATGATTTATTCAAAGTTTTGTTTGAAATATTAAAACTAATAAAAAAGATTCCAAATATTCTAATTGTTTCACCATTATCTTCATTGACAAAGATCAGTAACTAGAAATTAATCTATTGAGTAATCAAGCTTATGAAAAATAGCATTGGAATAGAGAAATAGAGTAGACTACTACTTGAAATCAAGATTTTATTTAATGATTTACATTTAATGATCTGCATTTTAATGTCTCACTCCTTTTTAAATAGATAGTTTGTATATCAAGCAGTTTTTATAACTTCTTCCTAAATAAAATAAAAATTATATTGATAACTTTGTATAAGAATAAATGATTATTCTGCACTACTTTCCTACTCTCTTTCCTACTTATTACATTAATAATGCAATCAATATATTTTTTTCTGAGTTTATATTTTGAGTTAATCAAAAAATTTATGAGATTAATTTTAATTTCAGACTTCTGTTTTTATTAATTTCATATAAATGTTTACATATTCTATTCATTCAGTATAATGAATGTTTACAATAGTAAATAGGGGGATTTGAATTTGGGTTCAGTCTATATTTATTATACACTCCATCTCAAGCAATAAATAAACATGACTACACACATGTGAAATGGATGGTTGAATTGTTGGAAAGATGAGCAGATTGAAACCTGTCCATTAAAGTTTAAGGAATTGCTATTTTAATATAAGCTGAGCATTAATTGTATATGTGTGGGGGAGATTATGTGTTGGACCAACTGATGAGTGCTGGTTCTGTATGAAATGTGTATATTGGGAATCATTTATCTTTTTCACATGTATGTGGTCATATGTCTCGCTTGTTTGAGATGAAATGGAAGATGAATATAGACTGAAAATTTCAAGTTCAAACCCCCCTTTTTACTATATTAAATCATTGTGTTTCTTTCCATCATCTCCAAAAAATATTTTATCAACGCTTCTTTAAACGATGTTATTCGTTTAACAATCATCACTTTGTGGATGATATATTTACTTAAAAGTATTTTATATATATATTATAACAGTAGCTGGGTTCAAACCCTGTTACAAGAAAGTGAAAAGCGCGTACGCATTACCCTCAATACAGGCATATATTCAAGCGGGCGATAAAGGGTTAAAAATATATACATAGTTATAAATATATATATAAATTTTAAACTCTTTTTCTTTATTATTCTTTTTTTTTTTTTTTGTTAGAAAATAAGTGGGGAAGCATTATTTATTTTAGAATGTTTTACTTTTAAAATATTATAAAATAACAAAATTACAGTTGTGTGCAAATATGTTATATATTGTTTAGAATATTGATTTAAGTTTCAATTATATTTCAAATTAACGAGGGTAGCGAAAAGGAAATATTGTTTGTGCCTTCAAGCAATTCTGTGTTTGAATCACAATCGCTAATTACTGCAAAAATAAAATTCCAAGAAAAAGCCAAAGAATGTTTGACCAAAAAGAATAGATACCAGGAATGACGGCACCACCAAAACAATGGAAACGTAAATTGAAAGAAGTAAAAGTAATTTGGAAAGGAAAACCTATTCAAAGAAAAAGAATTAGATTGGAGATCCAATGGAAAAAAAAAAAAATTCCTTTGTCTGAGAAATGAAAATTAATTAGAAAAAAAAATTAATTAATGAGAATTTGAGAAAGGAAAAAGACAGAGATTCAGTTAGATTGTGACCGCTGAGTGAGATAGATTCATAAAGATATAGAAAAAATATTTAACATGACAGGGTAAGGACCATACATAAAGGGCTTTAACACCCGCAGCCGATGCGAACTGACTCTAAACCGCCTGCCACCAAAGAACCTAGGAACCTAGCGAATACTCCAGATTGCTGAACATAAAATGAAATAGAAAAGAATCGTATGTCCCAAAATATGAATTTATTTGATTTGAAAATTATATTAAACAAGACTTCACCTATGGCTCCGCCATTACTTATGGACATCTAAATATTGAACTCTGCAGAAAGAAATTATATAATGCGCTTTCATAAAACCACTCCAAATACTACTAGATCACGGAAATCCACTTGATATGCTTCATTACCTTATAATCCCATACCCCGGGGTTTCGTCAGGTAAAGTGAACTCTATTTTTATATAACTCAGAATTGCTTATAGCTACCCTCGAAAATAACAAACTTACTTAAATTATTTCATAACATAAAATTATTGCGTACAACTGTATAGTAAACATTTTTTTCTTATATATAAATTAATATGTGTTCATTCTAAATTAAATGTTTTATTGTTTCATTTATGATTTGGGAACTTATTATATATTTTAAATGGGAGGGATAAGAGTTGATTTACTTAGATAGATATTAATAATAAAATTTAGTACAGATTTACCTTTACATTAGAGTTATTCAATAATTATCGTTTACATTTTCCGATCACTTCATTTGCTAAATAAATTCTGATGATTCAAATATGTCCAAGGTAAGCAGATATGTCTATGAGTGCATTATAAATTAAGTATAAATCTATGTTTTTTGTGCTATTATCTCTGTTTATCCAATAGGTTTTCCTCCCCACCCTGGGAGTGAGTTAGCTTGGGTCAGGCACCTCGTTAATCGGGAAATATAATTCTCACCGTAATAGTGAGTTTGGCGCTTGAGGTCATCGATAAATTGACGCTCATAAATATATTCTCCCGTAGACATTTTTTTTAATATTTAGATCTTATTCGAGATACAAGGGCTACCGGAAACTTTTATTCACTTATCTTAAATCCTATCTACGCAACACTTAAAATTTGCGTCAAGTAAACAATACTTGTATGAATAGTTCGTATCAGAATTTTCTTTGGTGGGTAATATTTAAATATTACCTACAGGTGTTATGGCGACTAGACAGACATAGAAATTCCATCTAGTCTACGGTTTAGCTTACTTGTCCATTTCTTGAGATCTATATTATTTGGTAAGTTCACCAACGTCGGATAAGATGTGAGAAAGGGGTCGCCCGTAAAAATATATATATATTAAATTATTTTCTAATTATTTTTTTTAATTTAATAAATAAATAAATTTTATA
Organism: Epiperipatus broadwayi; assembly: GCA_028023455.1. Taxonomy (NCBI): domain Eukaryota; kingdom Metazoa; phylum Onychophora; class Udeonychophora; order Euonychophora; family Peripatidae; genus Epiperipatus; species Epiperipatus broadwayi. The sequence continues at coordinate 156,921 of JAQFVV010006501.1, forward strand.
CTGCTTAGAAGTTTATAAAAAGTTTGAGTATCAAAAATGGCAGTCATGTTTTAAGTACATATTAATCCATTAACTAAAGGCTTTCTCATCAAATAAAATAATATGATATTTATCCCTATACAAAAATAACTATTATCAGTGGTGATAATTTCTTGGTTTACCATCTCCTTAATGCAATTTAATCTATTCAGCAACATAAAAATGGATGTCTGCTAAAAAATAATATTTTTGTAGTGTTATTTTCATTACCCCACTCACACAAGATAGGAAATATTTTCTATCCACTTTTAACACCTTATGAAGGAATGTAATCACAAACATATGATCAAAGACATGAACAAAATCTATGATCCCCAAGATGAACATTTCATGCTGAACCAAGATTCATCAGTTGACCCAGACCACAATCTCTTATACATATATCATTGTTCAGTATATTAGATAGCAAATTACTACAGTTTAATGGATGTGCCAAACATGCAGCCCTCACAACACTAACACAAATTACTTATTGAAAGTATATTAATAATTTTTATTAGTCATTCATTGGACAAGAGATTGTCCAATAAGGTGCATCTTGGGGATCATAGATCTTTTTCATATATGTCTTTGATCATATGTTTATGATTACATCCCTCCATAAGGTGTTAAAAGTAGATAGAAAATATTCCCTATCTTGCATGAAAATAGAGTAATGAAAAGAATACTACTGAAATATTATTCATTATTGGATAATCTCTAGTCTAATGTTTGACTAATAAAAATTATTAATATACTTTCAATAAGTGATATGTGTTAAAGTTGTGAGGGTTACGCGTGTGACACTTATGAATTAAACTGTAGTAAGTTGCTATCTATATATACTGAACAATGATAAATATCTGAAGATATTGTGGTCTGGGCCAACTGATGAGTGCTGGTTCAGCATGAAATGTGCACTTTGAAGATCATAGGTCTCTTTCATATGTATATGTTTATGATTACATCCCTCCATAAGGTGTTAAAAGTGGATAGGAAACATTCTACTTTATGTGAAAGTAATGTAATGAAAATAACACTACAGAAATATTATTCATTTTTGGGAAATCTCTATTCTAATGAGTGACTAATAAAAATTATTAATATGAATTTCTATCTGAAGTTCCATTATAAAATGATAAAATCCTTACTCAAATCACTGAGATGTATAGCGATCATTTACATTACTTAGATACTGAATAAATAAATGCTAGTGTTAAATAATAATCAAACTAGGATTATTTTCTATTACTGCTAATAATAATGACAACAACTTATACTTGCCATTTTGTTCAGATTTTTTTAAATCTGGTTGCTTCATCATATGAGATAATTCGGAAATATTTTCTGGATGTTCATGTTTTGGTTGCAATTGATCATAATAGTAATATGAATAAATTTTATTTCTCGCATTATTAGAGTAGTCTGGAGGCCATGGCAATTTATAATCATCACTTGCGATAAATTTTCTTGGTGCTAAATTACATATTTTTTCGTTATTCATGCCTATATTTTTAAAGGGGGAAATTAAAATTAAAATAGAATATATAAAAAAAATTTTTAATAACTATAATATTTAAAAATCACTTAATTATAAACATTTTTAGACTTAATAGTAGTTATGAAATAAAGATATAAGCTAAACTGATTTACCCTACATTTCATAATTACAATTAACTCTGAAAATTAAGTCAAGCGTTGTTAGCCGAGAGGTCAGCGCAGCTGCCTTGCAAGCAAGCAGTTGGTTGCATACGGTTGTTGCGGGTTCGCCTCCCGGCAGATGCTATGGCATATGAAAAAAAAACTCTGAAAATTAATTGGATAATTAATTATCACACAGTTTATTTCTAGTAATTATTTTGAATTGTATACAGTTCCTCAATAAGTTATATACTGAAAATCAGGTTTATTAATTCTAAGAAGCTTTTTGGCAAGATACTGTGACTCATAAATTAAACAATGTCTGTACATCATAACTATTAATTTAAATTACAGCCTAGATATTATATGTTGAGCATGCTCAGTCATGGATAGTTGGAGTTATTTCTCTTGATAAAAATTCAGAAATAGACATTTGGTGGCTTAAATTTACATGATATCTACACCATTAGTGAGAGTCTTTCCGATAAAGAAAGAGAAATTAGATGAAGTAAACTGCATTAATAATCTCAATAAGGAAATAGGGATCACTCTAAGGAATGATGGAGACAAAAAATTAGATTACCAACATAATACGGACAATAAAAGAAAAGTATTCATCTCATTGGACTTAGATATATCAAATAGGCTTTATTTTAATTTTATATCATATACACACAAAATAATTAATCAATACCTTCTAATAAAAGTAATATCAATAATGTTAAAAGCTTATGTAACTTTTAATATTTGTGGAAATCTTTAACAAATTCACTACTTCTTTATTTTGCTATATAAAATAATATCTCATTATATATGTTTAATTTCAACTAAAGAATGACGATTCGTAAATTGTAAAGATTTCGCACATGTCATTCGTTCAAACATAATAAATGTAATTTAAAGTGATCGTGTAACACCTTCACTCTCTTATTTCCACACCCTTAAGATTTGCCCATACATAAACATTTGGTCAAAAGAATGGGTGGATTCATTCCATTCTTTCTAAAATATTATATCTTGTGTCTGGAAAAGTTGAGTATTCATTTATAATTTATCTTTAAAGCATATGTGCATTGGCTTAATCGCTAATATTACTATTACATAAAAAACATAACGCTATATAAAATAATATCTCATTATATAATATCTTATATAATTGTTAATTTATCCACTCTACTTTGAACACTTTTTAGCAAAAAACCTTTTATTATACATATATGTGTACACAATTTTATGTTTAGACTGTCCTGCAGTCTTCTTCAGAGACAACTTTTACTTTAATTTTAAAGTAAAAGTGGCTCTGAAAAAGACTGCAGGACAGTCAAAATGTCAAACAAGCATTTGTATTTATTAGTTAAATTATTTCAAACTATATATTTTATTTTTGTATTTTACTATTTTTTTAAAATTCATTTTATTTCTTCATTGCTATATTTTACATTCCTTGCTCAAGATTATTCTTGTTTGGAGCTTTTGTATGACTGCTTTACATCATTACAATAATTATTTTTTTGAATAAATTATTGTTGTTATTATTATTACTGAGAGCCTTAAAATATTAGATTCTTATTAGAGTAACTAAAGATGAGAGTTTATTAAATATTTTAGAAATCTAATTAAAAATCAAATGTTAGTATCAACCAAGATCTAGCCTTGTAGCATATAAGTTATTGAAGAATAACAGAAAGACATACTTCTTATTATAATTTTTCTGATACCAATAATAATTTATTAAAACAGGAAACTCTCTCTATATGTATTGCTACTCAGTGCAAGCCAGAGTAATGCAATACATATAGAGAGTTTTGCCTGTTTTAATAACAGTTATGAGCAAGCATAGGAAATGGTGATCATGTGATATTTATTGGCTTAATAATAATTTATGTTCAAGTTGTTAGTAATTACTTCATTTATATTCATTCAGGCAACTCTCTTTTTTAGGCTACAAAATTTCTCCACTCAATCATAGCACTTACAAGCCAAATGAAGATATTTTTAAAAAATCATCAGAAATCAGAAAGAAATATTCAACCGTGAAAATATTTGTTAACCCACGAAAGAAGAAACTGTAGTTGTTATGTTTATTGTTGCAACTACATGTGAGATGCCTAAGAACATATGAACCAATGAAGTTTCCTAGATTTAAAAAAATGAAGTTAAAAGAAACTAAGCAATTGTAATGTTGTCCACAAAAATTTATAATGGTAAAATTGATGTAAAAAAACATATATGCAATATAATTATGACATCATTTACATGTGTAGACTTTCCTAAAATCTATGTGAGCATTTTTTTCAAAACTAGTCATATCTTATAGCCCCAAAATAATTATTTAATAGTAATATTAGTGATTAAGCCACTAAAGAATGACGGTTCGTAAATTGTAAAAATTTTGCAAATGTCATTCGTTCAAACATAACAAATGTAATTTAAAGCGATCGTGTAACACCATCACGCTCTTATTTCCACACACTTAATATTTGCCCATACATAAACATTTGGGTCAAAAGAATGGGTGGATTCATTCCACTCTTTCTAAAATACTATATCTTGTGTCTGAAAATTTGAGTATTCATTTATAATTTATCTTTAAAGTGCATGTGCATTGGTTTAATTGCTAATATTACTATTACATAAATAATTATTTATATTGTCATACGAATAGATAAAAATACCAATAAAATATCACATGACTCTAATTTGCATATTGCTACTTGAGCAGCATCCATTTTTCTTTCACCACCTCTATGATACTTACTAAAGTTTACAATAAGTGACATAAAGATAGTGAAAGAAAAATAGATAGAAAGTTTTTATAATTTTAATATCTATAGATTTTCTTTTTGGGTATTTAATATTTGTTCATTATTGCTATAATTATTGTTATTGGTGAGAGAATGGTATATGGATATTTGATCAAGAGGTATTGGACCTATATATTTTAATATTACTTTTATATTAAATATCAAATTATTTTTTGTCATATATATTACTATATAAATATGAAAGTTTGTTTGTGACTTTATAATTCAACAAATATTACACCAATCTTGAAGAATCTTGCATGATGTTCTCTTTTTTTTGTCTAGAATTTTACTAACATATAACTTCTTGCTTTAAATGTTTTAAAAAAATTTGTAACTTGCAATATAATAATGCATAAAAAATCTATGTTGTAATTGCTTTGAATGACATCATAAGAAAACCAGATTATAGAATTGGAATTTTTTTTTAATGAAAAGTATAGTTTCTGGTAAAGCAAAATAAATATATTTTAAATAAATTAAACTGCATTTGCACCTTGTATTTAATTTCTCATTTGAATAATGACAATTTATATCAGTTACAATAATGATTTTGTAAATACTTTAAAGAAAGGCTTTATCCTTTATTGAATGTGTCTTGAACATTTATAATAGTCAAATGATGTTGTTTTTTGACTATAGAGGGATCTCTCAAACCTTGACACAAGATAGGATTATAAATATAAGAATGACCATCTTATCTTTAACCTAAATTCCCACTTATATAGACCAATCTCAAGCATCTTAATTTGGGAGTGTGAAGCTTACTCTTTTCACTTTTTAAGTCCATTATTTTTTTCAAACATTAACTCATGCAAAATCTTACAATTTACAGTGAGTCATTATTATAATGATTATAATGGAAATGTATAAACTAATATAAAGTTGTGATTATTGGGTTTACATCCTGAAATACTGGCAAAGCATAGCAACAAGATCTACTATCAATAATAATCTACACTCTGATTAACCAACAGGTAATTGAAAATAAAATAACATACATCAGCACTTCTAAAATATATCAGTTGCCAGAATAAAATCATGGCAATACACTATACATAGTTTTATACAAAAATAGATGATAAATAAATCCACATTTAGAATTATAAGACAAGGCAAAAAGTAAGTGATGGCATGAACACAAGGAAAGAAGCACCTACATCTGATGGCAATTTATAAGCTAGGATTCTATCTCAATATATATGCTATGAGAATGAATCATCAATAATACAATAGGAATACTAATATTTGTCTTAAATAAAGCATTTTATACTTGAAATGAGACAAGAATGATATAATTCACAGAAATATCATTATATAAGAGAGAGACAAAGGTACAATCTCTTTGACAACATTGGCAAGATATAAATATATGTCAAAAACAAGAGAAAAATATTGCCTCAATCTCTTAAATAATATAACACAAATTGATGTGTAATGCTGATAATATAAATAATTATTGCCAAATATGGCTTAATAAAATATATTATGGCATAAAAATAATCAATAAAATATACATCAGCTTCCATTATGTTTATCATAAGCACATTCATTTAAATAAATAACTTTATAAAAAGGGATTGAACAACATTTTTAAAATACAACATGACAACATAGAAATATTCTGAGAACTTTTGGGTAAATTCAGCTTATAAATAATTTATAAAATTATACCCAATAATAATGCATAAAATAAAATAAAAAAAATATATACAGCTAATACAGTATCATAAATATTGTGACTTAAAATTAAACTCTTTTACCAAATAAAAAAATAAAAGTTCTTCATCCTTGGTGTTTCAACCATTCAATAGGATACAGTCACTGTAAATGCCAGTCTGAAAACATTGAACATTTCTCCCACTTATTTAAATACATCAAAATTCAAACTACACATAAAGCACTTTAAAATGAACATTAAGCAATAAATTTCCATGGAACATTAACATAAGAAAATATGTAAGGTCATTTAATTTTTGCAAATATATTTTTAAATAAACACAAATAACTGTATTTTTATATTGGACTATTTCCATCATCTAATAATATATGTATTGAATGCCTTTAGAAAAATTTAACTTTTTATTTAAATATTCCAAATACATTTAACTGTTAGTAATAGCACATCAAACAGGTTAGTATATGCACAATGTTTCAAGGGGTATTAGTCTCAACTCTTTTTTGTGTTGCTGGCCTTACCAGTGAACCTGGGTCCTAAAAAATACAACTAGAACACTATCATCATAAACCTTCACGAAAACACAAATAATGATGAATCTTTAAAATTCCATACAATATTATATTAATTTCTTATCTTTTCAAAAGCATATATCAATGACAAATTTTGAGGAGTATTTATCCTTTTAAAAAATAATGTATTCCTTAGTAGTGTAGATTCTTGACTAATAATAATGACAAAAGGGATGTGCAAACATTTATAATAAAACATGGTGTTTATAATACTTGAATAAAATTAATTCAAAAGCCATAATATTTTAAAATATAATTCAAATATAATTTGTCTGAATATATTGTTCATTAAATATCCAAGAATATTATTTTTTAATTGCATAGATAAGTAAATAAACTTTTATAAAGTAGCAAAAATCAATGAATTTAATTCTATTAATTTAGGAAAATATTCTTCGTTACTTTTATTGAATTAAATATGACAATGATATATAGTGTGAAAACAGCTTCCATTCCACCAATACCACTAGTAAAAACATCATTTTTAAATATAATAGCATTTAAAATAATTTATCTCATAAAATAAATGAATATTATTCTTTTAAATCAACATTTATGAGTATAAAACATACATTATAATAGTTTTAAAAATATATTCATTATTAATCTATATTTAAAATACATTTTAATGATTTTAAAAAAATTTCAGTTGAGATTAAATTATTTCCATGACAGAGCATAATGAAATTCATAAAATTACTTATAATTTCTTGTTGTTAGAAGTCAGGTTCTACAATTAGAATTCAACAGACTATCATTTTAACATCATAAATCCAGAGAAAATCTCCTTTCAAAATATTTTCCTTCTTAAATAAAAACTGACTACTAATATCTAAATAGTTTAAAGTTTCAAGCTGTCTTAATATTTTTGCATGTAGAATATTGAACTTATAACAATATCTATTTCTAATAAGTAATGACTGGAAGGTTGCTATTCTTCCCCAAGCGCCTTACTATTACTTTCAGACAGCCAATTGCTGTTAACACAGCGGTCTGAGGAGCGATCAGGCCTAGACACATGACAGAGATTTTTTTTGACAAGAAAAGAGTCATGTGTCTAGGCCTGATCGCTTCTCAGACTGCTGTGTTAACAGCAATTGGCTGTCTGAAAGTAATAATAAGGCGCATGTGGAAGAATAGCAACCTTCCAGTCATTACTAATTTAATATCAACATGCGATTTAAACAAAATACTATTTCTAATAAGTAAATTAGAATCAATAAAAGTTCTTATGCAACAATGATGACTAATTCAGAAACCCATTGAAGTACATAGGTCACATACGAATAATTTAATTATTATTGAATATTCATTGACTTTTCGATTGTACTTCCTTGCGATGTAAATTTTAAGTTTTGGTAATTTCAGTTTAATTCTGTTGAGTCTGGATAAATTAAGTTAACAATTCATACTTTACTTTTGAAAACAAACAAAAATTTGTTAAAAGTTATTAAAACTTAATAAAAATTAACAAGTAAAATGAACAAGAAAGTAATTGAAAATTAAATATGCAAGTGTGTGCTAACAACTTCATTAGTTGTATTTATAAGATATGTCATGCGACTAATTTTTAAAGACTGAAATTAACATCCAGTTCTCATTTACAACAATCTTCATGAAGCTTTCCTGGTTGTTGGCAAAATATAATGAATATAGAATATTATTTTCTGCTTTGGATGCCCAAATTTGGATAATTTTTTTATTGATTGTCAGTGCCTTCTGGAAACAAGTTTTAAATGAAGTAAGAAGAAAGTTGCTTCTCTAATGCAGGTCTTTTATGATATGGATAGACTGATAAAATATAGTTTTTCATCAATCCTCATAGCTAAAAGATAAAAAGAAAAATTAAAGGAAATTATGAACAGAAAGATGAACTATCATGTATTTGAAAATACAGAAGTTATAAATAAGGTATTGCAAAAGACTGTAGAGAATACAAGAAAAAGAGATAGAATAAAAAAGTTATGGATAGTCTTAAAAAGAACAATAAGTATGTGTTTTTAAGAAGTAAAGCAAAAGATAAGACATGGAGAAATTGATTTGGTTTGATATGTGGATTCACTTTTGGTCCAAATCTAGTGATGATAAATTAGCAATTTTATAAGGCTAATACAGTTTTCTATAAAATTTTAAAATGAATTAATAATTTGCATAATTAATAATATAAATGTTCAGGTATTTAAAGGTAACCAAATATTTTGCCTGAATACTTTTATCCATGCTTTCGATACATTACATATATTCAGAACTCATTCACATTAAAAAAATGAATGATCTGTTAATATGATATGTAATATATTGAAAGCATGCTAAGCATAAATAAATACATTCACAAAGAAAAGAGATATAAGTTTTGGAATAATTAATAATTATATAAAACAGTAATTGAAACAAAAGCATGCAAGATTAAATAAAAATATAAGAATATATTTATTCACTTTTTGGAATTGTATAGTGCAACTAATTATGATTAACTTAATAAAAAAATGTCATATGATCAGTGGTGTTTGATTACCTATGTAAGTAGAAGAAGACAATAATTTCAATCATTTGATCAAATTTTATAATTTCTTAGCTGGAAATTGATTCAGGAATGTTTAGCTCATGAGTATGCCACTATTTCTACTATGCATAACTGCAGCACATTGATATGCACACACGGAATTAATATAATTGTACGGTTACTTACTAGTGACATCATGGGATCTTTGAGTAACAAACTGACAGTTTGAAGTAGGATTTATTTCAAGAATCTTTAGTTATAAGTAGAGTCTACCACTTTTCTAAACCATATAGAGCTAAATAAGAGTCATAGTGAGGATTAGAACATATTGAACCATCTCAATTAAAGAATAGAAGATATAGCTGTCATAAGTCTGAGATGTCTAAAATATATAGTAATTGATCTTCTGGCAAAGCTCTATAAATTTTAGAGTTTCATAAATTTCACTAAGAGTAAAAGGTGGGTGTTAGAACACGCTGTACTAATTCCAGTTTTAAGTCCTAATCTTTACTGAAGAAAGCAAGAGCCAGAAGCTAATCTGAAAATGCATGTCATTATCAAACTTATAATATTTGGATTCAGTTGCAGAGTGAAAATAATTACTCAGTATTATTTAAAAAGAATTAAATCATTTTAAACTTATCAAATGGAAAAAGTTTAATTAGATTTGGTTGAAACTTATCAAATGGAAAAAGTTTAATTAGATTTGGTTGAAACTAATTCCATGACTATAATAAATAATACATGTAATGAAAAAAAGAAATTAAAGTCTTAATAAGAAAAATGCATTTACATAAATATTATTAATTAAATTAATTATATATTTTTACCTTAATTATTACTACAAAACTTACCAATAAGAAAGTTCAAAGTTTTTGGCTGAGGTAAGTGGCGAGAGTAATACAGATTCCTTTCTGACTTCGAAAGGTAACATCCTTCAATTTCTATTGTTGGAATAGTTGAAGGACGTTTTCTAGGGAACATGTTTTCAGAAAAAAAATTCTTCCAATTACAAAAGACTATAAATATATTTAAACATATACAATGGATAAGCTATAAATTGTAAAAATAGTTCATAATTCATTTAAAAAATTGTGTATAAAAAAATCTATGTACATAAATAAGTTAACAGTTATTAAATACCACAGTATTTCATAGTATTTCAACATTATAGTAATTATAAAATAAATATTAAATAGTTTTAAAAAATAATACAGTGCAAATAATAATAATACATTTAATGGGAATCACTCAATTGCTTTTAAGTCTCATTACCCAATACTTCAAGGCTCTTCTCTTAGTGCCTTATTTTTTATTACATACATAGATCCTTTAATAAGAAGCATCAAAAAGATTATTCAGAATACCTATACTAGAGATAAAATATAATATTCAATGTATAGCATACATGGACCACATATCAGTTTTTTTTAGGTCCAAAAAAACAAATTCTTATCTTAATAGACATCTTAACTGTACAAACAAATTTAAATTACAATTTAACATGACAAAATATATAAAACAAAAAAATCAAGTCAGATGACGTAATTTAAACAAGTTTGTATTACAAATGTTAGATAAAGATTTCACAAATAAGCTCTTAACAAGTGTTACAGAATGTACCTAACCCCAGACCAGTTTCTGCTACTGGCTTCCTCAGTGAGGTGCTAGGATATTTAAGTATTAGATTAAAAATACCAGAACAAGCCCAGCACTTTATGTAATGGATAACTATTAAGTTGAAAATCTGAAATTTTCAGACATCCATATGTCTTTCAATCCAGCTACCTAACTTAAATAGTCATGTGAGACTAAACTAAGTTCAGATACACCATATACAAGCTTGTTAAAATTAGGTCACATGACATCTGACTTGATTTTTTTGTAATTTTACTTTTCACTATTAAGGCTTTGGTGATTTTATATTGCTAAAGCTATTAATATATGGTGTATCTGAACATAGTTCAGTCCCATATGATTATTTAAGTTAGAACACTGGATTGAAAGACATATGGATGTCTGAAATTTTTTTTCTTAATAGTTATCCATGAGATAAAGTGTTGGGTTTGCCTGGTATTTTTAATCTAATGCTTGAATATCCTAGCATCTCACTGAGGAAGCCAGTAGTAGAAACCAGTCTGGGTTAAGGATATTCTGCAAAGCTTGTTGAGAGAATATTTGTGAGTTCTTTATATAACATTTGTAATACAGCTTGTTTAAATTAGGTCATGTGACATCTGACTTTATTTTTTTGTAATTTTATTTTTTGCTATTAAGGCTTTGGCAATTTTATATTGCTAAAGCTATTAATATATAGTAGTGGTAATACTCTTGGTAGTGGTTGTAGTAGTGGTAGAAATATGAGATTAGTAGTATTAGATGTAGTAGCAATTGTAGTTGTAGTAGTAGTGATTGTGGTGGTTGTGTTCATGGTAGTTGTGGGATTATGATTGTTTCGGTAGTGATGGAAGTGGGGGTAGTTGTAATAAAAGTAAACATAGATGTGTGGGAGTTATAGTAGCCAAAAAAGGAGGGCTAGAAGTAGTAGTAAGAGAAATAATAGTAGTAGGAGGAGAAATAGAGTAGTAGTAGTAGAATTAGTAGGAGTAGGCATACAAGGAAAAGTATGAGTAGTAATAGTAGTGGCAGAAATACTAGTGGTGTTATTGATTTTGGTAGCAGTAGTGGCAATAGTGTCAAGGATTGCAGTGGAACAATAGTACTTTTGTTGGTAGTGGTGATGGTGGTAGCACTGGTGGCAGTGGGAACAGACATCGTAGAGGGGGTCATAGAAATAGTAGATGTAGTGATGATAGTGGTATTAGGGGTGGTAATGATAGTAGTGGTAATAGTGATTGTAATAGTGGTAATAGTGAGAGTTGATTAAGAGTAGGAGCAAAAGTAGGAGTAGGAGTAGTAGGAGCAGTGGTATTACTGGTAGTAGTTGTAATAGTTATAGATGTAGTAGTGGTGGTAGCAGTACTGAGTAAGCACAGAAATAGTAGTAGGAATAAGAGTATTAATAGTAATAATATTTAGGCATTGTAGTGTCAATAATGATAATGGTAGTAGTGGTCATTATAATGGTAGTGGTGGTAGTAGTAAAGATGATAGTTATGCTGTGTTCATAGTGGAAGTAGTAGAAGTATAAGAAGGAATAGTAGTAGGAGTAGGACTAGAAATAATAGTAATAGGAGTATGATTAGGAGTGTTAGTGCTAGTGGTATTGGTGGTGGTGGTGATAGTAGAAATAGTAGGTGTAGGAGGAAGAGTATGAATAGTGGTACTAGTGGTATGAGTAACAGTAAGAGTAAAAACAGAAATAGTAGTAGTAATTGTAGTACTCCTATTAGTAGAAGTAATCACAGCAAAAGCATTAGTAGCAGTATCACTAGCAGTAGCAGTACTGGTAGTAGCACTGGTAGTAGCACTGGCAGGGAGGAAAAGCAGGAGTAATAAGAAGAGGAATAGGAGTAGTAGTAGTAGAATTAGGAATAGCATTAGGAGTAAAAGTACTAGTGGTAGTAGTAGCAGTAGGAATAGTTGCAGTAGTTGTGATGGAATTGATGGCAGTGGTATTGGTGGTGGTAGTGGTGTTAATGGTAGTAATTGTGGTAATGGTGTTAGTGTTGGTTATAAAGTCAAGAGTAGGAGTAGCAATAAATTATGAATAGTAGTAGAGTAGTAAAAGCAGCGGTGATGGTAGTAGTGGTGGTACTGCTGTTTGTAGTTCTGGTAGTGGTGATAATGGTGTTAGTGGTGGAAGTCCTGATAGTGGTGGTTGCCATAATAGAAGTTGGAGAAAAACTAGGAGTAAGAGAAGTAGTAGTCATAGTAGTAGTAGTGGTATTGATAATAGTGGTAATGTTGTTGTTGGTGTTGAAAGTAGTAGAGGTACTGGTAGTAATGATAATAGTGGTGGTAGTTATGGTATTGGTGATAGTAGTAGTATTATTAGTAGGAGCAGTAGTAATAGATATAGAAGTATGAGGAGTAGTAGTAATATTAATAGTAATATTAGTAGTAATAGTAGGAGTAGTAGTAGTGGATTTACAATTTTTCTAATTTTTACACTATGGTTCCTAAGATGTCAATTTTCTTTTAACACAACATCCTGAAAATACAACTCTTTTTTTCTTAACAAACTTTAAAAAAATAAGAATCAGAGATCATGCACTAGCCCAGGGGTCCCCAACCTTTTGCACTTAAGAGCACATTCTATAATATCGGCCAAGTGGTGGGCACCATTTATTTTTTCAACCAGGTGGCGAGCACCATTTTTTTTTCAATTTAAATTTATAGTTGGATATTGTTAATAATACACATAATGTACAAAAAAATATTTATTTCAAAAATAAAATTTTAACATATAATTAACATTTATATTTTTAAACTGTAAAAGTATAGTATGCCCTGCAATTTGATTACAATATAATACAATAATTTATAAGAAATTTTAAAAATTAAATTTATTTGTATCAGATAAATAATTTTTTATCATGTTCGGATAGCGGCGGGCACACATAAAATGGTCTGCGGGCACTATGGTGCCTGCGGGCATAGGGTTGGGGACCTCTGCACTAGCCCTATCAGATATTTATACAGCCACTTGGAGTTTTATTTCTCTACCTCCAATGCCATAACTTATAAAATATCCTTTTAAATGCTAATTTTTTTTTATTCTTCTATTTGATTTTAGTATGTTAAATGCAATTGTTTTTATGTTCACCTATGATATCTAATTTATTTTTTTTACAAAATGACAATATATTTAACTATATATATATATATATATATATTGAACTGCCCACCTTCTTCACATCTAACTATCATGATGAATAGTAAATCTAAATACCCTACTTTTCTTACTATCCAATCTTTAAAGGTGCTTGGTTCTCAGGTAGAGTGCAAAATATCATTGACAGCAAACTACCAATAACATAAACACTTGGCTACTGGACAAATACCAAACAAAAAACACTTTATTTTTAAGGTAAACCCTTTAGGCACCAGTTAATTACATTCGTAATCAACATGTTTATCTGATCAACACTAAATGCAATACCTGAGCCTCCAACTAGCTGATCGGATTGTAACTACCTTTTAAGAAAAATAAAACTCCATCCTCTCTAATAATCCTATCTCAATAATAATGATGACTTACTGAATGTGAAAACATTAACGTCTTTAAACAACAAATCCTTACTTTTAAAAAATATAGTTTCCCTATTCTTTTAATTTTAACTTAAAGATTTTTTTATTAATAACTAAATCTCCTTATTCCCCTCTTATTAAAATATTGTTCATCATAAACGTAAATATTTAAACGACAGTTTAAGTATTTCCTTTTCTTAAAAAAAACAATCATTTTGCTTTATAAGTTAAACATACATACTCTTTTCATTTAAAATAAACATTTTAATACATTATATTAAATAAATTATGCATGACGTATTAGATTCAAATGCACACATATGTACACCCAATGTCTTTAAATATAATTAAATATAGAAGCCGATATCATTTATATTTCCTAAATATTATTTTGTAAAGTTTAAAGTTTTATTTATCACAGTTTATTTTTTTATTTGAAAAGGAAATCAAGAATGAGAGAATACTAAAATCAAAAGTTACCTAGGATTTGGAAATTCAAAATGACGTACACAGCACAATGTAGTTTCTCTAAAAGTTATTTATGATCGGTTAGCACAAACTTCAAGCAAACCTTCCTCGACTCCATGATATTATACAACTTTCGTGGATTTTTCAGCATCAACATTCTGTACTTTATTGCTTTACTCGACC
Source organism: Epiperipatus broadwayi (assembly GCA_028023455.1). NCBI lineage: Eukaryota > Metazoa > Onychophora > Udeonychophora > Euonychophora > Peripatidae > Epiperipatus > Epiperipatus broadwayi. The sequence continues at coordinate 171,942 of JAQFVV010006501.1, forward strand.
ATGATTTACTCTCCGAACTATCTGCTGATGTTATTCGCAGTGAAGCTGCAGTCGATTGTACAATACGGTAAATTTAACACTGCATCATTCCGGTAGTCATAACAATTTATATAATTGTTATATCTGTAAATGTTTTTAAGATATCAGAAATAAATGGAATGTTAAAGTTTTTAAAATGTCTTAACAATGGAAAACTTTTGTTATCTCCAGCATCTATTGTCTCATGAAATTACTGCCCTTTACTTCACTCTGATTGGGCTTCTATTTTTTTCTTCAAAACTTTTACACACACACACACATTTAATTGTTTTATTATAAAACAAAATGAAATTCTCTTTATTTTTTTTTATTACAAACTAATCAAAATAATATTAAATCATTTTATTTTATAAGATCAATTTTTTCTTTTTTAAAATAAGAAAAATCTTACCATCTTTAACAGCGTTTATTATTTATTTTTTTAACAATAAACCCCCCTACCCTACTCTTTAGTTTTTTAACTTTTCTTTCAACTTTTAACTTTTATTCCCACTTTATTTTTTAAAAGATGAAATTTATGAGATATTAAATAATACTACAATTTAATAACAATGTACTTTGGTACAATATATATAATTAACAATTTATATATCTTTAAAATATTCTTCATCACAATTCCTATATATTTATTTTTATTTCAATTTGCCCAATAATATTCAATGTAACTATATTTGAAAAGTAATAAAATATGTTTGAAAAGTAAAATAGTAATAATAGATTTAGTATTAGTAGTGTTAGTGGTAATGGTAGTGGAAGTGGGAAGAATGGTGGGACTGCTGGTTATAATGGTAGTTGTAGTAGTGGCGGCAGTTGTGGCAATGGTGATGGTGGTAGAAATAGTGGCAATGGTGGTTAGGGCTTGAGTAGGAGTAGCAGTGATTTGTGATGGAAAGTGGGTTTTGTGGTGATGGTTCTCATTGTGCTGATGGTGGTAGGGGGAGTAAGAGTATGAGTAGTATTAGGAATAAAAATAACAGTAGTAGTACCAGCAATAATTGTAATAATAATGGTATTAGCATTGGTGGTAGTGATAGAGGTGGTGCTGGTGGGAGTGGTTGTAATGGGGTTAGCAGTGGTAAGATTGGCAGAGGTAGTAGTTGTAGTAGTGCAGATAGGAGTTGTAGTATGATTTGGAATAGGAGTACATGTAAGAGTGGTAGTAGAAATTGTAGTAGTATTAATAGTAGTGATGTTAGTAGTAGTAGTGGCGATAGTAGTGGTGGTAGAGGTAATAGTGGTGGTAATAGTAAAATTGGGAGTAGGAATAGGATTGGTAGAAAGAAAAGTAATAGGAGCAATAGTTGTATTTAGTAATAGTAGTAGTATTAGTGGTGATTGTGATGTTGAAGGTGGGTGATAGTGGCAATAGTGGTGATAGTGATAATAGGGAAAGAAAAATGGTAATGGTAGTAGTCATGGTAATCATAATAGAAGTTGAAATAAGAATAAGTGTAAGAGTAATAATAGAGGTAGTAGTAGTTGTTGTTGTTGTGATAGTAGTGGGTGGGAGCAGTGGAGGTGGTTGTGGTGATAATGATGGTAGTAATAGTAGTGGTAATATTGCTAGTAGCCCTTGCAGTATGATTTAAAATAGGAGTATGTGTAAGAATAGAATAGAGGTAGTAGTATAAATGATGGTAGTAGTAGTAGTAGTAGTAGCAACAGTGGTGGAAATGAAAATATGATTGCAGTCATAGTAGTAATAGTAGTAGTCATAGTTATAGCTGTAGTATTAGTGGTGGTGTTGGTGGTAATAGTGATGGGAGCAGTAGTAATAGTAGAGATGGTAGTGATGGTAGTCATGGTATTAAAAATAGAAGTTAAAATAGAAGTAGGTGTAAGACTAGTACTAGATATAGCATTAGTAGTGATAATAATAATAATAATAATAGTGGTGGTACTCATGGTAGAAGTATGTTAGAGGTGGTAGAGTGGTAATAAGGTAGGAGTAGTAGTAATAGTAGTAGTAGTAGGAGTAATAGCATTAGTAGTAATAGCAGTAGTTCTAGTGAAAGTAGAATGGTGGTGGTGATGCTGGGGATAGGGGAAGTGGTGGTAATGGTGATGGTAATATTAGACAGGGTTGTGAGAATACCAGTAGTAGTGGTGGTAGTAATAGTAGGATGAGAAGTTGTACGAGTAACCGTAATAGTAATAATAGTAGTAAGTGTTGTAGTAATAGGAGTAGCAATAGTAGTAGTAATGGGGGAAGAGTATGATTACTGGGACTAGGATAAGTAGGCATAATAGAAGAGAAAGAGTAATAGTAGTAATATTAGGAGTAAGAGTAGTAGCAGTAGCAGCAGCAATAGCAAAAACAGTAGTTATGAAAACAGCAGTATAGTAGCAATTGCAGCAGCATTAGCAACAAGAGCAGACCAATTGCAATTTAATTAGATATAGAAACGACTTTTTGATTCTGTACAAACTGATATCATTATACAAATTCTTGTAGAAACAAAAATATCTATCTATATTATATTTACTCACTAAACTTTTTTTAAGTCATGAAATACATGCAACACTTAATGGAAAAACATTACCATCATTTATTCCTCATCAATCAGTTACTCAACCCTCATCTCTCAGTTCATTACTGTTTTCTATATATATTAACCCTCTCACTAAAACAATACAATAAAAAATACCTGATATATTTGTAGCAATTATAAATACAAGGTCTCATGCATAGCATACGTAGATGATATTACAATATTTTTAACATTAAAAAAAAAAAAATCCATATACTATTTAACCTTTTACAGGAATATACAAACAAGTATAAACTTAAATTCAACGCAGATAAGACATCAGCATGGGTAATTTATATAGATCAGTTTCTGAGATTAAAGACAAGAGAAAAGCTTAAAAATATAGAAAAACTAATGACTTCTCTTTTAAAGTCACATCTATCACTATATTCAAAAGTGTCATTTTTTAACCAATAAATAATAACAAAAATTTCATATTGCATACCCATCAAGGAATTCATAAAATTGTTTATATCATAGATAAATCCGCTCTGTATAAAGTTACTATGGAAGAGCAATAGTAGATATCTATATGGAAAATCTAAGTTTATATCCATCTCTAAATGGTCTAGGTCAGCGGTGGCGAACCTTTTTATGTGCGCGTGCTAAATATTACAATTATTTTTTTGTCCAACCTCTGGTGTGCCGGGAAATTATTAGTAGGAAATAAACGGTAAAAATTTAATTGTTATAAAATTTTATTAAATTAAGGAGTTGACTAATTCACAAAATAATTGTATACAATACATTTTGCCATATAAAAGTCAATACTAATTATAACTTTTATTAATGAGATTTTTGTTGTTGTACTTTGGATGCCAAATGTTGTATATCAGGTTCAGAAGTCGTAACTTTAAGCAATGCTCATGCTGTGCTGGATTCATCTATCAGCTTATTTCTATAACTATCTTTTATAAAGTTTATTTCTGAAAATAATGACTTGCAAGCATAAGTTGAGGAAAAAATAGTACAGCAGTTGCTAGCTTTTTTAAACAGTGATAGGTTTGGGGAATGACATTCCAAGTTCTTCTCATTTCATATTCTGTTCTTTTTAATTATGTCCAATAACCGATCGTTTTCAATAGCTTCCACGTCCTTTCTTAAATCGACAAATTTTTGTTTCCATATGAAACTAGACTGAAAATCAATTAATTGCATTTCTAAATCTTCGAAGTTGAGTCACTCAAAAATTTCTATATTGAGTTTATCTAATCCGATAGTATCAGGACATAAAATAAATTTCAATGTTTCTGCAAATTGCCTGAAGTATTGATATCTTGAAAAAAAATTCATTGCTTATCACCTGAATTATTGCAGAAAATTCTTGTGTTATGGCTTTTCATGAGTTTTTATATCTAAGAAGAATTTTTTGTATTTGAGAAATACCTAAATGTGTTAGAAATAATATCACGGTTGAAAACTTGCAATTTAACTGCAAATCGTTCAATTAAATCGAACACAACAATAACTGTCTTGTTAATACCTTGCAACTTAACGTTTAATTCACTCAAATGTAAGCATAAGTCAGTGAAAATCATTAATTTGCAAAGCCATTCGACATCCAACCATCGAACATTGTTGTACATAAGTAAACCATTATAGTATGAGTTTACCTCATGCAGTAATTCCAAAAATTTTCTTTTATTTAAAGCACACCCAGATATAAAATTCATCACTTTTGTTACAACACTCACAACGTCTTCCAAAGACTTGAAATTAAACCAAAAACTGAATGACCAATTTGTTTGGTGAATAAATTGAGTAAACCATTTCCCTTTCCAATCATACTACAAGCACCATCAGTAGTAATTGATACAATTTTGTTTAAATCAATTTCTTTTTCTATAAATGCATTTACAACTGCGTTGCAAATATCCACCTCTTTTGTTGCTGTTGCTAACGATGTTCTATTAATCAATTCCTCTTTAATATGATTCCCAACACAATAACGAATGAAAATTGCTAAACGAGAAGATCCAGTTATATCAGTACTTTCATCAAGATAGAGAGACACAAAGTCAGAAGAATTTATATCCATTTTTTGCTGATAAGTTATATTTTTAGCCATGTCCAGAATTCTGTCTTTTATCATGTTCCAAGCCAAAGGCAAATCCTTTATTCTCTGAATAATCTTTTTCTTGTTTTCAAAGTCTTCAAAGAGAATAGATGTACAATTTCAACCATGTTTCCTTTACATATTCCCGACACTAAAAGGTTTTCTGCATTTACCAATGTGGGCTGTAAGATGTTCATTAATTTTTGATAACAAGAAATATAATTGGATTAAAAAACTAGAAGATGATTGGGATAAATACTATTATCAATGTATAAAATATCTGCCAAAAAAATAACAAATTGAAAAAAAATGGGGTGGATTTTTCCCTACTGTGTGTAAAATATGGAATAGTGTTTCTTATTTAAAAAGTGTTTGTTAGTTATCTTGTAAGATAGAAAAAAAGAAAAAAAATGTTTTTTTTATTAATATGTAAATATCTGTTTTTTTATTTTTCTGTTAATAAAGTTATTTACTTTTAAAAAAAACTAGAAGCGTTTATGTTTTCCTGAAGGTTTGCGATGATGGTGTTGCTGGTTGTATTTTTATATTGGACTATTTCCATCATCTAATATGCATATTAAATGTCTTTAAAAAATTTTAACTTTATTTAAAGTAATTCTGCAAAGTTTTTATTTATATGTAAATTGTTAATTTTAATAATTATATATATATATATAAAAAAAAGATAAAACCGATTTTAGTAATTGCCAACAATTAGTAAGTTAACAGGACTAACCTATTTGATGTACTAGCACTTTAATGTATTTGGAATATTTAAATAAAATTAAATTTTTCTAAAGACATTCAATACGCATATTAGATGATGGAAATAGTCCAATATAAAAATGCAACTAGAAGCTGTTATATTTGAAGAACTGCTAATAAATTTTATTAGGGATGCTGACTGCATATTCTTGTTTTTAACTGCCTGAGCAATAAATTCGTTTTGTTCTTCCTTGTGTTTCTCAAGGAGCAGCATATGATTTGTCTCATAATGCCGTTTTATTGAGAATGTTCTGCATACAACTGTCTCACACCATAAAATGCACACCGCTTTATTTCCTTTATTAATCATCCCATACTCTTGAGTCCACCAACTTTGGAATTATCCGCTGCTTGTTTTTAATGGTAGTTTTTGTTTTTTTATTTTCACTAGCCATGTTGGATAAAACCAGAAGAAATTTACAAAAATTGATATCGAAAATATTTCTTTAAATATTTCAAAAATCTTCGCTTTAATGTATGTTTAAATTAATTACCTTTAAAATTCAACTACAAAGCAATATTATTATGCAGTACACAGACGCAATATTATTATTCTTGTCACAACCAAATTTCAAACTCAACTGAGTTACTCTGCACGCACTCTGTCTGTATCGACATGTCCCAACTCGTGTCGTATCGCAAACTATAGTCAGGACAAGAAATAAACAATTAATAGCCACAAAGCTGAGAGATTATTATAAATATAAAACTTATGAAAGAATAATTCGGTGCATGAGAATTAACAACAAAAGTTGGAACAACTTAATTAAAATACCAATTAAAAAAAACTTCTGTCACATCACTTTCTGCGAATGTGTTCTTTGTCTGCTCACATTTCTCCCCCTTTGAATATAAAGTTCCTATCATATAACAATTACATTGTTACTATCTGGAAATTTTTGTTCAGCTATTTGTTCAAATTTAGTATTTTTGAAATCTTGCATTTTTCATTGTAAAATGAGAATACAATTTGAAAATCAATGACATGCCAGAAAAATTTTCGTACTTTCCACCTGTGACACATGTACCATAGGTTCGCTACTGCTGGTCTAGGTCTTTATTCTATTAATGTTGTTAATATTCCAAAAACAATAAATCTAATATCCACGATCCCTTTTCTGAAATATATATTGAAAATAACTCTTACAGATAGACCACCACCAATGATCTTTAATTGTTGCAATAAAAACATACATATTGGAATATTTTTGAATTTCTTCATCCTAATCCTCCAACTGACCCTAATTCTTCTATATTTAAAATAAACAACAAACCCTTTTATCCTAACTTAAAAATTGGTCTCTTGAACCAAAGTATTCTGATTTTCTTCTTAAAATGAATGAAATGGCTCTTACAAATCAATGTTTCCTTAATAGAAGAGATTTTATTTTAATGAAGATTCCACATATCAGTTGCATCTTGGCTCAGAACTGCATGACAGTCGCATGTCATAGCTGATTAGTTGAAATTTTGTTCTATTTTTTAAATTATGTAAAAACTATAAGCATGACATCAACAGAAGTATGGGCATTCAATCCATCATAAAAATATCTTTTGAATGCCATCTTTCCAATTGAAATTGGAAGAAATTTGCATTTTTATGATTTTTTTTAAACAGGTGGATTTAATTTTTTTCTATTTTGGTCAATTTTCTAGTTTACACAAAGCAATAAAGGCAGAAAATTGTAAATGGCCTGATTATATAGGGAAAATGGATTAAAAATATGCTGGTCATTCACATTCAAGGCCTAATAATGGGATGTGAACATAATCGCAGAATATATATTGTAAGTAGATTTTTTAAAAAAATTTTAATATTTTAAATTTATTAATATAATTTGTATAATTTATTAATTTGTGTTTATATTGGTGAGTGTGTGTAATACATAAATTATAAATAATATAATATTAAAATCATTTATGCTCATTATTATACAGTATATAAATTATTATTCATATGTACAGTAATTTTGTATCCTTGATATTAATAATTTGTGTTTATATGGTGTGTTTGGGTTTACTTTTGCATGTTGTATAACAAGTTATAATTTACATATAGAGAGCAGTGCAATGTAAATTTTAAAATCTGATAATCAAATGTACAGAAAAATTGTATAACAAATAATGATTTACATATAGAGATCAGTGCAATGTAAATTTTAAAAACATAATCAAATGTACAGAAAGGTTTCAGTTGATAAAGCATTCACAAAATTTACCAGGCATAGTATCATGTAAAAATATAAACACTTAAAACCAATAAAAGATTCCAAATGATGTTTATGTAGTAGTAGCCACAATGGTTAGGCATTTACCACATGGAATTGTATGCAGACAAAGAATCATTCTACTTGCCTAAGTCTTGATACTCATGCTGTGGAGTCAGTAGTTTTGCCACATCTTGCATCATATTATTTTCAAGTCTATAGCTAGCAAATGAGCTATATGCAAATAAATTATATCTTTGTGAGACAATAAATATAACAAGATAGCATCACTGCTGTGCATAAAGAATATAAACATTACTGATGCACACAAAAAATATGAAATGAAGCGATGAAACTCATTTTATCAGTGATACAGACAGTAGCCTACAATTTCTAGTTTTAGATAAACAAGAAGCCCATTGCTATGATGACAAATGCACATCTATCTTCTGGAAATGATTTGTTTTGTATCTTTTATTAGGATGAATCTTTTTCTTATAGACACTTTTAAAATTTGGGAACTTTTGGGATACAAGTTAAAAATGAAGAATTCATATGCGACTTGTTTTAGAGATTCTGAAGCTATGGATTATCTCAGGTAAGAAGTATTATATATGGTTTGAAAGATAATTTTGTGAGGAATACAAAGAAATTATCACTGAAGATGTAATTAAACTTATTTAATGATAAATTAGATATTATGAACAAACAATAAAGTAATAATTATGTCAGATGTTGAAATTTCTTTTTTTCGTTATTTTTTAAATGATTATCATTATTTCTCTTAGACATATTGTTTTCCTTTGTTTTTTTAGTTTCTATTAATGTAATTTTTTTTGCTCTAACATTATTAAAACTGAAGTTATTGTGAAAATTGTGTCTCAGGTCAGTTTTTTAAAAAATTCAATATGGCGTCTGAAAACTGATCTATACAAAGATAAACCACAATTTCATTTTCTCTATGACTGTTTTGACTTTGCAACAATGCAGATATTAATTAGAAAAATATATAGAAACATTTTATTTCTCTTAAAACTATAACTAATTCATTTTTTAGGGATTCTTTCCCAAATATATAAGCTGCCATATTTAGCCTATATGCTTTGTGGTGTATACTCTGTACATTTATGTATAGAAATAATCCAAGATAACATCCTAATACTTTACTAAGTAAATTAGAGCAAATAAAACTTAGAAATAAAATTATTTCTCCAGATACATATTTGCAGCTACATGGTCTTTAATAAAATAGTGGTCAAGTTTTTAGCCCTTGATTTTAAAAAGTAGCAATACAGACTTCATTTTATATGCAATTCATTCACCTTACTTCAGAATAATACAGCAAAATAAAAAAAGGGGTAGATTTAGTAACATTGTATATATATAAGTATTGTTTTTGATGATGATGATAAAAATAATAATAATAATCATCATCATCATCATCATCAAAAAAATACAGTAAAAATTGATTAACTATGTTCCTTGTATGATTTGATGCAATAGTAAAATGGTTGATGTTAATTCAGGTGCTTAAGATCCATGGATAATGTTCAGATTTGCCATTTCTGGTGATTAAAGTTCTTATAAATTCTCAAGCAATAAAGCTATTCAATTCTTTTATTTTTTTCTTATTCATTTGTAATTTAGTAGATAGGGAAGGTCCAATATGCAGAAAATATTATAAAATTATAACTCTTTTAGAGATTTACAGCTTAGCACTGCTTTTAACTAGGTCATTCATATTCATAGCACTAAAATGGGTATGGGAAGAACTACTTGCATGATAATACAATGAATGAGTCTTTTTATTTATTGCATGGGTGTAATTTTCAATAAACCACACCTCTTTGTATTTTCTCTTTTGATCATTGCACTCATCAGCACAATGCACTTTGATGTGGAGTGTATCAAAATTATAAGAGTCAATCCCATGCTCGAAAAATACCAACTTTATGTTAGGTCTATTTTATTAGATTAGCAGAGCACAAATATATATATATACAAACATGTCAAAACAGATTCCAACATAAAGTCAGTTTTTTAAAACAAGATTGACTCGAGTCACTATTTTAATCCATTCAACATCAAAGTGATTTGTGCTGAGCACAATGATCGAAAGAGAAAATACAAAGAGGTATGGTTTATCGCAAATAACACCCATGTGATAAATAAAAAAGACTCATGTGTTACATTATCATACAAGTGGTAAATGTAAATTCACAAACTTGCTTATTAATTAATCTACAAATTCTTTCTTCTACATACCTACCATAGTGCTATGAATATGACCAGACTGATTGAAAGTAGTGCTAAGCTGCAATTCTCTAATGGAATTCTAATTTTATCTTTCCTGCATAGTCAACCTTCCCTATCCAATTATCTATATGTCTATTAATTTCTTAGTGTCTTCTTGCTAACTGCTCCTTTATGGAAAACATGGGAGAGACTTGCAGTCAGCTATCTAATAATGTGTTATATTTTACTTTCTATATTTCCAGATAAAAACATATGGGGGGGGTGTTTAGATTTTTGTGATCCTACCATCTTCATCAGACATATTTAATTGTTTCATTTTATTTTCATTCACATTCCAATATCACCTGATCACTTATATATATATGCTCATTCTAATATTCTCATGGATAAATAAATTCAAAGTATTTCCAGGAGCTCCCGTGTAATAAAAATATAATAACTAAAAATAGCTGTTGTTTCAGTACAATAACAAGTATTTTCCTCAGAGCTTCTTCTTCCTCAAATCATAATTCATTGATGTTATCATAAATCAAAGGAGTGAAATCTATTTTAATTTGATTTATGTACAGCTAAGTACTATGAAAGCGCAATTTAATTATTTGAAAAATCAAAGCAGTGCTTTTAGTTTTAACAAATACCAAATGAAACATTGGGTTTTTTGATGTTACCATAAATTGTCAAAGCTTTGTATATGAAAGTGAAATGGAATTAATTGCATCTCCCATTGGCCTACATTTAACCAATAGTCAAACATCAATAAATATTGAATAGAAATGGAATGATACATTCAACCCCTTTAGCTATGATTGCATTTAATCTTATTTCATTGATGTTATTATACATCAAAAAATGAAATCCATTTTAATTTGATTTACATACAGTTGAACGCTCTGAAATCACAATTTTAACTATTTGACTATTGGATAATCATAGACCAATAGGAGTTTCAGTTATTTCCACTTCAATTTTATATTGAAAGCTAAGATAATTTATGGTTATATATGTAGAAATTAAAAAGAAACCACACTTTTGCATGCTATGAATAAAAAAGCATTAACACAACAATAAATGTTAAAACAGTAATGTGATGTGATGTACTGTGGTTTCTCCTTAAACGGAGTCAGGAATCTTTCATCTGCAAGCCATAGTAAATGAAATGCAAAAAGATTTGTATACAAAATCCCTATCTAGTGCTTACTCATTCAATATTCCCAGACTAGTTTCTAGCTTGTGGCTTTCATCAGTGAGAAGCCTTGAATCTTGATTTTATGAAGAAACCTTTTTTTGCATCTATTGATCAATATGGCTTACATTGGGTGGCAACTATTGATATTGAGAGTTTGCTATTACTGTTATTAACAGCTTGGGTAAGCATAGGAAATGGTGGGTAATGTGATTAATAATAGACATATCATGTATTTCTTAAGCCTAGATGATATATGTTTCATTGGCATTGTTAGAAATAGAATGATATTTATATATTATTTAGACTTTATAACAAATCCTTCTGAAATTATTTATATATTAAAAAACAAAGTGTCTCATTTTTAACAACCTGTAATAATAAAATAAATTACTTTTATAAATGTAAATACTAAATATGTGCAGCTTAAAGTATATAAAAATTAAATGAAAATCAACCATACTTCTACATAATAATAAACAGCACTCCCACATCAATAAATATTAATAAAGAATAGGTGAATCACTTATTCCTTAAATTTAGATGGTTTTAAAGTCAACTTCATCAACATTGTTGGAAATAGAGTGTGATATTTATATATTCTGGCAGACTTTAAATATAGTGTATGTCTTTGTGAAATTAGATTTATATTGTTACAGGACAAAAATGGCGTCTCATTTTTAATAACACAAATCTGTTTTATAAGTGTAAATACTAAATATACAAAGCTTAATGTATGTGTAAATTAAATAGAAATAAATCACACTTATACACATTATGAATAAACAACATTTCTATGTCACTGAACATTAATTAAGATTAGGTGGACCATCTATTCTTATAATTAGATAGTATTAATATCCATTGACATTGCTGGAAATAGAATATGGTCTTCAAATATTAATCAGACTACATTACCAAATATGATATCTCTAATTATATCAAATACCAGATATCTTTTTATTTGTTGAAGCACTTCTATCCCTTTACATTCTGATTCCAACCATATTTCTTTCGCTAAATTTGGTTCTCTTCTTAATTTATTATTGATTTTCTTTATATACTCTTTGCCTCTCCTCAGTATGGACATTCTTCCATATTCTCTGTACTTCCATCTTTTCCAACATACTTTCCATTATTCAAAATCATTTAGTTTTCTTTAATGAATAGATTTGAAATGCAGGTATTCTTTATTTACCTGGAGTTTAATTGTAAATATAGGGGATTTGAACACAGACTTTCAAGCACCCTTCAACTATCCACACTATTTCATACCACTGATGCACATAACCACACACATGTAGTTAAGATAAATAATCACCAATATAAGTACTTTATGCTGAACCAGCACTCATCAGTTGGTCTAAATTATCATCTGCCACACACATATATAATCAGTGCTCAGTTTATATTAAGATAGCAAATCTTCATACTTTAATGGACAGGATTCAATTTACTCCAACTCTTCAGCCATCCATATCATTGAAAATCTGATGATGGAAAGACCAAATCCCATGTTGATGCCAATATTATCGCCATGCCCATGTTGACCTCAAGTCACTCTGACCCCTCATGTATAGAACCTTATCCATTTAAATACATAGCAGAGGGATGGGCAGGCTGCAGGTTTAATGTGTAAGATTTGAAATACAGGCATTCTTCATATACCTGGAACTTAATTGTAAATATAAGGGATTTGAAAACAGACTTTCAAGCACCTTTCAATTATCCATACTATCTCATACCACTGATACACATGACCACACACATGGCAATAGCATTGGTAACAGCATGGTATTTGAGCTTTCCATCATCACATTTTCAATGGTATGGATAGCTGAAAGGTTGGAGGTTAGAGTAGATTGAAGCCTGTCCATTAAAGTACGAAGATTTGTTATCTTAATAGAAACTGAGCACTGATTATATATATATATATATATGTGTGTGGAGATGATAATCTGGATGAATTGATGAGTGCTGGTTCATTACAAAATACTTATATTGGTTATTATTTACCTTTTCTATATGTATGTGGTCATGTGTATCAGTGGTATGAGATAGTGTGGATAGTTGAAGGGTGCTTGAAAGTCTGTGTTCAAATCCCCTATATTTACTTTAATGAATAGCTCTATTTTATTTTTTGCTGTTTTTAATAATCCTTCTTTAATCCTACACCAATGCTTATCAGAATTATTAATATATTCCTCATCTTTGTCAATTCTTTTTACTATATTTTCACATATTAAACCAAATCTTTCTTTTTCCATTTCTCTCAATTTATCTAAGTTCCATCTTACATATCTGTTCCCTCTTTTTTTTTATTCTTTTTAATTCAACTTTAGTTTAGTCATAATCAAATTATAATCAGAGTTTATATTAGCACCAGGAAAATCATGTGAACCCTTACTAGTATTCTTATATTTATCTTGAATCAATATATAGTCAATTTGATAATATTTTCTATCATTTAGAGTTTTCCAAGTACAAAATCTTCTTGGATGATTTTAAAACTATTTTATTACTATAGAAATTAAATAATCTTTCATATATAAAAAATTCAATAAAATTGTTTTTTTTTTCTTTTTATAAACTTTTTTGTTTTCATGAATGCATACATATTCTAATACATTATACATATTCTTGATGTTTCAACTACTTCTTTATAGTCATTATCAAGGATCTACAAAGATATATATATTATAAATATATACTTTTTAACTCATAATATAACATTTCTTTAACATTTACATATATTTCATTTCATTATACATGTTTTATTATTATTATTTCCCCCATATTCTTTATTATTTTAAACCATTTTTTATTACATCTTATACAAATGAATGAAATCTTTATATATTATTCTTTATATAATTATTTTTAATTAAAACCATTATTTAACAATTTCTTATATTTAAAACTGTTTTTTCTTTGTTAATATATAGACTTTCTTTTAACATTCTTTGTTTATATATTTTCTAACTTATTTATATCAAAATTTTTATGTTTAAATTCGTTACTATGAAAGTTAATATTTGATTTCTTATCATTTAAATGCTGCTTCAATATGGTTTTTAGTTTATTTTTTGTTGTGCCAATATATGATACATTCTTATTATCTTTCTTACAATCGAAAATTATATACTTATAATAGTAATGTATATATATATAAAATAAAAAAAAAAAAAAAAAAAAAAAAAAAAAAAAAAAAAAAAAAAAAAAAAAAAAAAAAAAAAAAAAAAAAAAAAAAAAAAAAAAAAAAAAAAAAAAAAAAAAAAAAAAAAAATAAAAAAAAAAAAAAAAAAACAACCATAAAAACACAAAAAAAAAAAAATAGATAACTTAGATAAAGAACATAATACAAAAGGAGGGAAAAGAAATAGTAGGGATATAAAAGAAAAAATAAATTTTTTAAAAAAAAATAAGATATAGATGTATAATAATCACAAATAACATAGATAATAAATGATTCAATTCCATATTTTGATAGGGTATATAAGCATTGTAAGAGAAAAATACCTAATAAATAAAATAGGATGGAAAAACAAAGATCATTAGGGAAATGGATATTAATAACAAAAGATAAGAAAAGAAAAGCGGTATATTAAGATATTTTGAATTTTTAACAAGAATATATGCCAACAGAGAAAACACAAGAAAGAGGAAAGAACAAAACAATAAAAAAGAAGAGACAGGGATACACATTTTTAAAACTGGACAAGAATAAATGGAAAAAAACACAAGGATAAAAAAAAAAGTATAGGAGAGGAAGTAGAATCTGGTATAACAAGAAATTTAAAAAGAAAAAGTAAAGGCCGAAAATTGGCGGAAAAGGGGTTATTAGAATGGATTTATGTATATTTTTATAATAATTATCTTCTTTTATATATGTTAATTTTATTAATTAAATTTATTTTTTATAAAAAAGAGAGAGGGAAAAATTAAATAAAATATAAAAATAAAAATATGATTATATAATGTAATAATATTTAATTAATTATATAATGTAAATGAACCATGAGGGGGTGGAAAAAAAAAGGAAGGATAATAAAACTTTTGTTTACTTCTTGTAAACCCCCAAAAAAAACAAACCCGGGTGAGGATTTTTAAACAAAAAAATTTTTTAAAAAGTTCTTATTAAATAAATTTTTTTGAATTTTTTTTTTTTGTAGATCCTTGATAATGACTACAAAGAAATAGTTGAAACATTGGGAACATATATAATGTATTAAAATATATATGGATTCATGAAAATAAAGTTTTTTTTTAAAAAAGAGAACAATTTTATTGAATTGTTTTTATATATGAAAGATTATTTGGAACGAAAGAGAAAAATTTATTTTTATTTATAATAATGATGATGATGATTTTCAAGAAATGAAATAATATATTAATCATATGGGGTTTTTTTTCCTTTTGATGAATTTTCCTTTAATTGCATCTTTTTTTTTTGATAGGGATAAATATGTTGATCAGTTAATATGTGTATATGTATATTTGTATATATATATATGTATGTGTGTATGTAAGTGCATGTGTAACAATTAATAATATAGTGATTTATACATACATCAATTATTATGAAAAGTAGTTTCCTTCCACAATATTTCATATATATATATGAATTGGAATATTTTCATATATATAATGTAAAACCATTAAATACACACTAATAAAATCTTTAATAGCAAAATTATAATTTAAAACTTTATCATCAAATGCTCAAGTTTTACCATATAATGTTTTCAACTATTAATTATCTTTAATAAAGAATAATATAATCTCCAAACTGATGATTAATAACTATTTATTATTTGATCAGATGAATCATTTTTTTGTTTGTTTGTATCTCATTCGTACATGAATGACCACTCAACAGAGAGAATAAAAGATGGATTTCTGGCTTATTCTTTACCCAGTGGTGATTTATTATGGTTTAATTTTTCAGCTCATAATGCTCTTATTATTGCATCCATTACTTAATTAGTTGTTGCATTCATTTTTTCATACTATCTACTTTATAATTATTAAAGTTACCCCATCTATTATTTCTATATAAATAGTCTCTTTAGATCCATCAATATATTTTTTGAAATTTTTATGAGTTTCATAAATATTGTATTATCTAGATTTGATTCTATGCATTTGACATATCCAAATTAGTATTTATATAAACATTCCTTATCTTCATCATCAAGATTTTTAACAAAAATATTATCTAATAAAAGTTTTACAAATTATATTAATAACTGAAACACAGGCTTATTATATACCTGTGTCTATATATGTAATATAGGGTATATGAGCACAGACTTTCACATGACCCACCACTCTCCACTCTATCTAATAACACTGATACACTCAAGTACATATATGCTGAAAAGATAAATAATCACCAATATACATATTTCATGCTAAACCAGCAATAATCAGTTGGTCCAGATTATCATCTCCCACACATATATACTATAAGTGCTCAGATATATTGTATTAATATATAGCTGTAAATTTTTGGTAATCCATGGTTGACAAACTTCCATCCATAGTAAATTTTAAAAAAAACCATCATATATTGAAATTAATCTCAATTACATATAAAGTTTATTGTTAATAAAATATCTTATTTTTGCATTTATTTATTTCTATTTTGATAAAAATATTTTCAATAGTTTGAATTCAAATATTTGCAATTATTAATCCTTACATCTGTAAGAAATCAAATGTTATAATTTTGATTTTTGAATTAACTTTCATAACTTTATAAACAAGTTTAAATGATATCATCAAAATATTATTTCTGTATCCTCATCTATTTAACCAATTAACTATATATTTTTTATTTTCTGTTTAAAAAAGATTTTTTTTTTCAATATATTTTTTATTTTATACATATTCAGAAATTAAAAAAACTAATATATTTTGTTCTTAACCAATTATTTTATTCACATCTTCTGTGATTTACACATTAAAAATTACTTTACCCTTTGTGACTTTTTTTTATATATGACTTCAATAATCTGTTAGTAAGTATGTATGGACTAATAAAAATATTTTTCTATATATATCTTTAAAAATAATTTTTACATTACTACATTACTACCAATAATAAAATCATATATAAATATATGTGAATTAAATAAAACAAGGATAATACTAAAATTGCATGTTTCTTACTATAAAAATAATTTATATAAAAAAATACATGTTATTCATTTATAAAATATTAAATACTAAACATTTTAAAGCAAAAAATACCTGTCTAGTTTTTTGTAATGAAGTAGGCAGTGATGAAGTCCATTATACTAATCTAAATTCATTTTTCCCTGTGCAGTGGGGTTTTGTTTGACTACTGCCTCTATCTATTGACAAAACTATAACTAAAGTACAGTAGTTTCATATGAGTAAACATTGGAACTTCGGGTAAGTGTAATGATAAGGAATGAATAATAAAAAAAATCTCAATCTGCATAGGATGAGAACAGTCATGGTATCCTGAAGTATCTTATAAAGCACAGTTAGATGATTATGAACCATTCTACTTTTAGCTATCAAAGCTAATCATTAATCTTAAAAGCAAATCTGATTTTTGTTTTTTATAAACTGCCAAATATTCATATTATATCATATGAATTTTATATATAAAACTCACAAAATAAACTCTTAACAAGCTTTGAGAATATTCTCAACCCCAGACTGGTTTCTGCTTCTGATGTCATCAGTAAGGTGCTAGGATATTCAATCATTAGATTAAAGATACTAGGACAAGCCCAGCACTTTATCTAATGTATAACTATTGAGTAAAAAATCTGAAATTGTCGAACATCCATATGTCTTCCAATCCAGCTATCTCACTTAAATAGCCATATGAGACTGAACTAAGTTCAGATACACCATATATTAATAGCTTTAGCAATATGAAATTGCCAAAGCCTTAATAGCAAAAAATAAAATAATAAAAAATCAAGTCAGATATTACATGACTTAATTTTAATAAAGCTCATATTTACAAATGTTATATATAGAGCTCACAAAATAAGCTCTTAAGAAGCTTTGAAAATATGAATATCTGACAATTCCAGATTTTCTACTCAATAGTTATACATTAGATAAAGTGCTGAGCTTGTCCTAGTATATTTAATCTAATGATTGAATATCCTGGCACCTCACTGATGACGCCAGAAGCAGAAACTGGTCTGGGGTTGAGGATATTCTCAAAGCTTGTTAAGAGCTTATTTTGTGAGCTCTATATATAACATTTGTAAATATGAACTTTATTAAAATTAAGTCATGTAACATCTGACCTGATTTTTTATTATTTTATCATATGAATTGAACATGTATTAAAGTAAGTTTTTATCTAGTGATTTGATTTTACTGTATATGGTTGTAAACTATGCGAGTATTTTGTTTTTACTATATATGGTTGTAAAATATGGATTGTCATTTTTATAAATGCTTTTAGATAGTTAAGGAGATTAAATTTATCAGTGAAAAAATTATGTATTTAAAGATTAATAAAGATAACAGAATTGGACAAATAAACTCAATTGATTATAAAAAAAAAATGACATAACTAAATAAATTACATTTTAAAAAATGAATGAATATGTGATTCATTTCTTATATAAATAATAAACCATATTTAAAAGTCATTAAAAATAATCCATTGATAACAAAAGGTATATTATCATATATATATACACCTACACATCGCGATATACCCTCAAATATTTGTCAATTTAAAAATTCACAAATAGATTTGGCTCAAAAATTTAATGATTAACTTTGGTGACTCAATAATAAATGGTATTGCCAAATATATTAGATTACTTTAAAATAAATATTGTGGATATGATAATGTTACTTATATTATTTGATTTTGTTGATAGTGAAAAATAATAATAATGTAATGGTTTTATTGCTTAGCAGTTCATAAAAGGTTTAAATACCAAAAATGCCAGAACTGGATTGCAATCCATGAGCTTGGGCTCCAGAATTTGCCATTCCATGCAGGGCATTTTGTTGATAAAATAAAAGTTATGAAAATGGATTAAACCATTAGAATTTTTATATGTGATATGTCAGAATTGTACGATTAATTAAATAGAAGTATTTAAATTCAAATTCTTTAAAGAAAATTTACGAGTATAAAATGAAAATTACTCATGACTTTAAACATTATAAATGACAATTTAAGTGCAATATATTACAAATAAAAAGTTTACTAATAGGATTGTTACGTGTAACAAAAATTTTTAGCGGTAACGCACATGGAAAAATGAATATTAGAAAAATATAAAAGTAATCATCTACAATTATATATAAAATATGTAAATTATGTGCTTTTACTTGTGGGAAAAAGTAAATATAAGCATGATTTTTTTTAAAAAAAAAACTTCTACATAATAAAGTAAATGCATGGTAATTTGCTTAACATATCACGATGTCTAGCACCCTAGTGACAAATTTGTTATTTAATAGTACCATTTAATTAATTTGAATTAAGTTTTTATTTATTTATTTACTTTACCAAGCTGGAATTGATTCTGAAAGTCTTTAGTTTTGGATTCATTTCTTTATTATTGTGTTAAACTGTACAGGTCTAAACATGGATAAGAGGAAATAAAGATGATAAGTAATTACTTAAATCAAATGCATAAAATCTAGTTTACATACAAAGTATTCATAAAACACATAAAATATTTGAGATTTCATTCAGTCTAAAACTCCATCCAAATATAAAATGAAAGGTCAATGAGTTTTTTATAAAATAAAATAAAAAAGGGTTACAAAACTGTAACAATGATAACTGGACAGTCTTCAAAAATAGCTGAAAGCATTATTAACTTCTGGGTATAAACATACAAAAATAATTGAGTCTACAAAGAGATTTGAATTTGAATGCTAAGCAAGATTAAATAATAAGTTGTGGATTGTGCTCTCATATTCATAACATATTAATATAAGTAAAATATTCACAGATGTGATCTGAATAAAAGTTCGTTTTAATTTAAATCATGTGATAACAAAGGATAAAATAGCATGTTATTTTATATGTTAGAATTTTAAACATATTCCATGGGAAAAATACATAAAAGATTTATAAAGAATAAACCTAAAATTCACCATTGACTATTAGTTTCTTTATTCACAATGATAATTTTATATTTAATAAAGAAACTTGTCCTTGGTTGTTTAGTGCAGTGATTGAGTGACAGACTCAGATAAAAATTCCAAAATAGATTTTGCAGAATAACATATATAAATAAATTTCACATTAATTTAATGGAACTGTTAAATGATCAATCTCCATCAGGGTGTGTAAATGTCAAATAAACTTTCAAGCAACGAACTATTGATTATGATGGTTATTATTATTACTTTTTTTTTTTTAGCAAGAAAAAAACACAAAGTAAAGAAGAAAAATATATATGTTTTCAAAAATAAGCTACAATTGGATAAGTACATGAGTTCTGGAATTAAATTATTTCTTACTCAAGTTAGCTGAATATTAAATTAAGTGAAAAAATATTAGTAAGTCTATTAAATATTCACAATCTCTATGTCATTTATCATAAACTTTAGTAATTAATAATAGATACAAGATAATAGTGATTATTAAATCCTTACCCTGCACTGTTCTATCCAATATTCTCATACTAGTTTCAAGCTTATGGCTTTTATCATTGAGAAGTTTTGAATTTTGGATCAGTGGGCCTATCATTAACCATTGTTGTAATATCAAGTTATCAGCCCAAATTAATGAACATGTTTTTAATCTAAGTCAACTTGCTTGCATAGTCATATAGATTTGAAACCAGTAGTTTCTATATATTATGGTGTCCTTAGTTTTTTTAACAAATATGAGTACTTCTGTCTTGTGACCAGGACTTAGTATATATCATATAATGTCATTTGACTCCATTAAATGACTTTAGCTTACATATTGCTGTTATAGCAGCATAATTTTGACCATCTCCGTGACACTTACTGTAAGCTTTAGTTAATAATAATAGAGAAGTAAATGATAGGGTCTGGATGGAGAGTGCATTAGATGATAAAGGACAAGGTGGATTTCCTCACTGATGAATGTCATATGCTTCAAGCTAGTTTGGTGATATTAGATAGGACAACATAGGTTAGGGATTTGATAAGCACTGTCATCTTGCATCTATTATTATTTTCTAAAGCTTATAAGTGACATAGAGTTGGTGAAAAATTATGATGCTGTAATAGCAATATGTAAGCTAAAGTCATATGATGGAATCAGGTAATATTTTATTGGTCTATTTTATTGGATAAAATTTGTAATTATATTTTTTTATCATTAATATTAAACTTTTTATTATATATGTATAATTGTGCTAATATACTTTTATAAATAATTTTATGAGTAATAAGTATTTATTTTTTATTCAGAATTAGGAGACTGATCTCAATTAACACATTTGTGGCTTACATATCTAAATTATCAATAAGCTGAATCAGAATGTACAAATGAAAAATGAATAATAAAAATATTGGATAAGGAAACTGGAGAACATATAAAAAGATAAGATTAAAATTCTGAATAAAATGTTTTCAATTTTAGAGAGTGAACTAAAAATGAACAATAAAAATAATATGGATTAGAACAGAGAGATGACCAGAATAATTTTAATATAATCACTGAATCGTTGTTTGTGACCAAATGAAGTTTACATGTCTTATGACTAATTGCAACAGAAACTGGCTATATGTATTTAGTGCTAAATTCTACATCAGCAGAAAAATATGCTTGCAATTTTTTAATAATAATAAAAGCCATTCATTAACAGTTTTTTATCTCCTTAGATTATTCATCAATAACAAAGAAACCAGCAGTCAAAATATTCATCACAGATTATCACTGTGAATATCTACAAACAATAAAAGCCGGAAAAAGATATTTAAATATAAGGCGGCCATTCTTATCTTTATCTTTATAAAGTCGTAATCTTGTGTCAAGATTTGTTGAGGTCCCTCTAGCGTTAAAAATATATCACAGAGCTCAGTGTTAAAGGTTAAAGCCTTTAGTTATTACATATTCTCATTTGCACTTAATAAATATATATATATTACAACTTTAAATATAAAACGTAACTTCAAAAATAAAAAAGTCATTTCCTAGGGTCTTTCTCTCACGATATATTTCATTTTTGATTCCTCTTTGTTAGATAAACATACATTTTTCCACACTTTGCTAAGTGATCTGCAGTTTATTTATTACTTTCTATTAAGTGTTCAAGCTCAACATTATCAAATATGCACTTTTATTATCTTTTAATATTAAATTATATCTATTAAAAGACGTCTATGCAAGTTTAATTCTAAAATATTTTCATTTATTTTGTTTCTAGCGTGAAATGGAAGTGAGTTGAACAAAAAGCACAACTAAAATCATCAACTAGATCTCGAAAGATTTTGAAAGATCTAGAAAGAGATAAAATATGAAATGAATAAATAAGTTTGCTAGAATTTATATAGAGTCGGTATACATAGACAGTATTGGCATATATTTGAATAGAACTTTATCCTATAGTAGGTAGCTTATGTTTGATAATAGTGTTAATAAATATAAAATTTCAAAAAAATATCTTTTTAATGGTTAAAATTAAAGTTCTCTAGTTTCTGCCAATCTTAGTCCTATCCCAGGTAAAGAAAATTGTAAATATTAAAATGGAAAGAAGTAAAAAGACACAGCAATAATAAAATGTCTTGATTTAAAAAATAAAAAAAGTACAAAACAAAAATATTTCTCAATTATGCTAACGCAAGCTTTAAAAAAACAACAACTATATAGCCCATTTCTAATTTTCACAAGCAATTATGTAAAACTAAAAAAAAAACGACCCTGTGTAGTTGTGCTATACAAGAATATCAGAATTTGGAGTGTAAGGTCCCGGATAGATTTCGGTTTTGGCACTTCCGGCGCTCTAATTTTTTATGAATTCCCGACTAATAAAACCATTGGATTATTTATTTTTACTATTAACTTACCTAATTTAAATGTTATTTTTTCCTAAATATAATCCTTAGAAAAAAAAATATTTTAATTTAAATATGGTTGCGTATCACTACTGTTATTATTAATGTAAAAAAATATTTCAACTTAATAAATTACGCAAGTACTAATTTATTTTATAAGCAATAGGCATGGAAATGTCACGTTTATTTGATACTTTAAACATTCTCAAGATTAATAGCGTATTGACCTTAATGAAACATAGTAAAATAAATAAGTCGACTTTTTTAAAAAAGTGATATTTTCTAAATTAGTATGTAAATAAAAAATTCTACGATTAGATATTTAATTATAGTCTACTTACAATTTTAGTTTAGGATCGATCAAAATGTATTTTTTACATATGTTATCAGCTCACGCATTTATATACGTCGCGTGCTAGAAAAAAAAATTGCGCCCAAAAAAAAAGCATGTTAATAAAGAAATTTAGTTTTCTTAGAATCATTTTTTTATAATGATTTTTCTTCTATTCCCGCCTCTTCCACTTAAAATATTATCATCATTGTAGTTATATGTCAATAATAATGATTATTCGATCGCTTCAGTTCGAAAAGCTCCATATTTTTTAGAAACCTCTTTTACCGTTTTGCCTTGTGGATGTGTAACTGTTGCGTGAGTTTTCTATAATATTCTATTTTAATATATGAATTTTTTCTACAGTATCATACCGGCACTCCAATATATAATATATTGGGGGAGGGGGGGACTCAGACTTTCACATGACCCTCAACTATCCACGCTATCTCATACTGCTGACACACTTGATCACACACATGTTGAAAAGATAAATAATTACCAATATCATCTCCACACATATATACAATCAATGCTCAGCTTATATTAAGTTAGCCAAATACTCTATTGTAAAAGCTCTGATTATTATTTTTTTTTAAGTGATAAATAATAATGTTATTATTATAACATTTGCTAAGTGCCCAATCAAATGATTTATTAAATGAACCATTGACCTCAAATTTGCAAGTTATCTGGCACTTTAAAATTTTTTAATGAATAGGATGACCGATTACTATTCAATTAGACATTATGCTTTTATATCTATTATTATTGTTATCAATAACAATTGTAGGCAAATTTCACTAAATTAGCATGTGAAAGATATGTGGAGTAATAGACTTCTTTTTAAAAAAATTATTTATGGTAATCTTTTTTTATTTATTTGTTTTATAATTTTAATCAATGTCTAAAGAAAATATGAGAGGAAGAATATATTGAAGTCTCCTTAGAAAAATAAATTTGCCATTAAATTAAAAGTCATCATTGTAAGATATCAAATAAGCAAAATAACTATTTGTGATACAAGATAGAACAAAAGTTGGGATACAGTATATTTTTGATGGGATAGTGGGAATAAATAATGATACTAAAGTATTAAATAATAGTTTGTTTTATCATTATTCATATTTTAATTGATTTTATGTATTTTACAATGATGGTTGTGTCCAGATATTGGCATTGTTCTTTATCTTGTTTGCTTTTTTTTCCCATATGAAGTTAAAATAGCCAAAATTATGTATGAGTAGCTAGTTGCTAATGATGAATTAATAAAATGTTACCTTTTTTAGTATTACATTTGATAACAACAATGTATTCGAGAACTAGTAGGATTAAAAACTAAAAAATATTTATTATATGATATTCCCATGCTATTAAACAAATATGAAAAAAAAACATTTTCCCCTTAAACTTTCTGTAGGCAAAAAGATAAAACAACCATCAAATGCCAAAGAATGAAGAAAACAATACTCACTTAGCCAATTGGATGACTACTTAGATTGGCTATGGGCAGTTAAAATTGCTAGAATTAATCCCCAGATTATGGAATGTATTAAATATTATATCAAAAGGCCTTTTTTATATGACCAGGTAGTACAACAATTAAAATTAAGCTATTAAAAAAATGTATACTACCAATATAGCATATGAGAGACAAGAGAACAATTTTTACTTTTATGAAAATATATTTAAATACAAGTATATTGCCTATACTGAACATAATGTAATTAGGAAAGATTTGAACTCAGACTTTCAAGCTCCCTATAACTATCAACTCTATCTTATACAATTGATGCATATGACCACATGTAAAAAAGATAAATGATCTCCAATATATATATATTTGGTAATAGTATGAATACTGAACCCTACTGTCTGATGAGCTCTTTTTCGCTCTATTCATATCAATATACCGATTCATGATCCATCTGTTTGTTTACATAATATTACGGTAAAAGATTTTTTTTTTTTTCAACCGGTTATTATTTTTTCATCGGTGACGGTAAACCACCAAAGTTTTTTTTTATTACATAATATTACGGTAAAAGATTTTTTTTTTCAACCGGTTTTTAATTTTTTTCGGCGGTGATGGTAAATCACCAAAGTTTTTTTTTTTATATACCACCTGGGTTTTTTTTTGTTTTTAATAAACAAATACTTTGTTTTTAGATGGTCTAGGGGTATTGGTTTGTTTATAAATTAATGACTAACTGTCCGTAGGTTTCTTTACATAATATTACTTACGGTAAACCAAATTTTTTTTGTTTGGTTCGTTTTTTTAAGAAACAAACCCTTTGTTTTTAGATGGTGTATGGGTGTTGGTTTGCTTTTAAATCATTGATTAACACTCCATCGATTTACTTACACAAAAATACAGTAACAAACACTTTGTTGTTTTTAGATGGTAAAGAGGGGGTTGTTTGCTTTTAACTTATCTTCTTTTTTTTGTTGATGTTTTGATTTGCTGAAAGACTTCAACAATTCGGTACTTTTGAATAAACCAATACTTGTTTTTTTAGAGGGTGGAGGGGAGAGGGGTTGTTTTGATTTTGAATTGTTGTCTTTTTTTTTTTTTGTTAATTTATTACGAGGCTTTTTTTTTTTTTTGCAAATCTTTATGCTACAGAAAGCTTTATATGATAGCGAACAGTTCTTCCTTAATTTTTTGGACCTTTAATTTAAAAAAAAAAGACATAAACAGTTTGTTTTTAAAGAACACTTTTTTTTTAAGCCGGGGGAGGTGGGGTGGTGGGAAGGTTTGTTTTGATTTTTAATTATTGACTTCTTTTTGAATTTTCTTTTTGAACATTTTATTATGTTACCGCACAGTTCTTTATTATTATTTTTTTTTTTTTGGTGGGGCCTTTTGAATAAACTCTTAAACACTTTTTTTTTTTTTGGTATAATAAAATATTACCTACTTTAACTGTTAATGAAACTTATCAAATATTACCTACCTACTTTATAATCATGTGAACAACAAAAACAACAAGTTTCCCATAAAATAATTTATTGAATCAAAAAGAACCAAAACTTTGGACAAGTTATGAACCAAAACAAGTAAAAAAAAAACAACAAAACACCATTTTCAGGGGCATAAAAAACAGCAGCCAAAAGTAACATGCAAATAAAATAACAGGGAAGCCTCAAAGCTGTAAGTAACAGAATTTTGGAGCCTTCGAACCAACAACTTCCCTTACGCAGACCTACATAGGTACACTTGCAGGAGTTTCTTTCTGGGAAAACACAATGTTGTGAGTCCATTTGTGTGGCCAGCTAGCAATTCACTCAGCTTCAACCAATTCAGACAACTTGCAGATAACATTTGACAGTTCTCGCACGGATTCGCATGTAAACGGGCATTTGTGCGCGAAATTGGAAAAAAACTCTGCTGAAAAGAAGAACCTTTTCAAGTTGTGTGCAGTTCAAAAATATAGGGAAGCATGTGTGATGACATGACAATACTTAATATGAAATACTAATTCCACTACGCTTTCTAAAAAATTTCTGACAATGAAATTTTTGCAGAGTTTCATCTCTTTCAAATACAGTCACCATCAAATCAGACCGTAGTGAGAGTTCAAGAGCGCTCACTTGATGAATACTGTCACAATGCAATGGGCATAGTGTTTCATTATGTAATTGTAGAATACATTGTCCTCAGGCAGCCTGTTATGGCTCAAAAAACACCTCTTGTACTGTCAGCTGTAAGTTAAGACTGCTAAAATGGTATATTGATGTACATTTTGTGAAAAAGAGCACCATCAGATGGTAGGATTCAGTATTCATACTATCACCATATATTTTGTGCTGAACCAGCCCTCATCAGTAGGTCCAGATCATCATCTCTTACACACATATATATTCAGTGCTGTTTATTTTAAGACAGTAAATCTTCAAGCCTATTAAAGTTTGAAAATTTGCTACCTTAATATAAACTGAACTCTGAATATATATATATGTGTGTGTGGGAGATGATGATCTGAACCAACTGATAAATGCTGGTTCGGCATGAAATAACATATATTCAAGATCATTTATCGTTTTCGCATGTACGTGGTCATGTGTATCGGTTATATAAGATGAAATTGATAGTTGTACGGAGTTTGAAAGACTGAGTTCAGATCTTTTCTAATTTCATGAAAATAGTAAATCTAACAGAAAATGAAGAAACGGTTAAATAGTTTATTATCCGAGTTTAATTTTTACTTATTAATAGTGACAAGCTCCATAGTAAATGAGAGGTAATTTGATAAATATCAGCTTAGGATTAGTTTAAAGTAAAATGTGTAAATATATATTTATACATGTGGGTATATATAAAAGTCATACGACATTTAAGTACTAGAATGATAATTAAATTGAGATTTTCTTTTACTTTAACTGAAAATTGATCAAGAAACTTTTAGCCCTTCAATCTGCGCTCTTCACGGTATTAAATCAAAGGTGGATTTATATAATCAAACAATTTTTATTAAGATTTAGTTTTTGATTTACTTTAATAACTTAAATATTAAATGAGATAAGTTTTTTGGCGAGAGTTAGAGAAATATTTCATTTAGAATATTTTATAATTTCAATTTATTTTAAAAGCTGCATGTATAGTTTTGATAATAAAGGTGAGAGTGTATTAGAGAACCTAAGAAATATTTGTAGCAATAATATGTATTTAAAGCATGAATTTTTTGTGGGAAGAGAGGGGTCAATGCCTCACTCCATGACCTACTCATAGCTTTAAGTGTTTTGTTAATTTTTTATATTTGTGTAACCAGTACAAAAAAAAAAAATTAATAAGTTTTATTTTTGACAACTATAACTATAAAAGGAGTGAAGAAATTATCAGTGCTATCAATTATAGGCACATTTCTAAATAAAATAAAAACATTTTATTTTATATTTAAATATTTCATCTTTACAGAATGAAACATTTAAAAGGTTTGTACCCCTCCCCCTTTCACTAAAATAAATAACCCTGGGTATCTTTTTATGCGGTTTTCTTTTATGCAATAGAGAAGTTCATATTTCAATTAAAATCGGGATTTCTCCATTTTATATAGACATTAAATTTTACATACTTTAAATGCCTGTTGGAAAAAGGTTTGGCAATAAATTTAGATACCGTAGAAGATTTAGAAAAAGATAATGAAACAGAAATGGAGACTGTTCGTTTCACAGCAAAAATGATTTGAGAAAGTCTTAAACTTTCTAATCAATTGGAAAATCATTTTCTTGTTAATGACACAAATTATGAATGAGCTCTTAAATTTCAACGATGGCTAAATAGTTGTATGTCTGGATATCATGAGCTTTATAAACAATTAGTAAAATCATCATCTCAAAGTTTAATCATCGATTGCAATGTCACCAGAAAACTAATGAGAATAAAGTTGGCACTAATTTTGCTGTTTTTTTCCACTTGTGATGAATCTGATTTCTTACCGGTTCACAAATGAACCTGCATATTGTCAAATAGCAATAATGATTAAAATATGTATGAAAAAATGTAAAATAAATTATACATAAAAACATATTGTTTTGAATAAAATTAAAGTTAATAAAAAAAGTAAACAAATTTTGTCTTGTATCAACTTTTTTCAAATATTTGAAAATTTTTATTAGTCATACTTTATTTCCTTATTTATTTTTTTTAATTTTTAAGTAATATTACCTTGTTGCTTTGGTTTTGTGCGATTTTTGAAAATTATGGAATGTATCTCAAATTTTTCAAGGTAAGTCTATTTTTGTGCAATTTTTTTTTTGTGGGTTTTCTGTGGAACATATCTATCACATAAAGAGAACCAGGTGTATATAAATAACCTAATTAACATAAATAATAATTAATGAGCATAATTAGTTTAATGAGGAAAATTAGATAATTTTCCTAATAAATAAGCATAATTAAAGTTTGCACTTATTGCAATATTTAAATTATATTCCACATACTCATTTTCATTACAAATCTTTATTTTTATGCATCCACATATATATAATTCCACCTATATTTTATTTATATCCTACAGCATTTAATTGCTATCTTTTTATCTTTACTATAAATATAAACTTAGGAAACCTTTACCATTACTTGT
The DNA here is from genome assembly GCA_028023455.1 of Epiperipatus broadwayi. Taxonomy (NCBI): domain Eukaryota; kingdom Metazoa; phylum Onychophora; class Udeonychophora; order Euonychophora; family Peripatidae; genus Epiperipatus; species Epiperipatus broadwayi. The sequence goes on from JAQFVV010006501.1 coordinate 201,402, forward strand.
TTAAAGTTGGGCTTTTCTCTTCAATTTATAAATATTCTTTAAACATTCTTTCTTTAAACTATTTAACATTTCTAATATTTTTATTTTAAAGTTAAATGTTTGTTTTTGTACATGTTACTTGATTTCCCTGGATTAGATATTTTTCAAAGCTTCTTTAATGTTGCTTCTCAAATATTATTCTTAGTCATCTATAAGTTCGCCTGATAAAGTGAATCTAAATTAAAATAAGATAAATTTTCAATACATTTGGTAAAAAAAATATTACTTTCATATTTTGCTGATATAAAGGCAATAATTTTTATAGAAGCATTTATTTATCACTTACTATAATGCTCTGCTCAGTTTAATGGAGTGATAAAGTGGCAGATTCTGAATGTCAAGATCTATCATGTGATCCAATCTGCAACTTCCCAGGTCTCAAATTTCTTATGAACTTCTGATTTATAAACCATTCAATTATTTTTCAAATTTAGACTATATACTATTGCTTTCTCTCTCCTTTAGTTAATACAGAAAATGTTATTAGTATACTGAAAAAATTATAATTGTAGAAACAAATGGAAAAGTATGCCTTTGATATTTCTTGGTGTACATTTTACATAGAGAAATGTACTAATTTAAACTAATACTGATTTTATCTCTATTATAAATATGAGATCACAAATAGTAATGCTTCAAATTAGATAAATGCTGATAGCATTTGTAAAGTTGTATAAATCAAAAAAATAGATAGCATAGTAAGAAGTTGGTTAATAGGTAGTTAATTTAAAAAATATAGTGCAAGTAAATGAGTTTCATCATAATTTGAATGACCAAATTTCTGATCTCTGAGTATATATAGTTATTTATGTTAATAAAATATGTATTACATTACGATGTTTGCTAATATTGGTCAAAATTAATATACTGCAAACAACAATGCATTATAGAAAACTTTTTTATTGCTGAAAATATATTAATAGACTTTTACTGCTTTAGTGACCTTAATTATGATAAAGTATATCAATTATTTACCAAAAGATTGTTTATTTTAAGCAATAAAATTATTCAATATAGTAGTACTCTATTAGGTTTCAATCCTTTCCATGGGTGCTAGAAACCATGAATAATGAAGTTAACCATGTGTAATATACATATACACGTTTAATGTATATACACATAACTATAATATAATTTAACTAGGAAAATTTATACATTAAAACATCAACAAAAATAATTAACAAAAAAAAAAGTAAAATGATACATTTACAGAAACATCACTACAATAATAAATTGAAAGAGAGAAATCCGTCAAATGACTGAATGCAAGATGATGAAATAAATGGCTGAGATAATTTATACTGCAATTCTCAAATGTGAACATACACATGGGCTATATAAATTCAAATTTATTTAAAAAAATTTTTTATTTATTTAATATTGTCACAAACTTGCTGAATTTGTAGGTGATAAGTCCATATATACAGAAAAATTAACTAAAATTTGATTTATATCAAAAAGAAAATTATTATATATGCAACTTTAATTTTCTCTCGTTGAAGAGAAATAGCTTTCTATATTAATATTAGGATCCAAATTTTGTTAGGCTTTGGAAAGAGATGAAATATAGTAAAAGTTCTCAAATTTATTTTAATAAGTATTAGATAGTGGTAACTGCACATTTACTCTGAGAACATACATAAAGTATTGAATAATACTATAAATAATAAATAGAATTGAACAAATTAAATTTCCAAAAACAATTTCTAGCTAATTGAGTTTTTTATGGCAGAAAATTGTTGCTACATTAATTCACTTAACAATCAGTTTTATTTTTATGCTAACTTATATACATATCTCTGACCTTGAACAATGAAATTAGATGCTATTGAAAAATACTTGAACACTGCATTATTCAGCCAACACAGAATGATTCAAGTAAAGATTTTTAACAGCATATTTGGTTTCATATGTGTAAGACTAAAGATTACATATAACAGTTTAAAATAATACTTATTATATTATATATGAATTTGAAACTAATTTATATACTAAATATTTTAACAAATGTTAACATTTTCCCCACAAATGATTTGCAGTGTTAAATGGCTTTCATGTAATATTAAAATAGATTAAAATACTTTTTTAAATAATATCAAGCACCATTTTTATAAAAATCTACCTAGTGCGATAGCATACTTTGATAATATTCCCATCTCTACCAAGAGTATATGGACAAAAATTATAAATTATTAGGGCAAAGCTAAATGTGAAAGTCTTTTTGAAAATAGATAAAAAATTTAAATCATGTAAGATGGCATTTAATTGGCTCCAGATAAAGTTGTTGCATCAATAAAAATAATTTCATCCCAATACAAAAAAAAATTCTTACATTTCTATATAAAATTTGACCCATAAAATTCTTGTAGTATGCATGCTTTGTGTGATATTCTTGGAGCTTTTAAAGAAGCATTTTTCCATTATAATCCTCTAGCTTACTTCTATCCAGATAAAAACTATAAATAAAAACCAGTGATCTCTTTTTATAAAATAACAATCATAAAAGCAATAATAGAATATGTTTGATACGATTTACAGTCATTATCATAGACTAAAAACAGTTAAGATTTACAGTCCAATCTTTGTTACAATATATGCTTGTAATACCTTCTAATTTTACTTCTATGGCAATATCATTGGTCTTTGATAAAGTATATTTCATTCTTCAAAATCAATTGTCGATAATCTATCATGACAATATTAATATATAATTTTATAAGTTTATACTGCTACATATTCAGTTTTTATTCCTGTTGGAGAAATTCATCACTCTGAAGCAGTGAAGTTAAATACCAATTAGCAAAGTATATAAATCTAACAGATGCTGTAAATTAATGAAAACTTTTAAAATGCCTAAGAAATATATGCTGAACAGAATGGTTACATCATTCTAAAAACTATATACCTTCTAAATGATGTCTGTATACAATATTATTCTGTGAAAAAGCAAAAATAAATTCTCAGCAAATGAAATTCAGGGTATAGATAATACAACTACCATGTACTCAACATGTGTAGTCATTAAGTCAATAGTTATGTTTAATAGTATGTATAAATAGACATAGGAAAATCTATGACAAATTAGATTCAGTGTAGATGAATTCACTAAAAAGTGAACAATAATTTTCCATACCCAGTCTCTAATATCAGAAATATGGAATATACATGTAGATCTAGTAATACTGATACAAGGATAGCATTATCTAATTAGTATTAATGAATACCTTCAAAATTGGGCTAAATATAATTGGGAACTTCAGATCATTTGTCCAAGAATTAGAATTTGTAACTTTAGACTAACATGTCAGTTAATGATTCTACATTTTCAGTATAGGAGTTCTACTATCTGAAAGATGAAATATGTCATCCAGATACAGTTTGGGGCTTATAAAATGATCGCAATTTTTCTTTTGGTGTGGAAAATTGAGAGTAATTTACTTATTTTTATGGATGGAATGTGTAAAAGATTGTTTCTCATTTGTATGCTAACTTGTCATGGATTTCATAGAAACCAAAAAAAATCGAGATTTCGAGCTTTAAAAAGTTAATAGCAATTCAAGCTCCTGTGATAAAAATGTTTTAGAAAAAGGCTAAATGGATAACAAAAATAAATAAAACTAATTTATTTTTGATTGCTACTGCTTATCTAATTCATCTAAAAACATTGAAATTGAGGCCTAAGTATTTGTAGTTGAGTTTTTCCAATCACTATTTAGTATAATGTAAAATGAATATATATTATTGATGTCATAGATAGAAATAGCAAATATGGAACTTTAAAAACAATCCAAACCATTTTTTTTAAAAAAAAAACAAAAACAACAACATTATTTACAAAATCAGTATTTAATTTGTACGATTCTAATAATGAAGATGATAACTCAAACAATGCAGAAAAATAATGAACTGTATAAAATTTTATCAAAAAGACAAAGCTGCTCATTTTTAATGATATGAATAATGTCACTTAAAGTCAAAAACCTTTTCTCAAATCTTTTAACAAGGTAACTGTTTATTGATAACACGCTTTTGCAATTTGAGATATCTTAACTTCTATTATCAGCATCATAGAGATTATAAACTGATGACTACGTCACACCAGATTGCAGAACCATGATCACAATTTTCTTCATGGTTAAACCTTTTATATTGCTGAAAGACTATAAGTAATAGTATGAACTTATAAACACAATTAAAATTAGCAATAGAAGAAAATGTATCGAATTATAAAAGCAAATCTAATAAATATTGCCAGTATTATATAAACTCCATTTAATTGTTGTCATCTAAAAGCAAAACAGTATCACAAACATTGGATTTGTATTTATAGAATTTTTGGTAGTGGAATTTTCAAAAAATGTATGCACAACAATATAATTTTTTTTTCTTTAAAAGCAAAATCGTGTCTTTTTATATTAACCCCAATAGTATCTGGATGGGAAATTTGCATAATAAAACAAATCACATTACTGAATCATCATAAAATATAGTAGTATTCAGTCTAATTTTATTTGTTTATTCATTTTAAACAATAACAGATAAAATACAAAACAATATAATATTTAAATATATGTATATTGTCTATACTAAACTTAATATTATAAGGAATATGAATTCAAGTCCCTTATAAATATATATATTTAGTGTCGTGCAACCAATGATGTAATCATTTTTTTTAAAAAAATCAAATAATTGGTATTGAAAAGTTTGGTATAATTAATTGATGTTTAATAGATCATGTATTTACAACAAAAAATCTAGACTCTAAGCAAGATCTCCTACCATCTATATAAAGAATTGCTCTATACTAATATAACTAGAACTATTCTCCCATACAGAGATTATATCATAATATGCTTTGATAAAAGAAATATAAATAGTAATTAAAGCTGATCGAGATAAAAACTTAGATAAATAGAAAAATATGTAATTTAATTTACATAAGCAAAAATTAAAAAAGCCAGTGTGGTGTGGCCAGGATAATCTAGAATCAATATACCTAGGTAAGCACTATTAACAAAATATTAGCACATTGCAATGCAAAAAAATAATCATTACAAATAATGATGCTAAGATACAAATTTATAGAAAAAATGTATTGCTTTTGTTTTATTCCAGATTAACTGATAAATAATTAACAGCTAACCATTTACTAATTTTATTTTTTTCAAGATAAGTATATTAAACTGCAGCACAAGATAAAGCAAGATCGGCAAAACCATAAATCGATCTAAATGTAGTGAAAATATATTTACATAAATTTTAAAAAATAGGATCTAGAACATAATCTTGTGGCATATCACGATTTGCTATTGTAAAAGAACTAGTAACACCAGAAATATTCATTGCCTGCTTCCTATCCTTTAAATATTTTGCAAGCTAAGAAGCAAAGATTATGAAAATCACATAAATACAAATGTTCAAGTAAAATTTTATAAAATACAATTAACCACTTTAGATATATCTAAATATATAGCAATGATTTTGAGATCATTACCTAGGGACAATGTCAAATAGTATTTACGATTATAGAAAGCATATAATGTGCTCCTAACAATACCATACTGGTACTCAGACAATATATTATTTTTAAGTAAAAATGGCATTTTCTTTTTAACCACTATTTCGATCAATTTAGAAATCGGTCTATAATTATCAAAAAATAATCGTCCTTTTTAAAAGTATCATGAAAACGAACCAGCTATTAAGAAACGATCAAATAAACAAGTATAAAAACAGATTTTCTATAAGAATTTTTGATGCAAAACTATCTAATACAACTAAACGAATTGTGTTTAAATGACCAATCATGTAAGATAACGGAAATTCAATAACATATATAAAAGGGGGAGGGGTAATGTAAAAAGCAAGCAAATGACAAATATTTAGTTCACTATGCATTGGCACCTATGAAAAAAAAAGTCTGTAATATATTTTTAATTATTTTGAACGTCCGAGTAATTATCGTTTTATAAATTTTTTTGAAAATATCTTTATTAAAAAATTAATTTATGTTTCAGAGAAATATTTTTATCAATACATTTTTTTTAAAAATCTCCGTGAAATTTTAATTTTTTTGATATCAGATTTTCTGAATTTCCAGCAAAAAAATCCAGAAAGACTTTCTTCAATATTAGGAATAATTTTATTAAAAGTGAAAAAGCCCAACTGATGAGTGCTGGTTCACCACGAAATGCATCTTGGGGGTTATTTGTCTTTTATTGTATCTTTATTTATATGAAATTACAGTATTTATGAAATAAAAAAGAATGGAGAAATATGGAAATTGTCTATTTATGAAAAGGAATAAGTTAAAAGAGAATTAGTAGAGAAATAAAAACTACTATATATTTTTAGAAAATATTTTTTTCTAAAAATTCACCCACCCACCCACCCCCTTTTTGTAATTTTTTTTCAAATCTTTGCCTTTTTTCAATCTTTTTAACTTGATAGATATTTTTTCTGCAACTTGCGTCACTATTTAAACTAAACTCAGCACTATAGTTGAAATCAGGAAAAGAGATACAGAATAACAAACACAGCTAAAAAAAAAGAACACAATACACCAAAACCAGCAGGACACACATGACAGGATCCATCAACATAATGTATAAAAAAAAAATTAGACAAGCTGAATTCAGGCAACTTTCGACGCCTTAAGAGTAGCAAAAACACAGCATAAAAAAACTCAAGAGAAAGCTTCTTTTTCTCTCCTATATATCTGTAAACAATATTATGCCCAGCAGAACTGTTTAGACATAGGAACAGACTTATGTTATTACATGCCAATACAATATAACAAATTTATTTGTCTTTTTACATTACGTTTTCAGATGTGAATAACACTCTTATTGTAAATTATGAACAAAGATCATCTTATTACAAAAATATATGTTTAATAATAGTTCTATAGAAGCAAAAGTTTTTTTATTGAATTTGTTAATTTTTTTATATATAATATATATAAAATTACGTTCTCATATTAATGTAAATTAGACTACATGAATGTAATAAAATCTGGCAGTAGTTGCTCTGAATGCATTTTGTTTCTCCATAGACATCCACTTCTCCCAGGTAAAATAAACTAGTCTGAAATGTGCAAAGTCAAAATAGGCAATGCGATTTAAGATTAGATGAAAATAGGGATTCTGCTTATGCTTTTGAATTCTTTAATTAAATTTATTTAGCAGCAATATATTTATCATATTGGTTATTAATCATATATTTCAATTATCATCCCTGCATACTAATAAATACATAATTGATTATTTTCAATTCTAACATTTTTTAAATGAAAAAGAACAATTAATTGACCTTTTGCATGATGAAACATTATGCTTTCAATTTAATCACTATAATTTCTATGATCAGAAAAGATTCAGTAAAAAGGCAATATATTTGGGTGAAACTGGTTTCTCAAAATTAGTTTGCTATTAAAATAAAATATCAATCATGATTAAAACCAAAAAATAACTTAGGGCTCTCAATTAAAATGTAAACCAAATGGAAGAGCACTTTTTATTAAATTTGTTAAAATTCTCATGTTATTTGTTTATATAATATATATAAAATTATATACATATATAAGAATCTATTAAAATTATTTCATAAATTATGTGTGTCATTATTTAATTAGTCAAAAAGAATTTGGGTCATGAACAAAAATAAAATGTGCATATCTTAATGAGGAAGAAATTAGAATATTCTGATATAAGAGTATCATATGAAGTTCTCAAAAAGGGAAGTGGTGGTCAAAAAATGTTTGGAATATCCTGATTATGAATAAAGCTACTTGATGATGAAAATCTTAATCTGATCTTCACAAAGATGGTTGTAAATTGAAGACGATAAGGAAATATCATACGTTTCTTTTTAAAATGTGATTTGATCATCATCCTAATCACTGAAAACAGAGTTTGGATCTCTTATGTTTAACAAAATATTCAATAACTTTTCTTATCAGTACATAAATGATGACCAAATGGTATATGTATATATCCCTAATACTTCATTCAATTACATAAAATGCCTATAAATGTGGCAATTAAATATAAAATATACATCCTCATATCTATCCATTTTTGTAAATTTTTCCCTATTTTATAATATATACAAAATGAGCAATATTTGTGAACTTAACACTACAATATAAAAAGATTATATAATAAGAAAAGGAGACAAAAATGAACTTAATCCTACCATTGTATTTTATTAAAAATTTTCATAGTGGCATGGCTATTCTCAATGTGTACTTCAAGAAGCATTTGTTTTTATTTCTGATTTTTATAGCTTATAAATTTACTCTTGGAAAAGCAATGTACTTTAGCTAATTTTGATCAACAGATAAAACCGATTGTATTTTTAAAATTGTTTTGTATGGTGCAAAGTAATTTATTTTATTATTATTAAAATTGTGATATATTAATATGTATATATAACTTAACATTATTTTTAATTAGGTTCTTTAAATGATAAAAGTGTAATAATATTTTGCTTTTTCATTATTATTATCTATAATACTTTAAAAACTTTATAAAATTATTTTGTATTATTTTTAAAAATATATACATAAAATTGTAATAAAATTCTATTTTTCTACAAACACACATATATGTTGGGAAAAACACAAACCCAAAATACACATATATGTTGGAAAAACACAAACCCAAAGCTTTTTTTAAACAAAAATGCAAGTAACAGTCCACATTGATAGAGTTAATGGATCTTCAATTTTCATGAACATAATTAAAATATAAAAAATATCTTACTCCAGGCTTAGTTTGCTAAACTTTCACAGTAAAATCTGAAATGATATTGTTTGCGTATGAATTAAAATACATATTTAAAACATTTTTGTTATTATTATTTTTATTTATATATAAAAAATTAAGCAAATAAATACAGCCTTCAATAAAGAATACACGGGGCAACTGTAAAGCCAACTGTACAACAAAACAGCAATTTTGGATATGAAACAACATAGTATTATATACAGAAAGTATAGTCATTACCGTTTCCCCGTTATATATATTTTTATATATGTAAAAATTTCCCACCCTCCCATTAAAAAAAATAAATAAATAAAAAATAAACATAAACATGCATACTGTAATAAAGGTACTTGTCAACAGTGTAAAAGATTGTGGCAGTAAAACAAACAAAATCATTTTTTAAATATCAGCTATATTTACACTTTTTTTTATACAATAAATATTTCTGAACATCATACACTACCAAAAATTTTATGAAAACTATCAATATGAGGTAATATATAAATAAATTCATGGCAGTGATAATAAAACTTTATACAATTAATATGGCACATAGACAGATTAGAATTATATCAAATTATTTTTTTAAAAATCAAAACTCTATATATATGTATGCATTTATATGGAGGGAGGGGGAGGCGGAAAATAAAATTAATAGATACTTTATTTTATACAGTAATGTATATGGGATTAGCAGTTTTCATGGATCATTTTTATAATTTAAACTACTTTTAAAATTTCAATAAAATCTGATATTATATATATGCACACATATATATATGTCTACAAAGTAATAAGTATTTTTGCAAATTATTGAGTATACCTTTTTTTTAAAAAAAATAAAAACAATCTTTTTCCCCTCAAATTACCATATATATATATAAAACTAATGGTTCATTCATTTATAATCATATCTATTTTTATTTTTTGTTATAGCATTTCTATTTTGTGGCTTCACTTTTTTTTTTTTAATTTGTATATTGAGTAACAAAGATGTTTATGTATATGTATTTAATTATTTTGTTCAATACTATAATTCTTGAATTAATGATTTTCTTTTTAATATTAGTGTATTTATATATATATATACACACACAAAAGAAATGTGCTGTAATGACTGATGTTCATGGTATTTTGGAAGTACTATATTTGATTTATAAAAGTTGTGCTGTTTGGTATGCATGAAAATGTATATAGTATTTCTGATATACATGAAAATCTGTTATCATACAGTAAGATACTCTGGCCCATGAGTTACTGAGTTTTGGATACATATAATAGAAATTATGTCAGCCTGATGAGCAAGAAATGCAGAATGCATATTACTAATTTTAAAAATATGTTTAAAAAAACTTTCACAAATTTTTAATCATTATAAATATATAGGTATAATCAAAATATCAAATAAGATATTTATTTTTATATCAATAAGACTTTAAAGACACAATATTTAAATTAAAAAAATTTAGATAGTGAACACATATGTAATTATTAATGACAATAATAAAAAATTAAAATAAGAATATATTTAAATAGAATTAGAACAAATGAGAAATCAATTAATTTTTTTTTTTCTTGCAGCAAATAATAATAATCACAAACTCACAAAAGAAATGACACAGAATTAAAAAATATTAAGTCCTAAGAAAGCTATTGATGAGTTTTATCTTTGTACTTGAATAAAGATTTTTAAAAAGGTGAATAGTATTAATAAATTATAAAGTTTAACCAATGATTTGTGGCTGCTTATTTTTTTTTTTGCAATCTGCAATATTGTATGTAGTACATATAAATGATTCAGATTCTCTCAACAAACAAGTGTTTAATAAACTCATTAGTTTAATTAACATTTGTTTAAACAATTTTTGGGGGCTTCCTTAGATTATTGTGCAATAAGCCATAAGAACTTATGGCCCTAGTTTAAAAAACACTACATTAATTATACAATGTGATGTTATATGGCACCATAATGGGTGTAGTATTGATTATATTTCTTGAAGGTCATATGCTTCCATTTTTTTAAGTTTCTTACAGTTTCCCATCATGTATTTTCTAAGTGTTAAATAAATAAAAAATAATTTATATATATAATTTTTAAAAAAATTCAATTAATTTTAAAATGCTATTTTAAACAAAACAAATTATGCCATTTTGATTACAGGTTTTAATCAAATCTATTAAATATTTTTACTTTTATATGATAAAGGATTTAAACTTTGACAATATCACAGCACATTTCACCTGCCACATCTGGAGTGTGAATCTGAATGTGCAATACTTTACAATTTTTTCCAGATTACAATCAGAATTAAGATTTTCTTTCAAGTAACCAACTGATAGCCAAACCTACTAGCTGTCCAATATTAGTCACAAAAAAGAAGAATGAAAAACTAATTAAAACCTCACTACGTTAGCTGGTAATAATGCATTCTCTTCATTCTTATCTTATAGTGCAAGTCATTTACAAAATAAAAAAAAAGATTTATATAACTTCTGCAAGAATATTTCATATATTAATTCACTGAACTAACAAAAAAATGATAAAACTTTATTTACATCAAATGAAAAATATCAGGTAAAATAAATATAAAAAAGTTGTTTATATCTATGCAGAATGGGATATAGAATATATTTTTAAATAAAATAATTTTTAAGCTGAATGTGCTGATTCAAACCTTGTCTAAGGTCTGTATTTTTTCATGTTGTAAATTTGTAAAAAAATATAAAAACATAAAAAATCAATAATTTTTATTAAATTGATTCATGGCTTTAATCTGGAAACCAGCAATTCAATAATAAAAAAAGAATGAAAGTAAGCTAACACTAAAAAAAAAGTATGACATACAAAAACAGAAGGCATAACTAGGAAAATATTAAAGTAAAACAATAGAAGAAATGAAAAAAATATGGTTATATAAAATTAAGAGTCAATTCATAGTTGAAAGTTTACAATTCCATTTAAAAATGAATAGGGAAATGAATAATTATTTAGAGAGACAAAATAAAAAATTATCATAATAATTACATGTTTCCTGAATTATGTTACTATATTTTGAATTTTTGAAAAATGAGATATCCTCCTTGATAAATATCTACACTGATGAAACAAAATCTCTACTACACACTTTAGTATAATTTGAGAAAGCCAAGTATTAATATAAGAAAATCAAAAACTGCAACAAGAAATGGAATTGTAGATTATTTAAATGTATATATTTAGCTATGCAACCAATCATTATTTTTTTTCTAGTCTATAAAAATCTTATTTTTTAAAAAAAATATTTTATCAGTTTTGTTTACTTAAGAAAAAAACAATAAGTTAATAAATTTTTGAGAACATAAACTGGTCAATTAAAAAAAACAACTTTAAATTTTATTTAGTTTTAAAAATATATTATTGTATATGATGTGTTGTTAATAATCATATTTTATCACTATCCCCACTGTGGCATACATCAGATATCAATTAAAGTATTTACTTGAGAGTTACTCCTGGTAAATTACGATAGTGAGGAAAGAAATATCAATTTACCATCTAAAGGAAGTTAGAAAAAACAAAAATTGATGAATTGAATTGACTGGTTCATAGAACCTGTGTATCACAAATGTTTGATTATTATATATTTAGAGTTGACATGACAATTGCAGATATTTTGTTTAAAAAATGCACAATTTAACATGAAACGTAATATGCATATATATATATACCAAAATAATAATTCATATAACATTATAATACTAGCCAAAAAAAACAAAATTTTACTAAAAAATTTTCCACAACAATGGTTTCATCTATTAACAAATGGGTAGCCTTCCCATCATTCATTTCAAAAACCAACTTCCTTTAACATCAAAAAATCTGTCTTCATGAGATTGATGGCTTCATGTTGGTTTTTGAAGTGAATGGTGGGAAAGCTATTTTGTTTTGCATATATATGTTGTATGTTTTTTTGCTGAATTTCACATGAAAAGGTCTATTTGTTAAGAGATGAAACCATTGTTGAGTAAGAATTTTAGTAAAATTTTGTTTTGTGAATAGTATCGTAAGGGTATATGAATTTCTATTTTATTTATAGTTACTAGTATAGCGTTAGACAGTATTTAATGTATAAACACACACACATATAGAGACACACACACAAAAAAAACCCACAAATATTATAAGAATAGTTTAAGTACATTTTTGGTTGAATATTAAATAATATATTCATAATTATTACAATAGCTATTAAACTCTCTATTCATTTAAATATAAAACTAAGATTCAATAGATACATTTCTTTAATTTCTGAATTGTGCTTGATGATTCTGAATGACATAACAGAAAGAGATTTCCCAAAATTGCAAACAAAAGTCATGAGTATAGTAGTTATTTTTCCAATAAACGATAACTATATAACATTTAAAGAATCATGTTTAATATTTAGTTAAACAGAGGCACTTCAGTACTCTCTTTATATTGTATTAAACAATAATAAAAAAGTATTAACTTTAACATCTATTGAATATATATTTACATTATTTTCATATCTCTACTGTACATAAAAAAATGTTACAATTATTTATTTATTTTTCCTTTTTTATAGTTCATTTCTGTTTAGCATTTTAATGTCATTCTATTGATTAAAATTCTCTCTTTTACCTTTTTTTAGTTTAAATTTCACTATGATTAAAGTTTCTATATTTTTGATAATGTTTATAAAAAGAATATAGAAATGTATTTTAAAAAGTTAGCAATTATGTTTTATTTTTACCTTTTTCATACAAAAAAAAAAAACAATATTCACATTGGTATTAAATAATTTAGAATGATTTTTTTTATTGAGTATTCAAGACTGAATTTTTAAAATGTAACATATGCAATATAACTCTGACCAAAATAATCATAAAGAGTTTTGGAAATTTGAAGTGCCCTTTGAAATTCTGTCCAGATTAAAAATTAATATTATTGAAATATATGAAATCTAAAATAAATCTGCTATTTTGCTAAACAAAAATAGTAATTTAAAAAAAAAAACAATTTAACTCTGTAAAACTGGCCAAAGTATTGTCTGATTATATCTTTTCAAATTGAGTATTATATATATGTATTTTGAGGGGAAAATAATAATAATAATAATAATAAACAAAAAAACTGCCACAATTTTTTTCATTTGTTAGGAAAACATGGCGGCCATGATAGCTGAAAATAAAGATAGGCATTTTTAAAAATAATAACAATACTAAAACAAATAATACTTGCACAGCCAAGTGAAGGCAAAGAAAAGTGTTACTGGTTTACATACCAGCTTCATTTCAAAACATGGCCCTTTGAAATTCAAAATAACAAAGAATAAAAAAATATTTTTTTTCCCTCTTTTTATTTTTTATTATTAACAATAAACTGCAAAAACTTATTTCTATATTACATTACCCACTTAAACGGTTTTTTTTAAAAAAAAATTCTGTTAGGTACTAAATCGTATTAGCACTGATTTTTTTTTTTAAAAAGGCAAATAAAATAAAAACAACATGATATTAATGAAGAAAGGCACATAATCATTTGCATTTTATTTTAATTGGGTCCTATTTTTTAATAATACAATTTTAGATCACGAACATTGAAAAAAATAATAACTATAGAAACTTTATTATTAAAATAAAAATTCTGTATATGCATTGTTAAATGTGTGAATAGAATATGTAAATATATTCACACTTGATTTTAAATAACTATATATGTGGGTTTGAAATTAAATATGCATGTACTTTTTTAATTAAAAAAATAAACAAATATACCATTATATAATTTAACTAATTACTTATATAATACAAAAAGATTTTATATTTGTGTGCAATCAATGGGATTGGAAAAAATATTAAGAATAGTTGAATTTTTTTTTACTAACTATGTGGCATGGAATTCATAACATTTAAACACAATCTAGAAAAATATTAAATCATACCTCATAAAAAAGCTTCAAGTTCTTTGAAAAATATTGTTAAAAAATACAATATCTTATATTCAATAACCTACAGATACTAATTATGTAAATCATATAATTTTAAAAAAAATTTCATGTGTGTGTGATTTCCAGACATAACCCATTCCCTCAGTAGTCAGAAAAAATGTAAACAATGACGATATCCTACCTTTTTTTTTTTTGGACTATAGTTGGATGTTTCACAATTATTATCACTGTATTTCATTCTTCAATTTTTTATGCAAGTGTTCATCACCTTGACAATATTGATCTTGAAACAATAAACACTTCAGCAATTTTGGACAATAATGTTTCTGCTAAAAAGGCAAAAACAATTTGTCCCTTTTTTAAACTAAGAAGCTTACAAAACTGATGCAACTTTTGGAAATTCCTTTTCATATCCTTGGAATTTTGGTAAGAAAAGAAAAAAAGATTAAACATATTTCCATTTCTGCATCACAATATATCAAAATACTAAAATGACATGATGTTTCTTATTTTGTCCAACTTGTATAGATATATACAAATATTTTAACAATGCAAAAGATTCGAATAAAATAGGTCTAACAAACTAAAGATCATTATGCTATGATGTAATCCTAAATATTGTAAAACCAATTGTTGCAATTAATGCATGTACACAAATATATACTTTTCATATGCCCATATATATATGCACAACTGCATGAAAAATATAAACTTAATTTGCATTGATGGTTAAAACAATAATTACAAAATATGAAATAATCAATATCTTTGGTTTCAAGCATAGTCTTATCACAACATCATCATCATCATCATTACTATCAAATATTTTAATTGGATTGAATTGAGTCAGCATCATTATAACATTTCACAATAATATAAATAAAATATATATAAATAAAAGGGGAAAAATCAAGTGATGAAGTTATATAAAAATACAAAGTAGGAAAAAGATGCTATGCACACTATATATATATATATTTGAGTTTGGTGTTATGCAGCCTACAAACCATTTAAAACAAAGCAAATATTCAAGAATATGGAATAGCTAAGGCATTTGATGTATTTTTAATTTTTGCATATATTTTATAGCAAGGCACCAACACTGTTGTTGGAAAAGCTATTAACGTAAAACCCATAATTTAAATATGGACTATAGACAAATGTATATACAGCATAAACATTTTAGTAAATTATAATGAAAAATAAATAAAACTGTTATACATTTAAAGAATGAAATAAAATTAATATATTTAAAATTTATAAAAAATATACAGTATTTATTTATAAAATGTACCACATTTTGTAGAATGTATAAAAAAAATATTTATTTCAAAAGTTATAAAACATGTTTTGATTTGAAAATGCTATTTTGAGCCTGCAAATCAAGTAATAAAAAGAGTCATTTTAATCATTTATTCTACTTGACAATAAAATCAAATTATCTAATACATGTGCATTGCAGCAGATGGAAAAACATCTGTTTAAACAGAATTACAATTGAAGCAGTGTATAAACCTTTATATATATTAAAGTCAAACAATCTTTAAACTATCCAATATAGAGCTAAAGTTTATATTGCCTTGTCAATTATTTCTCTGTAGAGAAACTATGAAAAACATTAGCAGCCTAATCAAATGGCTGGTATGGATAGCTTACTATTTCATTGTAGCTATTAATAATTAGATATCCACTTCCTTTTCCAATAATTAAATGGCTGGCTAGATTGACTAAGGATCAACTGCTTATAAGAAAATTCACTGATTTTGCTTGGAAATTAGATTACCACATTGATGAAACATAATTGTGGCATTTATATATTGCACAAAAACATATAGTTGATCAATTGCTAGTAATGATTACTGCTTCTTTTATTAACACTTTTTTCTTCTGTTATTTTTAGTCATAGTTTTAATAATGCTAGAATATTTTCAAATTGATTTTCTACACCAGGCATAAGGAAATCATCACCTTGCACATATCACTTAACTAGCACTCAATATCTGATTGAATTTTCTAGCAATTTCAATTTTTTATTTTTCAATTTGACCCTAAGATTTTATTTTAAATTCAACCATTTAATCTAAATACTTTCTAACAGCCATGCATTTAATGCATTTTTAAAAAATAAGTATCTTTATTTTTTGTTTAAATTGACATTATACCAGTACAAATTCTGTATTTTTTATACTATTTTATTCATGTTTTTAAAGCAATAGTATTAAGTATTAGAGATTACTTTATATGTAACTTAAAAATAATTTTTATTTAAAACATTTATTTATTTATTTTTTAAAATAAATGAAGCAGCTGACAAAAAAACCTGGTGCATTAATTTTTAAATAGTGACGATTTCTAAATTTTAAAAACTTTTCACAATATGAATTCGATTCTCCTGTAAAATCAGATGATTCAGATTTTGAAGTTACATGTAGCAATTCCACATTCTCCAGAAAATATTGCAATAATGGAAATTTTCTTTACTGGAACAAAGAAACGTCAAACGACTGGGATCAGTATTCAATCCTGATGCAAATCCTGAGATTTCAGCTCAGATTAAAAGAGTCAGTCACTAAGCACTATCAAAAAAACAATTCTAACTTTTGTCTACTTCTAAATTATTGCTCATTTTTATCCCACTGGTTTTTAATTTTTTTTTTTTTTGAAAATTCAAAATTTCGCTTTTAATATGGTTGGTCGGCATAACAAAATTGTAAATGGAAAACTTCATTACATTATTCTACATTATCTTAGAGCCGTTTGCATCTCTTTTTAGCAAGTCAGTTTTTAAAACAATTTATTTACATTATTATTATTTAATTTTACAGAGTCTGGTGAGAATTATCAAATGTTGAAATTATGATTTTATTGTCAAATACTTTAAATTTTTTATTTATTTATTCTAATTTTTAATTTATTCTGCATCTATGATAAGCACTGTTTAACATGTTAGAGGCAAATGCAATATTTTTAACTATTTATGGAGGTTTGTACACAGAATCTAATCAATCCATTTTTTAAAAATTCTACATTTCATATTTAAAAAAAAAAAAAAGAACTAACCAGAACACTTAAAGAATTTTATGCTCATATAGCCAGTGATTCCCAACAAGTTTAGATACAAATTTTATTTAATCGAAAACTTATGTATAAATGTTTTTTTTTAATAACATAAATACAATATATATATATGAATATCATTCATAGTAATGCAAACAATAAAAAAAAAATATAAGATATATTGATTTCAGAAAATATTTAGCTTTCAGAACAAGAAAAAAAACTCAAGAAATAAATTTACCCACATACACTTTAAATAAAAAGATAAAATAAGATTTGAATCTGCAAAAGTACACAAAAGAAAAGTAATTGTAGCAACATAAAAAGAAAAATTGATTTTCTGTATTTAAAAAAAGTTGGCTTATAGTAATGGTTAAGTCCTAAGGAATAACTGCTTGCATATATCAATGTTGTGTGCACGTGCCCATTTAGGTGTGATCATTAGAACATATCTATACACTTTTCAAATTTGTCCAATGTTTGTAATAATACAAATAACCATATTATTATACAGCACTTTGAATTACATATTATTAATTAGCTTTCAATGATGATGATGATGATGGTATGACAGTAATGACACAACCCCTCCAATTCCAGTAGTTGCAATGTAAATAATAGATGGTAATGTAATCTAAACAGTTTCTATCTAATTGGCCTATTTCTTGTAAAGGCACTGGATTTGCAATACTATTCAGTGAGCAACATTTACTATCGTTATTCAAATGGGCAATATCTTGAAAATTCAATCATCCTAAGACTTAATTAGTTTCAAAACTTTAGGTGTTTTTCAAGCCAGTAGGTTTTGAATAATATGATAAATCAAGTTAATGCTAGCCAAAGAGTGAAAATAGCACAAATTCAAAAGACCGGTAACATAGAAACCACAGGGTTCATTTCATTACCATTTGGGTGATTGCTTACATTTGGCCGCCTCTGGAATTTGAAGATGTAATTACTGTCCAATTAATATAAGCTGGGAAAACTTAATGATACTTAATAATGATATCAGACAATCTCATTTTTACAAACAGTAACAGAAATGCTTATGCACCAATTCTGTAAATAAAATAAGTTTTTGCAGTAAATTATTTTCAATTCTGTATAAGAAGAATATAAAGGCTTTTTAAATTTGCATAGACATATAAAAAATATTGAAAAAAAGAAATAAAACAGAAAAAAAAAATACCCTACTGTAAATCTAAGTTGTACTCTACAGTTCCTCTGACAAAACCTAAAAATAAAAAGTAATGGTTTATGTACAATGTTTTCAAATGGAACAGTCTTTTGATAAAAGGTCAGGACTTCTTTTAAAAATAGTTTGTTCAATTTTTTAAAATAAAAAATAGTTATAACAATCTTTTATTGTTTGTAATTTTTCTCCACTTATTTCAAATATTATGGTCACTTTTTTTTTTACCCTCAATATAACTCAAAACTATTTACAAAAACATTACATAAATAGAAACACTTTTTTTTTTTGTACTGTATAAGTTAAAATTAAATCAATATAGTATGATAATTATATATATATATATAATTTGATGCATACAAACAAGCATTACATCAAATAACTTTTGAATGGATTTGCATATTTTTGTGATATATATAGTATGCATTTATATATTATCTTTACAACTATGAACATAAATAACAAATTCATTTGAAATGTACATTTATCAGTTGGATAAATCTATATAAAAGAAACTTCAAATTTGATCAGTTGAGTAAAAAATTTACAAACGTTCAATTAGTTGCATATAAAATATCAAATGGCATTTCAATTCTTGTTTTATATGGTTCAGTATTGTCAATTCTTCTGACTGCAACTGGAATTCTTTACTTCAAAACATCAATTAATCTGAATGGCAAAAAAAGGAGTGTTTTATGCATTCAACATTTTTATCAGAGAAATGAGGCTTTCCAGTTTCTTTTGTTTTTGTCTTGAACTTTTATTAAATCAATGTATCTGATTTGATTTGATTTTACTAGATCATTCATCACATAGAGATTTCTTAGCAGCCAAACATGCTCAAAGAATATCTACATGATACTTTATGACTTTCTTTTTAAGATAAATTTATCCAGTCCAAGAGTTGTAAAGACAATCTATGTACACACACCACTATAATTCATATTTAAAATGTCATGAGCATATTAAACATAAAAAAATTTTAAAAGAATTTTCCCTGAAATTCCATAATTTTCTTTTTTAAAAAAATAACGAAAACATTTCAGTCAAAAATATTTCAATTAAATAATGGAAAATAAAAAGGCTTTTCATAATACATCTCTGTTTTTAATAAACCATTTGTGAGTGAATGATTAGTATACAATGATTATTAGAGCTAATAGTTAATTTAAACATTAATTAAATGACAGTATTAAAGAAAAAGAAATGTTCAGGTATTTAAATCATTCAAGTGTATTATTAAGTTATTCTTTTTGTTTGTATTAAAAAATAATAATATTTATATATTGGGTAAAAAAAAAAAAAAAAGATCAAAAATTTTATGTTGGCATACTTTATATAAATTTTATGTTTGGGAATATGTATATATACACAGACACATGTATATACATAAATAAATTTACTTTTAAACAACATTATTATTCACTCACACATGTTTGCATATATAAACTATTATGCCAAAATTTTAACAAATATTTGAAGTCCTTTATGGATCCCTGGTACTTTAAAGTAATATTTGAAAAGGGAAAAATGCAGACTTTATTTTGAAAAAAAAACTGTTGCTTGCTCTTCTATATTTACATCACTTACAATGAACATAAACAGCAAGAAAAGCACTTACGGTCTGTACTGAATTTGTACAAAGAATTATATATATTTCTTTATCTTTTCCAATAACACAAATAGTATAATACAAGTTATTTCATCAGTCTTAAGATGTGTAAAAATAAAATAAAAATGATATTTAAAATGTTAAACCAAAAAAATATATATATACACACAAAAATACAGAAACAATGCTTGGGCAGTTCACAGTCAGAATGAAAAGTACAAGGTATTTTGAGCAATATCATCAAAATTCCATATAGTAATTCTGTCAATGTAGCAACAATTTCACAGCTCCTCCTTTTTTTTCCCTCTCCGGTAGTAAAAAAAAAAAAAAAATCTGCCCATAATTTAATGGTCAATTAATAGATTGGAAGAAAATGATCACTTAAAAAACACACTGCAATTGGAGCATTCTCAAAGGAATACTGGCGCAAGTAGGCAATACAGGATCCAAATATTGATGCCAGGTTGGCAGATAAATCAACAATCAGCATAAAAAGGGCACGATTATCTTAGATGTGCCTAAATTAGGCAAGTAGCATTAATGACTTTTTCATCAGATTCTCATTACCCATCACAATTTATCATGACATCTCCTGGATCAAAAGTTACTTGATTTTTGTCCTCACTAAGATCTTTTGAAAATGTTTTGGGTTATGGACCTTTGGAATAAGTCCTGAGCTACCAGATGTATAAAATTCCATAAAAGGCTATTACTTTTTTTTTGTATATATCTAAAACATATACATAGTAGAAGCTGGTCATCTCTTGATGCAGGTGGGCTTCATATAAAATGGAGAAATCTTGATCAAGTATTATTATTTGAAATCTTGGCAATCCAATTTGGATAATGTTTTTTTCACCCTCAGGGCTGTTAGTCTAGCAGCAGGATTTATATTCCAGCATTCTGTCATAACTTTAGCCATTGTTCGTAAATACTAAAAAAAAGAAGTATATATATATTCAGATACATATATGTTAACTATATACAATACATATTAATTTTAGATGCTATATATATACATATTCCAAATTATAATATTGAGTTTTTAGTATTCATTTGTTTAATATAATAAAAGTAAAAGAGAACTGCCAAATAAATAAGTTCAATCCAGTGACTGTCACTGGGAATCTGATTGGCAATATCATTTAACATCCATTGATTTTTTCATATTTTTATAGATGGCTTTAGAAGAGAATAATACAGAGTGGATTACTGCTATTAATGCAGATATTTTATTTTTAATTATTTTACATTTGGTACTTTAAATTTTAATATATTTAAAATAATATTTATGAGCAGTAATATATTCCCATTACATATTTCTTTCACTTCTTATAGACCCAGATTTAAAACATTTTTTGTTTAGTTATATATATATGCATAAAATAACTGCATGGACAGCCTTTCTAGTAGCTAATGAGTACTATTAACAATGTTCTCTGTGCTTTAACTTTATGTTTAAAATGATTTGATTATAATTGTAATAATATATTGTACCATTGACGAATGTGTGATTTGAGAATACATGTTCTGTGTTACATGTGGAATCATCAGATTAATTTTAAAACGGGGGGGGGGGGGTAAAAGAGAGTTTCAATATTAAAGAATGAGTAGGAAGGAGGAGGAAAATTAACAATAAGTAAGAAGTTAAAACTAGCTTTCTCCTTTTATAAATTTAAATGATTAAAAAAAAGGGAAATATATAAAAAGAAAGGTTTTAAACTTAAATCCATTTAAAAATTGCCTGGCTGATAAATAAAAGAAAAGAAATAATAACTCCCATTACATTAATTAAAAAGACAAAGGAAAGGATTCGGGATTGTATCTTATCAAGACATTAGATTAATCTAAGCAAGAATTTAGATTAAAACATAACGGAAAATTAATTCAGGAAATATCAATTAATTAAATCAGATCGGAGAAAGATAACTAGAAAACAATAAGAAAGGACAGAGAGATTCATTCCATTATTATTAATATATTATATTACTATTTTCATTATCATTCAGCATTGCGGTATTATAAAAAAATTTTAAATAAAAGGTGAAAAGCCAGCAGTGTTAGCAGTATGCAGGGCTAGACAGCAACCAAAGTGTGTGACTAGTCTTCAATCTCAGTACTCTGTAACATCAGATACTCTCTATCTAGAAGTCATGTTTGCCTCGTGATCTGAAAACTACGGAAAATCTCCATTGAAATGTGGAAAATCAGCAAGAAGCCAAACCATCGATGCAAAAGGAAAGGCCAACTGGTTGGTGATTAACAAAGCAGGAGAAAGCGATGAATTATATCCATGAAAAGTGCATGTGCTATTTGTAAAAATCCTAGGTAAATATATTATTTGTTATCCCAATCTAAAGATTTGAACATTTATTTGAATGAATGACTCTAATGAACTTTGATATTATAGCCACAGTAATCTTTAATGTTGCTTCCCTAAAATTTTGTCATATTATTTCATGGCTAGATGTGTGCAAATAGTAACTCATTATAATGTTTTAATTACAAGTGTATATAAATTTTTAATATTGCTTCCATAAGTTAGTATCTTATATTTTAAATGTATGTGTGCTTATATTTAAATCTTGTTATAATATATTTGGTTGTCGTCGAATAGCCACCATATCCCACTCGATGGCGCCGTTTTCAAGCTAAAACTATAAAATATGATCATTCCCAGGCCGTTAATTATAATCATTTTGATGTATTTTTTGTAATGCGAAAATAAAAACAAAAGAAAATCGTCTTTTTTAAATATTATTTAATTTTAAATATTATTTTTAATTAACGTATACAAATTGAATGATAATAAATGTAAAATAAAATAAACAAGTTACAATTTGATTCGTGTTTTTTAGTTTGCTTTATTAGAAAAATCAATTTTCTATCGGAGATTTTTTTACTGGGGTTACGGGTTTTTTTTTGTTATTGTTTAAAAACTCATAATCGGAATAAAAAGTAAAATTTCTTAGTCTTCCTTTTACATTTTATTTCTACAGAGAAACAGATATTATTGTGTTATCACTATTTTTTACTTTTTTAGTCTTTGTTTTAATTTTTTTTTTTTTTTAACAGACAAACAGATATTACCACTATTTTTTTATTTCAAATAGAATGACAACTAAAAGTAAAAGTTGTTACGGTTAGGTCTAGGGTTAGTTTTAGGGTTAGTGTTCTGTTGTTTGTAATGCTAAAATAAAAAATATCAAAATCGTATTTTTGTAAATATTTTTTTTTACTAACATCTATAAAATAAATGATAACAATAAACATAAACTATATTCAACAAAGTATAACAGTAGTCGGAGAAAAGAAAGAAACCAACTTTTTTAAACAACAACAAACGTATATATAAAATGTCTTCTTTACTTATTAACCATGTTTATAATATGCTTTTTATGACATTTAAAAAAACAGTGTACAATTGTACTTTTGTGTTAACACTCTTTTTTATTTTGAAAATATACACATGGTAGAATCTTCTTTGTCTCGTGGAATGTTACGAACAGTACGTTACTTGACGCGTTACCTAATTCCAACTCACTTTACACATATATCTCTTCAACATTTAACACTTAAAACTTCAATACACTACGGTGTAAAAAGTCTGACAATTATTACTTTACAAAATCTGAACATTTCAATACTTTAAAATAAAAAAAAATCCAATGAAAACAACATTTCCATCCAATTCAAAAAAACACACCCTCTCACCAAGCCGTAACCATTTTATAAACTGTGCAAATTCGGAAAATTTATTTGCTGCGATGCAACATACATGCTGTACTACGGCGCGACCTAGCAGCCCACAATCTGTAGCACAACAAAAAAGTTGTATTATAGAAAATGCAGATTTGAACGTGTTGGCCGCGGAAACGGCATTTTTATGTGTTTTAGCGCAAAAACGGCACCATCGAGTGAGATATGGTGGCTATTCGACGACAACCATATATTTAATTATGAATGTGTGTGAATAAATTATTTGTTTGCTTAATTATTGCCTGATCGATTCTCTCTCTTACAACTGCTTCACTAATAGATTAAGTTACAGTTAATTATAAATGTTGAGCAAGTATATTAAAGTTTTTTTTTTTTTTTTTCCACAATTGAGAAAAGGAGCTAGTTTGGGATATATCAAGCACTAGATTGTATACCTGTCATCTGGTCATGCTGATTATATAACTTATGACTGATTGGTGCCTGAGGTTAAGCCTCAAAACAAATAAAGTGCTTTGGATGACAGGTTTGAATCTAGCAGCCGAGGAGTTCTATAGCCTGGAAATGTGACCGTAGGTTATATTTTATGTAGCCTCGATCTGGTTATAGGTATTGTTGGTCTTTCATCTACCTATGGTATTATACCCCTCTACTTGGAAGGGCCGGTCTGCTGCAATAGTGAAAGTGCAGCCGGAGTTAAGATCGAGATTTTAAATTAGGTAAGCATAGCGATTTTCTCCCACCCGGTTCAATATAATACAAATATTAATTAAAATAACTCCATTAACAGAATTTTATTCAATATCACTACACTTTAGTTCAATTTATGAAATTATAAATAATCAATGGAAATAATCCTTACTTTTAGTATATACCATTCTTTTGCAAAAAAAAACAACAAAAATTTACCTGAAATTACAAGATAATTGCGTTCAGTAAAATATATGGATACTGAACTAGAGTCAAATTTATGTAACCAATCAAGCAAATTGGTCTGAGTTCAAAACTTAAGAGTGTTAAAACTTTCAAATCAATAGCTTGCTTCTAATGATCAATTTATAAAAATTATGAAAATAGAAAAGACTGCAATAATTATCATGGAATAATATTATTATCTATTATAGCAATTTTTTCCCCAAGAATTTTGTTGAAAATGTTACCAGAAGCTCAGTAAAGTTCTATAAAATTCAAAAGTACTACAGATATATTTTTTGTCACCAGGAAATGCAAAAAAAAAAGGGGGGGGAGGGGGCTCGTTGTTCATAATATTTATATTGCACAATTGACAATATGAGAATAAACATTACAACTGGGCATTTAAAGTGAAAAATGGTGTTATAATACAAGAATATAAACTCCAATTTATATTCATTTTTTATGTCAGTGGTCTTTAGTAAAAGAGTTTATAGTTGGTTTCAAAATACATTGTATGCTTGCATGATGATGGATTTTTTAAAATTAAATCAATTTAAAGCAAAAACCAGAATTTAGAATTTCATTTTCTTGGCTTCTAAATTTTTAATATGGTAATGACTGCACTATTTTTCTCCCAATTATGAAATATCATCTGCAGAATGCTCTTAATGTTCTGAATGAAATATGTAAATAATTTGATATAGTAATTAATATCTCCAAAAACTCAACTTATTTAATCAGACAGTGATGAAAAAAAATCTTGAACGACTTTTAGCTTGAATAGTTATCAGCTTGAAGAATGTGAATCAAAACTTTTAAATGCTTTTTTACATGTATAATACTTAGATGCTGATATGCAGAGATTCCAATATTCTGTAGCATTTAATAAATTTAAAAATAGGATATTTGGATCATAATGATTTAACAACTTCTATAAAATTAGTTGTATGTAGAGCTGTTATTCTATCAAACTTTATATGGGAGTGAAACATGAATCCCCTATTGACATAATATTAAAGCAATAGAAAATTTGATTTAATGTTCTACAATATTCTGAAAGTATGCTGATAAAATTGTAAGATGAACCCGCATATTCTTCAGCTTACTTGAAATAATAATAACTGAATTTATAATTTTAAAAGCACATCTTTTTGGAATGGGCATGTTAAGTGGGTGAATAGTAAATGTTCCTGAAAGACATAGACTGTTTATAGTATAAAATATTTTTTTAAAAGAACCACTATTAACTGCTTTCTTTAGAAGGATATGGCTAAAAATAAACTAGTGAACAATTAGGTACAACAATGAGGTCTTTTTTCTTTTTAATAAAAAAAAATAACACTAATGCTTAAAAAGTTAAAAAGCAGCATCATAAAATAAATATATTATAGGGCCAGTTTACTCGTATTTCGTAGAATTTTTTGTATCAAGTTTAAACCCTCCCCCTCCCAACACACATCTTCATGTCTCTTTTTTTTTTCATTCTGGAATTAGGATTGATATACTTATTTACAAAAGGCTGCAAATGAATAGTTTCAATGTGCTACTATTTTTATTTAATATATTTAATAGTTATCTATTTATTACAGAGAACTTAATGTTAAGTTGAAAAAATGCATACAATAGTTATTTAAAAGAAGATTATTAAAATATTCCATATTTTGATGTAAAGCTCCAAAATTTTTGTTAATACTATTTTTTTGCTTAAGAAACACATAAAGTCACTAAATTTCATTTTACAATAGATAAATGTTGAATACTGTTACATTATAGACCTGACAATACTTGATATTTATTAGCAACAAAAGCCAAGATTTTATACAAATCCTAATAATTCACAGCAGCATTAAATTATTATTCACTTTGGTGTTATGTTGCATATTTTCAATATTTTTTTTACAAATACAGTAAAAACTGATTATCTTCTAAATTAAAAGCTTAATTATGTACTGCTCAGTTTGAGCCCAATATATATTAAAAATAAAGGTCTATGGCATAGTAGTTTGCTACTTTCTGTCATTCATGCTCATTTATTTGCATGCTATTTCATAATCATTTACTTGTTTTTTTTTACTTTTTGGTCTGTATTTCTATGGTCTAAATGTACAATAAATTTGGTTTTTGAAAGATAATCACAGATTCAAATGCAAGGCGGGAAAATTTGAGAATTTTTTTCAGATTCCAATCTGATCTTTTCTTTCAAATATATAGCTCAAAGCAATTCAGCTAGCTGCTTGATTATTATTTAGTACTATGGGAAAAAAACAATTAAAACCATCACAAATCAGGAGCTGGCAAGTCTCTCAATCAATGATCCGCTTTGAAGAGCTGTAGAAAAGGTCTTTGCTCTGCAATGGGATTTTTAAATGCTGTTATTTTATCGTTAACTTTGATCTATATATTAAAATGGCTATAAAAAACAACCTTTTGTCTGTTTGTGTCAGTTATAATCATATTTCCAATTCAGCCACATTTTCTTAATTTCACATGATATCACTTAACTTTCCATATGCAGCAACTTAAATCTATACTCCATATTTTTTATTCACTCTTTGAATACAGACATAAATTTGATGGACATCATTTTTTGAAAGTGTTCATAGCAAATCTCAAGTATTTGTATTTATACACTTATTATCAGTATTATATAAACTGTATATGCTTTATTTCCGTTTGCATATGTGTAATTTTATTTTGAAAAAACCTGTATTAAAATATAAAAGTGCAGAATGAGATTAAAAAGTTTTCTTTTATTTTAGAGGTGAAAAAATTGCATGTTTTTATTTACTATTCTGTAAAATATATGGTAATTTAGGTTAATGATGATGATTGATATAGAATATAGATTAAATCTTGTGAAAAAAAAAAAATAACAATCAGTTTGTGTTAGTGAGAAAAAAAATATTTATTGTTCATTCAAACAAGAAGCTAGAATAAAGGGAATTTTTTTTTTTAATTTATTAAAATATAAAGCTATTAAATTAAAGACTGGCAGTTATAACAACAACAGCTATGAGAGCAATTAGTCTCTTGAAAGCGCTCAGCTCTTTAATTTAATAGCTTTATATTTTAATAAATTAAAAAAAAAAAAAGCTTTATTCTAGCTTCATTATCTGTGCAAACAGGCGCATATACATATTAGGCGCATATACATATTAGTTTAGAACGTTTAGTGTAATAATAATTTAAACATAAAGATTATAAAATCCAAATCATTCAAAGATGCAGCTATTACAAGTATATTACATGATTTTGTAATATTAAAAATTATTTGGAGTACAGATTTTTGTTTATTATTTGATTAAAAAATAAATTATCAATATTACTTTAAAAAATAAAAAAAAGATTATACGGACTTATATATCATTTTACATCCACAAAATGTTTTTTTTTTTTTTTAATAATTAGGAAATTTATTTTTCCCTAACATATATTACTATATGGCCAATAAAAATATAAATATTTTTAGAAACTATCTTTTCATTTATAAGCAACTATCAATACTAAAAATAAGCAGCTATCAAAATTCTAAATATAAAAAAGCATATCATTAATAAACACACAGATAAAATTTTTCATTATGTTTTTCTATTGTGATCTTCCTAAATAAGCAGATTTTTGTCTTATCAAATGATATAAAAAACTTTATAACACAATAATAAGAATAGTACTTTTTTTTTTTGTCTGCTTGAGAAGTGTAATATCCTGTCAAAAATCTCATAATAAAGAACAAAAAAAAAAAAAAACAAGTATTTTCTTTTTGTGCTTTATAAGTTTGGGCAACAGAAGTGACAGGACTGGGCTATGGGGAATTTTGCACATTCCATTTTCTATATCAAACACACCATCACTCTATTAAATTTTTATAATTAATGATGGCTACAGTACCAGAGTACTAAAATAAGCAACTACAGTAGTCAGAGAGAAACTATAGCCCAAGATCTTTTCATACTATGATCAAGAAATCCCCTTTGATAACTTGAGATCACAGATTTAATCCTGAAAAACCCATACTAAAACACATAAGATAATATCAATTGGATCTACACATTAAGTCAAACTATAAACCGTAAACAAAAGCCATTAAATATATTGGTGAAATTCTAGTTTACTAATAATAAATAAATGTCTAAACCCAAAGTGAATACACCTAAATCAATAAAAACTCATTAGTTACTTAAAATTTACTTCCAATCAAGGAAAATGAATATCAGCTATCAATAAGAATATATAAGTTAGTTAATACACAGAATTTACTTTGAAGGATATATGAATTATTTATATTAATTGTGAGTTTAAATTGCAGAAGATTCTGGAATGCAATCTTTGGACAAATTAAAAATTCACTGCTATTAATACTCAGCATCATATGATTTTCCTAGCATAAAATTCAATTAAATAATATGAGCATCAAGTAGGTTGAATACCACTAGAAAGTAGGTTGCTCTAGCTTCTATAATCAATTCACAAATTAATTGCATTATCATCTAATGCTTTTTAAATTCCTTAATGTTTATTTAACTAAAGTAGAAAAAAAAAATTACTAAATTGTAATTTCATATCAATATTACATTTATTATTATTCAAGGTTTCATTCTTAAATAATCTATAATAAATATATTAGTTTTTAAAACACAATACCATAAAAAGTAATGTATCTATGTATTCTATATATTTATATATAAATATAATAACTTTCCTAATTATTTGTAGAAAATTATGTAAAGACCTATTTAAAAATTAAACAATGGCCTAAAATAATATTCTAATTTGCATATTTCCATAATTTGCGTATTTTCCATATTTGCATAGATAGATACTTGTTACAATCTTATACTATTACAATTAAGTTTTACAATTAATTAATTAATATATATTGTGCCCTTTTGTATGGGTCTCCATAAATTGTTGTATCAATCTATTAAAAAAATTTTAAATTTAGGATATATTTAGCTATATGATGTTAATTTTATTTATAACAATCTTTTAAAAAGTGTAATTAAAGTAATCTATGAATATTTGATATGTGAAAATTGTGCTGATGTTTGAGAGAAACGTTTCAATGGGAATGATAATAGTATATGGTTGGGAAAACTGGCCATAATCAATACTGCATTAATAAATTTAATAAATAAATGTTTAAAGCTAAAAGTTTTAAAAAGACAAGTTAAAATTAAATGCATATATTTATTGTTGATAAAGATTAATATTTAATAAGTGAATATAAATATTTTAATTATTAGTAGTACATAATAGAAGATTAATATTTGATTTTAATAATATCGAATTATTATTTTAAAAGTTGTTATAAGATATTATTTATTTTAAAAATATTTATTTTTAAAAATGAAATTGTTAGTTTATTTTTAGATTATTACAATTTGACTGTTAAAACAGATGTTAGTTAGACACATACACAATGCTTTGAGTTTTTTTAGTAAAGTCAAAACTATTTTAAAATTTTTATAAAATTTATAAATATTATATTGCTATCACGAGATAAAAATAAAAATAGTTAATGTGAAATATTAAATCTGATTTTTAAAATACTGCTTAAAAACATAACGAATAAAAATAGACTTAATTTGTTTATAAAAATAATCTTATAAAAGTTAAAAGTGAAATAAAGTAAGAAAGTATATTTTAAAAAAATGTTTAATGGATTTAAATAAATGATAAAGATTAATTTAAGAATTTAATAATGTAATAAAAAATAAATATTAAATAAGTCATTATTTATTTTTAATTCTTTTGTTGTAAAATATGAAATAAGCTAGCAAATTGATTGTTTAATTTACCAATCAAGTGGGAGTTTATTCCTATAAAACCAAGGTTCAATTGTTGGGGATTATGATTGTAATTTTTAAAGTAAAGTGTGCTATTAGAGATAGCTAAGTAAAATTATAGACGCTCTCATAATCGTTTTAAAATTATAAGAGAGTAGTTTTAAATAATTTATAAAAGTTTACCGACAAATATGAGTTAATTTAATTATAATTTCATATTGATCGTTTCTATTGAAGTCAATTTACTATCAAATAGTCATGAAGACATCGATAAGGATAAATGTATTGGAGACTTTATACTAAAATTTAACAACTGGATTAACTAGGAGAGTTACTAGATGCATAAAAGTATATGTTGGACTTTATATAAATTTAAACGATTGTAATTATTTTATAAAACAGATATTTAAAGAATGAGAAATACTTTTTATGAAGAAATATTTGTAAATTATAAATCTAAGTATATAACTTAGTAAAGATGGTAAATAATAATGATTACATAAATACTTTGTTAAGTCTTTGGTTTAAAAGACAATTTTGACATTTTAAAAGGCAAATAATAAATTTAATGGGTAAAGAATACCTATAAATAAATTATTATATTAGTAAGCTGATTGACGAACTAAAATAATCTTACCTAAATATTTGTAAGGTGCCAAATCAAATATATGGATATCCAATCAATTATAAATAATTAAATAAGAACTTTATAAATATAGATAATTAAAAATATACTTTTAATATTTTCCTTAAAGAAAGAAAGACCTATAAACTATTTTTAATTTATTTGTTTATGGTGGAACTACTTTTTTTATTTTTTAAAAAATTTTATTTTTTCATAAAAACTTTTAAAAAACAATACCGGAAAAGAAAGTAAGTTGTGAAAATTCTAGGAAAAGAACAATTAGGGAAAGAAGATTTTATGTAATATTTTTTATTTATTAACTAACATAAATATTTAATTAATTATTGATTTATTAAGATAGGAAGGTACTTTACATTTTTTAAAAAACTAAATATTAATATAACATTTCATTGCATAATTTATTTTATAATTATACAACACGTAATATTTTAAAGAATAATTGTAGTGTAAATGTGAAATTATTTTGTAAAACTGTAATCCTGGAGGAATTGTGATGGACTGTACATTAAAGTATCATTTATGGTAAAAAATTATATAATAGTAATAATTTGATGTATTGCTATTTTTTTTAGATCAACCATGTTATTTGATTGTTGAATGAATGTATAAATATTTAAAGAATATACACATAAGATTAGTAATAATTTTATTTTAATATGATACTTTAATTTATGATGTATTTAATACAATAATATGAGAAACTAGAACAATTATATGATTTTCATGAATAATTTTTTTTGTTACAATATTAGGAATTAGATTTATTATATTAGTATAATTATTTATTTTTTTTTCAAGTTAGTAAGAGATATAATAAAAATCTATATTTTATTTTTATTTTTATTAGATAGTTAGTTAATTTTATGTAGAAATTTATATTTTGATTGAAGTTTATCGTATATAGATGATGAGTATAAGAGTTTGGATAGTTATTATTTTTTTTAAAATTGGATTTTCCTGAAGTTAAATAAGGTTAAAATAATATTTGTAGATAGAAGTTTATTAGGGAGAAATAGGAATAACAAGTAAAAAGAGTAATAGTTTAAATAGAAAAGAATCATAGAATTTTATTTGACATAATACTTTATAAAATTTGAAATTGTTGAATAATTTAAAATATTATTTTAAAAGAACATATACGTATTGCATATTTTGGTAAGACATGTAGTATGACATTACATCGGAATGACATAAATAATTATAATCAATAATTGTTATTATATTACAAAGTTATCAGTTTATACATTAATTGATCTTTGAGTAATACTGATAGTAAATGTAATACATACTAGTACATTATAATATAAATAGCAGTAAGACTTAAGTGAAGTAGCATTTTAATTATTAAAGTCTGTTTATTTACATACATGCTACATGAATGATATTTCACATAAAACCTTTTCTTGTATTAACTGAGGACAAATGATGTTTATTAAAATTTAAAGTCATAAACTTAATTAAATGTTATTGATAGAACATTTTAAGAAATGTATAAATTATCTATTTATGATTATGGAAATAATAACAGTGTAAAAATCTTGTATTATTATTTTTTTTTTTTTATTTTTCTTTGGTTTCCACTTTAAATGTAAATAGTGTAAATAAGTTATTTGTTAAAGTTGATGTAAATAAATTTGTTTAAGTTGTTTAAAAGTGTGTCGAATTCATTATTTTACACCACAGCATTTGACAACAGATAATTTGAATGTACATAATATTTGCACAATATGAATTTATTATTATTATTATTTTTAGAAAGAAACACAATATTTTCTTAATATAATTTATAGAAATTGATTAACATTAACGTATAATATTACAATGGTCACAAAGTAATTATAATGCACAATATAAGAGTATAATATTATTTATTGCCACAGATTGTTAAATTATAAGACTTTAGTATATTTTAAAATTAAGATACTATATGGAAATGAAAGACATGTATATGATTTACTTATTTCCTTAATGATTAATAGTATAATAAAATAGATAAGATTAAGCTATACACTAAAGATTATTATTGTTAGTTATTGTTATTAGAATAAGTTAGGTGTATTTAGGTTTGATATTAAATCCCTTATCATTCCTATCTACATGAATTATTATTACTTTAAGATAATTAGAAGAACCTGAGATTTTTTAATTATTTTTCCTTAACAAAAGATTGAGATTTATTTATCTATTATTATTAAAGATAGTTCATTTATAAAAGTCATAAGAGTGCTATAGAGTTAGTAATGAGATAATGAAGAGGTAATAGTATTCTTATGCCATTGAGACAGTGTCTTGGAAAGACATTGGTTCAATGTAAATTCAATTACCAATTGTAACTTCACTTCATAGTCTCATGATTTTAGTAAATACTTATTTAATTAGTACATAATATTGAACTATATTAATTTTGGATAAGTTATAATAAATCTAATAAGATATAGTATTATAAAAATATATTAAAGATAGTTATAAATTATATAATTTTAAATCTTCTCATTCGATAATTTAATTTATAAACCAATTAAGCGTATGTCACGCTTGAATGTGAAGCTATAATAATATACAGGAATTAATATACGTACTACATCAATAACAATAACAACTCTATCAATAGACGTGACACCTGCTTCGACATCTCTAAACGCTGGACTATTTAGCCCATTTGCATATGCTTTGCATACCACTTCTCCCGCTCCATTTTTACATTTTGCAGCTCACAGTACCGCTATGAATATGAGGTAAAGGACCTCGAAAGCGCTTAGCGTATATTAATTCCTGTATATTATTATAGCTTCACATTCAAGCGTGACATACGCTTAATTGGTTTATAAATTAAAGATAGTTATATATATTTTAGTTGAGCATAATGATTTAATTGAGCTAGTCATATTTTAAGTTATATCATATATCGAGAAGTGAGGGTACAATATATACATATTAAATTTTGTGAATAAAATAAAATGTAAATAGATTATAATTAAGAAGTAATTAAAAAAAATATGAAACTATATATACCTCATCACTACTCCACCTATTTGGTAATGAGGGCCTAATTTTTTCTATACATACAACTTTCCTCATATCTTCATAACTTGGATCTGATGGAACACAGTCAAAATAGGGTAACTGATAATCTTCAACAATACCTAA
Organism: Epiperipatus broadwayi; assembly: GCA_028023455.1. NCBI lineage: Eukaryota > Metazoa > Onychophora > Udeonychophora > Euonychophora > Peripatidae > Epiperipatus > Epiperipatus broadwayi. The sequence goes on from JAQFVV010006501.1 coordinate 236,235, forward strand.
AATTAAAATTTAATTATAAAAATATATAAATATGCTGATATTAAATACCTTTTTTTTTTTTTGCATATATTTCTCAATACCATAAAAATTGGAAAGCTGATCATACTGAAACCAGACTATAAGCATTAAATAAATATTAAAAATAGTTAAATTTGATGAGTAGACAATAAATGTAATGAAATAAAAAGAATGTAAATAATTAAGAAATATATATAGATTTCCTTTAGATTTGAACTTTATTTATATTTTATAAACTAATAATGCAGTAATTCTATATACATATTTTTTCTTCGATGATTTTAATAACAAATTTAAGCTAATGTAAAAATGTCCTATTTAACAAAAGACAGTTTTTCAAATAAAATTTTATTCTATCAAAAACTGCACACACACACAAATCATCAACAATGTTAATTGCACTAATTAAGTAAAAAGATTTTAGTCTTCCAGTGAACTATTGATAAGCTGAATTACTCATATTTCTTGATTTTTTTTCTTCTTTCATCTATATATATTACCTAGAGCTATTTTATGTTTCACAAGAGTTAAAAAAAATAAAAAAGGGGATTAAACAAAAAAAAATTAATCTTATAAAATTCAATTTATCAAAAGTAAAATCTATAAATAAATACCTAGCTCAAAACATGTATGCCATTCTCAGTAAACATTTTATAATTAAAATTTTGAATTCAAATTAATATTTAAATTATAAAATAAATATTAATGTGCATATGTGATTAGACAAATAATTTTTTTTATATTCTCACAGTTAAAATAATTTATAGCTCAAATTATCTGACATGTTTACAAAATATGCCTCCTTGATTTTTTGTTTATTTAAATTTTTATATGTAAAATAAAAATATCAAAATAAAAACTTTTATTGCCAATAACAGCATGCTTTGTGCATTAAGATTTGGCTCTTTCTGATGCCAAGAAAGTGAAGTAATTTTATATACAATATTCCATGTTCATGAAATTTTAATACAGATTTAAATTTTCTCACATAAGATCAATCAAAATCACAATCTACTTATATATATATACTAATGCATTTACTGATTTGTGAACAGTATCTTTTCCAATAATAATCTAATAATATTTGATGTTACATTGATGTATTATTCCACAACCTCTTACTTATAAAAAAGAACAAAATATATTTTTTGTCTGTTATCACTTTTGTATCCAAGTGTTGATAATTCATTAGTATATATTTCAATGCTGGATTTATGAGTAATAGGAATCACTGAAAATAAATCAATAAATCTAATAGTTAAGGATTTTTATAAACATTTTATAATCAATAATATTTTTTTATCCATAAACTTAACAAGTCTTTACTTTCAATTGCTTCAATAATCTTTCATATAGGCTTGGATAACCATTTTAAAAATTTTCTCTTCATGATATGAAATAACATATTTATAAACCTGAGGCAGGGAACTTCTGGCCCTGGGGCCATCTCTGGCCTTTGGACACTTTCAAAAATGAATATAAAATGGCTTTGTATAAAATTTCTTTTTAAACAAACTGGGTAGGTAGTTCAAATATTAAGAGCTAAGTAAAATAAAATATTTATTTTCTCAATTACATCCAATCTTTATAGTAGTTTTATTTCATTCTACCAGTGGTGCAATATTCCAATTATCTAGAAAGAAGTTTACTATTTACTAAAAGGAAATTCTTTGATTCCTCTTGGAGGCCTTAAAGGAACTGAATAGGGCAAATTCATAAGGTCCACTCCATATGTTCTTGCTATTGTAGCTGTTATTACTGTGATTATTTATATAGTATACAAACATGGATAGATTGCTCACAAACAAGGATTAGCCAGTGTGGTGAGTTTATTGGCCTTTTAACTCTGAGTTTAAGATCAAGAAAAACCATGGTTTTCTTCTCAGTTGTTTGACAGCTCTTAACTGAAATATCAGTTGTGTTTTCTCAAGGGTGTGAGTAAATGATTTTTTTTTTTTAAATAGATATTTACAATCATGACAGATGAAAATAAACCATGGATCTTATTCCCAGGAGGCTGCAAAGTCACCAGTCAAGGTAGCGTTTGGTGGTTGAAGATGAAATGTGGTAAGAATTCCTGATGATTTTTTATTTATCTACTTACAACTGCAGACCACTTTCAAGTGAACAAAGATTACAAGAATTGGAAGAAAAACTGTCTCATATTAAATGGGGCATTATTGGACTTTGTGAAATTAGAAAAAAAGGTGAAGAGATAATTGATTAAAAAGTTGATGTGTCTGTATTACAAAGATACAAATATTGGAAGTACAAATGGAATAGGATTCATTTGAAATAAAAAAATAGAAAAACAATATTGTGGAAATTGATAGTGTATCGGACAGAGTGCAAGATGAGTTATTCAACTTAATAGCAAATACTATATGCAGATAATTCAGGTTTATGCCCAACAAGTTCTCATAGTGATGAAGTAGTTGAAGATTTTAATATGGATGTATTAAAAGCCTTTTAATCACACCAAACAACATTTTAAAATTGTTATCGCAGACTTTGATGCTAGAATTGAAAAACAATTGAAAGATGAAAGTACTGTAGGTAAATTTGGTCATGGTGTTAGAAATGAGAAAAGTAAAACATCATATTATGAATTCTTTTTTTTTTTTTTTTGAAAAAACTGTTAAAGGGAAATGGACATGGAAGCATCCAAATGAAGGTACAGCAGAATTGAGTTACATTTTGACTAACAGAAAAATATATTACAAGATTGTAAGTGATTATTGATTAGTGAGATGTAAGATACATGTTAAGAAAAACATTTACAACTGATATTCCTAATCTTCAGAAACACTAATGAATTGAAATTTGAATTTGCAAATTGTTTTTAAATATTAACAGATTTTGAATATGATTTCGATTTGAATAAAATCTAATAGAAAAATAACTGATACACTTTTAAAAACTGCAACAAAGATAGCTGATAAAAAAAAAGTAGCAATTGACTAATAAAATTTTGCAGAGACTAGAAAATTTATGAAGGAATATGAAAATATAGGAATCCCTTGATTAGTGTAGTTAATGAATCTTCCATTTATACCACATATATTAAAAACGCACTAATCAAACTTTTTATAATGAATCCTGGAAAAATGAAAAAAAAAAATCCTTTATTTGCTCAAAATGTACATAGATACAGTATACTAAAATACACAATTAATGAATTATTAACTGATTTATTGAAAAAAAAAAGAATAGATTTAAATTTTATTTTCTGGAAAAAAAAAATCTAATGTCGTGGCTTTTTTCCTTACATCCATAATTTTGCGATAATCAATTTGTTTATCTAGCCTTCGACAAACGTTCAAGCTTCTTTCATCATCTGGATCAATCTTACGTATGAACTCTTTTATTTTTTCAAGTGTATTGAATAGTTCTTCAAGTTTTTTAACAGAAATTTCTTTAGGAGTCGTTTCCCTTTCTCCTGCTTCATTTTCATCTTCCTTATATGCATGTTGATGTCCAATTTCAAAAAGATCGTCATCAGATGAGTCTTTCGAATGTGATTCCAATAATTCTCTCACATTTTCTGAATCTATTTCATCAAAGCTGAGGCCTTTTCCAATCGCAGTAATTTCATCAATAACTCTGTCGACAGGCTCATTGAAACCAAAAAAGTCATTTGCGCATTCTGGCAAAAGATACTGCCAGACTGTTCTCATGGAGCTATCTCTAACTTCTTCCCATGATTTGTGTATGTTATCAACTGCTTGTTTAATATCAAATTTTTTCCAAAATTCTTTGAGTGATTGAGTTGTCTCCAGTTGTAGCTTGAATTGCCTGAGAAAAAGTTTGTCTCAAATAATATGCTTTGAAGTTAAGTGCGAGTTTCATGAGTTGCTAATTAATTATACCTCTAAGCATTTGTTTGATCAAAATAAAGAGCACATTAATCAAATTTTATACCACATAGTTAAAGAGATGGTCTCAAAAAAATTTTGTGCATTAATTAAAACCGAATGTGTCAAAACCGCACTAATCGAAGGGATTCCTGTATATAAAAGTGATGCATTAAGAAGGATTGAATATCTCATATTTTCTTCTTAAAATAGTGTGAAAAAGAATTGATAATGATATAAGGTATAATTGTGAACTAGCAAGGAAAGCTATAAAAGAGAATAAAAGTCTCAACAGTCCTAAAACAACATTTTTGGTATTGGTAGATAACCTATATCTGCAAAATAAAAAAAAGATGGAACTATTACTAAAAAGAGAGATGACATCATGAAATGGGTAGAAGAGTTCTATCAAGAATTATATAGTAATAAAGAACAAGTACCTCCTATATTTGTTACATCTTTTGAATTGCCCAGTATTTTAAATGACGAAGTGAGAGATGCAATTAAATTTATAAAGAAAGAAAAAACTCCAAGTAATGATGGAATTATAATTAATATCTTAAAAGAAGTAGGTGAAGAAATAGAAAAATTTTTGGCAGGCAAAGTTATATACAAATGTCTAAATGATGGAAGATGTACCAAATGATTGAAAGAATGCAATATTAATATTTAAAAAAGATGATAAAGAAAATATTAAAAATTACAAACCTATCAATCTTTTATCAATTCATTACAAATTTTTTACCAAGATAATCCTAACTCATCTACAGCAAACTTTGGATTTCAACCAATTAAATGAACAAACTGGATTTAAAAGGGCTTTTAGTACAGTACATCATATTCAACTATTAAGAGAAGTTATAGAAAGGACCAATGAATATGAGTTGCCATTATGTTTTGGATTAGAAAAAGGCATTTGATTTTATAAGCATTTCTTCAGCAGTGCTGCAAGAAGTATTTTGTGGATTAAAATGGGATGCTAATGAAATAAAAGTAAATGGAGATTATATCGTCTAGATTTTGCTATTGATGTAACAAAATAAAAGTAAATGGAGATTATATCATCTAGATTTTGCTATTGATGTAGTTGTTTTTGCAAATAATGCTTTAGAGCTTCAAGAAATGTTGCAAGAGTTATCAGATGAAAGTAAGAAAGTAGGACTAAAGGTAAATATTAAAAAGACCAAATTAATGTTCAATGGATTTTCTCAAAAGATGGAAAATAAAGATTAATAATGATGAGTTAGAAGAAGTTAACAACTACAAATACCTTGATCAGATTATAATTACTGATGGAAACATAATGGATAAAATTAATCATAGAATTAAACTTTGTTGGAGTGCTTTTGGTAGAAATAACTTAACATTAAAAAGAAACATGCCAATATATTTGAAAAGAAGGTTTTTTAATAAATATGTTTTACCAGTTCTTACTTATGGATCTGAGATTTGGAAATTTAATAGAAGAGCAATACAGAGACTTCAGACCATTCAAAAAAATATGGGAAGATGCAAGTTAGTAGTAACAAGAAGATATCAAAAACAAAAGATGTGGATAAGAAATCAGGTGTTATTGACATCAGTGAAAGAATTAAAAGAATGAAGTGAAGTTGGGCTGGACATATTACTAGAAAAGAAGATAACAGATGGAAGTTGAAATCTTAAACTGGATTCCAAGAGATTGTAAAAGACCTAGAAAGTGACAACATGTGAAATGAGATGGATGAAATGAGAAAGTGTATTGGTGTGAGGTAGAAAGAGGCTAAAGATCGAAGAGTATGGATTCAACTTGGAGAGATGTTCAACCTGCAGTGGAATGATAATGGTTGAAAATTATCTAATTACAGATTTCATCTACAGCAGGGATATTTTGTTTGCTTTTATAGTGATTTTCGCACTCTAATTGTATATTCGTAAAAATAAAATTATAATTTTATTATTATTATTTTGCATTTATTTTATTTTTTCATTATGATGGCTATATCGAATAAGATACAAAAATAGTCACAGAAAATTACATATTTCAATAAAAATGGATTGATGCATATTTTTTTTTTATAGAAAAATTAAATCGATATGCTGATATATCTAAAAAGTATTTCAATAAATAAAGAACACAATTTATTTAAAATTCTGATTGCAACAAAAATTGTTGGGAAAGAAAGAAATATTAGAATAGATAACTTGAAAAGGAGTTTCATCAAATGGCTGACATGTCTCATAAAAAGTCCAAACAAGTCAGAAAATTTTGTGATGGCAAATTATCTTTTTTTTAAAAAAATAAATAAAAAAAAGGCAGAAACTTCAAGACCATTTTGAAAGTGAGTTTTTAAATGACTGTATCTTATCTGCTGTAGAATTAATCTGTCTAGAATATAAAAAGAAATTCGAGAATATAAAAATGTCCCGAAGAATAGTTACAAAACAAATGGGAAAAATTGTCATTAAATGTTGAACAGTCATTAATAATAATGACCGATTATTTTATTTTTAATTCACAAAAAGTTTATGGCCATAATTTAAAAATATCAAGTTGAAATTGGCCTGCCAACTGAAAAAATTTCCCACCCCTAATGATTAGGGATAAATTAATTAAATATTTATCAAATATAGCAGACTAATAAGTCAATAATTTTATATGGGCTGCGAATGTTATTATGAATATCCAAATAGACCTTGCAAAAAAAAAAGCTTCCCCACCCCTGCTATAAATAATAGCAGAGGCAGGTAAACTCATGAGGCCACTATCTTCCATTTTATATATGAGACTTTCAAAAATTGCTATTAAATATTGATCAATATATTATCTGGATAAATTCTTTTTTTATTTATAGAAGCACATAATTCTGTGTCATTTAATGTAAATATCAGATTATTATCCATTAATATATATTTTTATAAAATCAAACAATGATGAAATAGTATGTATTCCAATTAATGAATATTTCTGTAGTGCAAGGTAGGGACTGTTTTCTATCTGCTTTTAACATTTTCTGGGGGGGATGTCATCATAAAACGTATGATCAAAGACTTATGCTTATATCCTGTGTTAAAAGTTAGTAGAAACCTACCTTGCAAGAGAGTAGTGAAGTGAAAATTATACTACAGAAATAATGAATTAAGTGAATAATCTCTAAGACTAATGAATGGCTAAGGAAAATTTTTAATATGTATTCCTAATTTTAATTCATTCTGCAAAATTTTTCCAATATAAATTGCTGACGGAACATCAGTCTAAAAGATGTATCTTCTTTATTCATCTTTACATTCTTATAGGAATTAGAGTAACTTATATATAAATTCTTAAATATTTTCTATTTAGCACTTTATTTGCATAAAGTCTAAATATTGCATTTTTTAAATTTCATTCTCATTGTATGAACATAATGATTAACCAATAGTTTAAATCCCATTATATTAATTTGGTGACTTTTTTTATATTGATCTTCACAAATTTAACATAAACATCCACTTTTATCTTTTTTTAATGCATGTATATAATCTGATCATAGAAAGAAAACTTTTTTAAAAAAATTAAACTAATCTGCTTATAATAACTATTGTCAAATGGCAAATCAGACTATATGAATATGACTGTTTTAAATATCATATAATCATGATCTGTATATACAGTACTTTCAATAGCGCAATTATTTCCAATTTTATAGCTTTTGTAGAGTCTTCCAATAAATTTTATTCCTTTTTCTAAAAAGAAAATTTTCAGTATAATTCGATAGCCTGTTAATTAAATTAAGGTTATATTCTTTTGTACAAATTGATTCAATACATTCAGGGAATTGTTTATTAAGTAAAACTTAATTCTTATATTTCTTTTTTAATTGTTTATCCATAATTACCTTAAATTCATAAATATATTCTTAAATTCAAGCCAATCTATAAAATCATTACCAGCAATATATTTCTCTAAAAACTGTGAAACATATTTCAATCATAATATTTCTATAACATAATTTTCACTATCCCCTTTCACGCAAAGTAGGGACTTGTTTCTATCCACTTTTAACACCTTGTGAAGGGTGTAATAATGAACATATATATGACTTAAGACATTTGAAAAAGATATATGATATCCAAGATGCATATCTTTTCGCATATACCCCTCCCACAAGATGTTCTCTATCTTGTGTCAGTGTAGTGAAAATTACACTACAGAAATACTCATTAAACTTTTCATAGTTCAAAATACCTATTGGCCGAGTGAATTAAAGTTCTAAACTTATGATTGGTCAATTACAGAATTAACAGTAAAAATATATTAGTCTTTTAATATTAGATTCATTTTAGTTTTGTTTGTAAAAAGCAAATTAATAATTTGTCAGATTATAAAAGTGAACGAAAGTTTTTTCAAAAATAAATTTCTATTTTTAATTATAAAAATAACCTATAGCTGTGAACCTAAAAAGAATGTTCCTAACCTACTATAAAAGGCTCCATATGTCATTGATTTCTTTTTTAATTTACGTTCGTGTACAAGTAAAGGGTTTTTATTAAAATCTTAACTATATTTCTAAAATAATTACATTTTCAGCATACTTTATCAAAATAATTTATAATATGTAAAAAATACTTAAAAAATACTATAAAACATTCATTTTTGTTTTAAAAATCAAAACAAAGAACTTGGAGCAGTGAAAATTGTTGACAAGTGCTCCCTTTTCTTCAAAATGAGGAACAACCAATCAGCATCTTCAAAAGTCTGCCTTCTCCTATTGATAAAACTTTAAATTTAAATATTATTGATTTTTTACTTCTAAAATAATTCTGGAGAAGGCAGCATCTTATGGTATGTTTTAAGCTTTAAAATGAATGTAAATTCACTACGAACATAAAAATTAGGTTTTTTATTAGCCAATTTGATTAAACTCAAACCTGACAATAAAACAGTTAAGTAGATATAATCTCTAGTCTAATACAATTATCAACTGGTCAATCATGTTTAAATTAGACCTTAATATGAATCTAAATTTTAATATAAAAAGTAAAAAAAAAAAAATACAGAGAAGTATACATGTTAAATATTGCTTTTTTTTATTAATAATTTTATTAGTAATATTTGACATTACCAATCCACTCTTTTTTTTTTTTAATTTAAAAACATACACAATAAAGGAACAATTTATCAACTACCCATAAACATTATGTAAGTTTATGAAAATGAATGAATTTTATTGAAATAATAAAAAAATGTATAATTGAAGAATAAGATTAAATGGAAACATGGTTTATAAAGAAAATTGTAGTAAGCTACTTATATAAAAATGAAAAATATATAATGATGAGAACATTTAATAAAAAAATAAATGAGACAGATTTTAAAAAAATAAAGCAAAATCTAATATCCAGACAAAAGCTTTAATAAGAAGTGTTTATTTAGAATGTTTATGTGCTTAAATGAGAAAAAGATGCCAGTGAACTGTTTATTTAAAATGTAGCACTTTACTTCACAAATAAACAATGAGAAACTTTTAAAAGTATAGATAAGAAGTGGAAGAGTTAAATTCCAATAAATTATAAATCTAAAATTTAGAAAGCTTATTATACTGAAGAAGAAAAATGACCCTAAATGTAAAAAAATTATGAAAGATATTTTAATACTAAATATGAAAGTAAAATATATAAGCAAAATCGAAAAATTAGGCATAATTTTAAGAAGCAAAATCATAATAGATCAATGAAGTGACCAGAAATAATGATGGGAAATTGTTTCTAATTTCAAAACATTTGTCCCATATGTACATAGATAGACATTTACATAACATGCATATATTAATATTTACATTTCACCATTTTTATGCATAATTTTTTTTTTAAAAATATAATACCTCCTGAAACACATCTCCTTGCAATTTCCCATAAAACTAATCCAAATGAATACATATCAGCCATTTTATAAGCATCAAAATGTGATTTATTAAGAGTTTCATCTAAAACTTCGGGTGCCATATATCTTTTAGTTCCCACTCTTGTATTTTGTGCTATATCAACTTCATTAGTATCACTATAAAAAAAAAAACATTGTAAATATATAATATACATCTATATATAAAAAAATAAATTTTCAAAAGAAAATTAAATATTAATAAAGATAATACAAAATATATTTTATAAAAATAAAATAAAGAAGAATAATACACATTAAAAAATAACTAATAATATCATAGTTAGTCTTTTCACAAAAGTAGAAAAAGGTTCTATTACAGCAATTAAAAAGATCTTAAGGATTTAACAAAAATAATAATACCTGGTACAAACATGCTAATAATATTTATTAAAACAAAATTTACAAATTAATACAATCAATTTTTATTTTTTTTAAAATTTACACTGTATCAAACAAAAAATATCTAGCAAAGGACAAAACAAAATGCATAAGTGTCAGTGTAAAGAGAAAATGAAAAAACTAACTGAATTTTTTAAGGTTACCAGGGGGAGTGGGGACATTCAAAATAATTAAAAACATTTATAATGAAATTTTTGTCTGATCAGTTATTAAATTTTCTTTTGATAACTATATAATTTTCTTGAAAAATTTGTAAGTTATAATTAGATATGATATATTTTATCTTTGTGGAAACCACAAACTATTATTAGATAATTATTTTAAAAAAAGGAGGACAGAGAGAGATTGATATTTTGTTAATCTTCAAAAAGAACTCAATAATGAATTAAGACATTTTTCTATATAAAAAGATGTAGAAAAAAAGAAAAGTAGTTTATGAGAAAAGTTATATATATGAGACAGAAAGATATCTACAACATTAATTGGTTCATCTTACAAATATTCATTGCAAGATGAGGATTTCAATAACAGTCCAACAATGAAGATAGTATTACTCATTAGGCAGGGTAGTAAAAAAATTTAAATTTTTCCTTTTTTAATATCCATTTGTTTGCTAATAATTGAGTAGCAGTTGAATTGGCTACTTGAGGAAACAAATACATTCTAAGCATTTTTTTTTTTTTTTTGGAATCTGAAAAAATTTCAAAGTTTTGGCCAGTTTAGATTCAAAATCCAAATCATAGGCTTGGCAGAAAGAATCACTAACTCACTATATCATGATACCCTTTAAAACAGATAATGGCAGAGATGATATTTCATAAGAAATATAAAAGAGTATCTTTAGTTTAGAGATAAGGAATGTGAACATAACAAAATAATAGGCCAGAACAAATAAAAATTTTACCTAAATTTGAATGAAAATATTGTTAAAATTATAAAATTAAACAAAAAGAGTAAACAGATAGCTGAGAAGAAAATATGAAAATATGTTGGCTTTTAAAAATATTTAGCAACCTTGGTAAGAACAATAATTACTCTATATTACTCTATTCCAAACCTATTTATATAAACATGAGCAATCAATGAACATAGAAAAGTTCCCAAACTAATTAATGACAGCAGATCACAAAGGAACTGCCATCTGATGAATCCATTGGTTACTTAAATTTTATACATATGCCTCTTGTTAAGAGAATTACTGCTATTAATGCAGATATTAAATGTAAGCAAAGAAAGCCTTATGTTCCTTTGTCACGATTTAATTATTACAATAATTTGATTTTTATTGTAAAAATTTGTAAGTAAAATAAGACTTTCCCAATACAGAATCATTTACTGAAATAAAACTTTCTGTCTAGATCCAGTTCCAAAGTGATTCATTATTTATTGTACCACCTCAAGTAAATCAAAATTAAAGTCACCCACCTACTAAAATTACCCTCTTTATTGCTTTCCCATTGTTAATGGATTTTGCTTTTAAAAAAAGGAGAGGATTGATATATGTATAGATCCACAAACACACAATTTAAGTGTCATGGTTTTTGTAGGAAGATTATTGCCAATGTGAAAAGCTCATGACAACTAGAAACTGCTCTAAGTAATTAAAGATAATATAATAATGAAATCAGAAAAAAGAAGACAGAAAGAACACTGAAAAGAGAGAGAAAAGACTTTCTATTTGGGAAAAAAATCCAGTCTTTGATGAACCAACATATTAACTTATAAGGCAAAAGCGATAATCTCCGACAGGCTCTGTTTTTTGATTACTTGTTATTAACCATATCTTTATATAGTCATTCTAACAATTGAACTTAGCTGAATATTGGAGGTCAACTAAAATAATATAAGTACTTAATGGTTAAATATATATCACTAAAATAATCTTCCATAATTAAAATCTAATTCTGATGAAATTATGTAAATCTTCCTTCATTTAATTAATTATCTTAACTAAAATATTTAAAAAAATTTGTAATTACAATACTTTTTCAAATTAGCAGGAATTATAAAAAATAGACAAATTAATAGGAATATCTTTAACACTTTTATTAGTGATCATTTAAATCAAGAATTGTTTATATTCTACATGGAACAGAATGCATTCGTTTGAATAGTGTTCAAAAAAAATATCAAGCTATTGTCATAGAAAAACGTCTCTCTTATTGATCAATAACTGTCCACATAACTTATTAATATTCAAATCAAATATTGTGGGAGAAGAAGAACATGGGGATAGGCAGAATAAATTGAAGCTTTATCATTTTAGAAAATGAATGTTGTCTGGAACAATATTTGCATTCTATGTTGAACTTCATCTTCCCCCAATTTACAAATCAACTGAATCTGTAGCATAACCAAGACAATTTAATTAAAATAATACTATAATATGGCTGCCTAAATTATCATAATTCTATCATATTTCATCAAAAGTTAGACAAAAAGAACCTAGTTAATAGGGTTTTCTTTGATATCTCCAAACCTAAGCTCTTCTAATGGTATAGACAACAATTTTTCCAACAATATCATGTTTCCAGATATCCATGTCCATTCTTAGCATAGCATTCACTTCATAAATTGATAGATTTGAACAAGATATTTATCCATAAATGTTCAGTTTGATAAGTTCACAACAGATTCTTTTTATAGATGCTAGAGAGTTCAGATTTATAATGATTTCCATAGGGATTGTTCTGTGATTTCATGTTTTTTGGCTACAATTCTTTATAATGCCAAATAGTTCCTTACATTACACATTGATTTCTGAATGCAATTATTTATCATCAAAAAGTTTCCAAATATTTTAAACTAAGAAATTAAACTATAATAGTGTTGATCTTGAAACATTACAGAGTTTATTCTGCTTTGTATACTGATGTTCTAAATATTTAAGGACCATCAGTTTGATTTCTTAAACTTAAGACATATTCAATATTTCACTTCCTTATAAAATTAAAATCAAATATTCTTTACATCCACTTAACCCCATACATATATATAAATTATATTTGATGTTTTCACGATTATATGATGTAAATAAAGTAGTTTTTGGATTAAACCATCCGCCATTGTCAAGGTTAACTTTTCAAAGAAAAACCATTAGATCTCAAATTAGTGTGAGGTAAAGAATGAGATTGCGCGTGAAGTGGTTCAGAATACGTGAATTAACAAAATGTTTATTTTCTTCAGTTTCACCATTAATTGTTTTCAAGTTTATATTAGCAAAAAAAGATAAAATAAAGTCTTCATAAGGCTGGAATAAGTTAAATACATCAGCTTTTACTTCACACTTTTTAGAAATTGGTCACAAACCTGATTTTGATAATGCTAAAATACTTGGTAATTTAAAAAAGTATGAACTGAGAACCATGGAGGAGTCGACTGAAATATTAAAAAGACCAACTGATTTAAATAAAGCTGATGAAGCACAATGTATTCAGCCTTAAAGAGACTACTTATTTTATCCCTTTCTTCTAATATATACTTGAAAACAATTAATAGTGAAACTGAAGAAAATAAACATTTTGTTAATTCACATATTCTGAATGCTCAATTACTTCATGCTCAATTTCATTCTTTACCTTACACTCAAACTCGTTACTATTTGAGACCTAAAGATTTTTCTTTAAAAAGTCAATAGCAAATGCTACTTCGTCAAGATGTTGGAAAATAAGCAAAAATTACACATGGTTTAACCCAAAAACTATTTTATTTATATACATATAGTGTTATGTGTCAACATTTCTGTGCTACATGACATCAAAAAAATAAGTAACAATATCGTATTATTTTGTCCAACATTATAGTTTTAAGATTGCATAAAATTGTTTGTGAATTTGTTAAAAACTTCTCACAAGTTAGACAGAAATGTCAGGCCTTTGCCAAATATGCATAATATTTCTGATATCTGTGTATCCAATTTACTCTTTTAAACTCAAAAGCAAAATATTCATACTTTTACATTAAAATAATTAAAAAAAGTTTATTTAGTTTAATTAATAAATCTTTTAGAGTAAAATAAAACAGTGACAAAAGAATAAACATTTATAGAAATATTTTTTAATATATATATAAAAATATGGAAGCCAATTTAGAAAAATTCTAAATTTTAATTGAAAAATCTAACTTAAAACGATCTAGTTCTTAATGACAGTATATCATAAATTGATCTAATTCAAAAATATTTTGAATGGATTAATGTCAATCTGAACATATTTTTTTTAATAAATGACAACATATATAGGTAAAAAAAAAATTTCTTTTTAAATTATAAATCCAAATTTAAAGTAATTCCTATTAAATGTGTGTGTATTTGAGATCTATTTTGGTTTTCCTTATTCTTTTGTCCAAACTTACAAAATAATTGTAAAAGTTAATTTCTAATTTATTGTTATTTTATATATATTTCTCTAAGAAAACACTTAAGTAATTTTAAATCTTCAATTTTTACTACAATTAGCTTACACCTAGATAAAATCTCAAGGATTTATCAAAAACTATATTTAAAAAGTAGCCTTTAAGGCGTGGTTCTTCACATTAGTATCATAACATAATTTTGACTATTTCATTATTTAGCTCATATATAGATATATTTGCTGTGACACATTATGTCGAAAAAAAACAGTGTGACAAATATTCATACTAAAATTTGTTTATTATACTTTAAATGATTTTTCAAAAAGTTTTTAAAAATCACAATACTTCTCTAATTAAATTTTATTTAATTATAGTAAAGAAAATCTTACATTTTTAAAAAATTACTAGTATCTTGAATTTAATAAAAAGAATATTAAACTATTTAATAACAATAAAAAAATTAATTTGCAGCATTATTATATAGTAATAATGAAAAATATATTTATATAAATAAAATAATGAAAATAATAGAAATGGGTTTCTGATCAGTTATATATTAACGATATCCTTTAACTTTGTATTCCTTTTAAATTACGAAGTTTCAGTTTTTTAAAAGGCAAATGCGATAATAAAAAAACCTGCTTTAACAAAAGCATGTAAATTATCTAAACATCAAATTTTTTCAGTAATATGATCATAATTTCCATTGCCACATTAATTGTTAGAAATCAATTATTAGAAAATGAGTATTATTTTATTTAATGAATAAATGCAGTGATATAAGATATACAACTTTATATCTAAAAAAAAATTGATACTTTAATCTAAACTATTCATTAGATGATTAACATAAATAATACATTACTAAATTTTAAAAATTATGCTATAAATCAAAAAAAAATTTATACAGGATTTATATTAAAAAATAAATAAAATAATAGTGATCACAAAACTTTATATACATTAGAACACATTTTTTAATAAAATGATCTTTATTTAACTAGATACATCTTAATTTATAAAATAAATTTAACTAATAAAAACAATATGCTGATAATAATAATAAATAGAAATGGATTTTTTGTAGCTATTGTATAATATCCAATAAAAAATTTTAAAATCTCAATTATTGAAATAGTTTTCATAAAACTAACTCAAACATATAGATAAGTACTGACTGATAAAAAATAAGCCTCATAAAAATTAATAATAAGGAGATGATAGATTAATT
The DNA here is from genome assembly GCA_028023455.1 of Epiperipatus broadwayi. Taxonomy (NCBI): domain Eukaryota; kingdom Metazoa; phylum Onychophora; class Udeonychophora; order Euonychophora; family Peripatidae; genus Epiperipatus; species Epiperipatus broadwayi. The sequence continues at coordinate 251,992 of JAQFVV010006501.1, forward strand.
TGGTTATGCAAGATAGAGAAGAAAGACTTCATTTTAATTTAATACTAACTATTTACAATGCAATTAATATGTTAAAACAAGCAATTAAATTTATATTTAAATGGTGTGAACAAAATAATTTAGATAAATTACATATTTTAATTGGCTATATCACATACATATTCATCAAATTTTTACATTTAATAAAATAAAAAAAATTGCTTTATGTTGTGTGAATGGGTGCATTTGTGGCAAAAAAATAAAATCACCATGGCTATCCAATCAATTCATTCTTAAGAAATATAATATATCTGAAAAAAATAAATGTTGTGTTTATTAAAAATAATGGGGAGATGTGTGTTTGAATTCCAACTTATTTTATTCTTTTTGTTTTTATTATTAATTGTTAAATGATTTAGGTTTTAAAATAATAACTATTTATATTGAAATTAGTTCTGAGTTTAAAACTTGCACTTTTCAAACAGGTGTGATAGTTAGGAGGGGAAAAAATAATCTATCATTTTGTTTAAGAGAAACGATATACATTTAAGTCTTTCTGCAAAAAGTAAATCTATAATAACCATATCTCTCATGCATAGATATGAATTTCTGTAAAAAAAATTAAATGAATAATAATATAAAAGCATGGAGTTTAACTTTTTTTTTTAAAAAAAAAGGCTTTTTTTTCTTTGAATTTTCAAACCTGCATATATCATTTTCTTTACATAATTCAGTTATTGTTTATAAATTATCTGTAAGTTAATCCTGGAATCAATTTAGATTGATAGATAGGAGGGGAAAAAAAAACATTCCAATATAATATTTTAAAAATCTATAAAGAATCTTCACAAAGAAAAGGATTTATTTAAAAATTATGTTATAATTATTATGAAATGATTTTTTGGAAGAGTATCTATTTTCTATGTCTTGTGTTTATGTTAGCTGAGAGAATGAATAAACATTAAAATATATAAATACAATACAAACAGGATATTTAACAATGTATAATATTATGTCTTTCTAGAGTATGTTTAATATTAATCACCTTGAAGTGTATTTCAATTTAATCATATAATAAACATTAGAATGGAATCTTAGTACTTGCTTTATCTTTAATTAATATTTAAATATTTCATTAAGACGTATCTACAATTTTAGGATATTCTAAATAAGGGATTCTAGTAAAATTGTACAAAATACTTTATATTTAATTTTATGGATTTTAAAAAATTAAAGTCAGAATTTAAATGATCACAATAATATTTACTAAAATATTATACATAGTGCATGCTTAAAAATAAAATGTACATTGAAATAATTTATTTAAATAAATAAGTTCATTTCCTTTTATAATTCTTGATACTTAAAAAAAAAATTGTAAACATTAAATCACACATTGATGGAACAAGCAAACTGAATTTGAAACAGATGCATTTCTGTAGAAGTTATTATAGTTTTATTTATATACACACTAACTTATTTTGAGTTATAAAATGTTTACAATATACTTCAAATAAGTTATTTGATTTATTTATTTATCTTTCCTCAATAATCAAATACATTTATATTATTAGACTATACAAATTATAAAGAATGTGTATATTTTTATAAATATACAAATAATTTGTGCAAAGCCATAGTTGTTTACTTAATCAATGTTATTTATAAACAGTTTAAATTCTACATTTTTTTTTTTTGTCTTAACTGACAACAAATAATTACAAAATTTCATTTTAATTTGCATAGATACAAATATTTAAGATTTATTACCTGAGTACAGAAAATAAATACTGACTCAATTAACTGCATCAGGTAATGTGCAACATTAGTTTATGGATATATAGAAGGTTGCTATAATAATACAATAATAATACTTTTTGTTGTTATAAAAATACAAAATTGATTGTTAATATAATCATAAATTGATAATAAATAAAATTGGTAGTGAACAAAAATATATTCAAATACAATTAAAAATAAAATATAATAAGATCTATGATGGCAAATTATTGCAAGTATTTTATTGGAGATGAGAATTCAACATTTCAACAGTATATTTATAATTTTTGCTGTTGTTTATTTTATTAATAAATTAATATTTTCATAAATTAATATTTTCATATGACTATCAACCACAAGCTAGAAACTCTGGGCATATTGAATGAGTAGGCACTAGATAAAGATTTTATGCACAAACATTCTTGCACCCATTAGTTACTAAGGCTTATACTGGGTGGCACTACTGTTTTTCTGGGTAGTTGCGAGAGTAAGATTATTATTTAAAAGAAAGAGTAAGATCATAGAAAGTTAAACAATTATAGACCGATAGCGGTAACATCAGTTTTATATAGTTTTTTTTCATATACGGTGGCTGGAAGAGTTGCAAAATGGATGGAAGGAAATAATGTAGTGGGGGAAATGCAAGGACGTTTTAGGTCAGATAGACTTATAGGAGATAGTTTATTTGTAGTTACAGAAATTATGGTTATGAGTAGGAATTCAGGTAGACAGTTATATATGAGTTTTATAGATATAGAGAAGGCATATGATAGAATAAATAGAAATAGATTATGGATAAGTTTAGCAAATTTGGGAATGGATGAAGCTTTAGTGGATGTTATTAAGAAATTATATGAAAATAATTACTATACATATCAATTAGGGGATATAGAATCAGTTAAAGTTAAAAATGGTGTGGGACTAAGGCAAGGATGCCCTATGTCACCTATTCTGTTTTTATAGTATTTGAGTGAAATGGAGAGAGCAATAGAAAGACTAAGAAGAGGGATAGAGATACTGTTAATAGGTGGCAAGGGAGTGTATACAGTGCCGGGTCTTTTTTTTTGCAGATGATGTTTTTTTGTGTGCAGAAAGAAGTTGTGGAAGTTATGCTGAGGACATGTGCAAAGGTGGGTAAAGATATGGAAATTAAATTTAGTGAAGAAAAATCAAATATAATGATGGTGAATACTGGGGAAAGAGAAGACAAAGATTTCTTATTGGAGGGTAGAGTGGTGAATAGATATAGTGTACCGGTAAAATCACCATGCTTAATCACGCACAGTAATCCGAATTCAAACCCAGTCCACGTCTAGGAATAAATTCCAAAATGCAAACTAAATTCAAACCCAAACCCCTGGCATGACCAACCGATGAACAACACAACAACGGTACGTGGTTTTCCCTTTACTAGCTCGTCGGAAAACACAGACTAAATTACCCTACAATCAGTTATTCATATATATTTTATATTCGAGATATTGGTACGGTTAATAATTCAATATATATTTAAGTTGTCGATACAGACAGCAGTTGATTAACTAGATTTCGGGAGTAATAAGAAAAGAGAGACAAAAATAGATTAGATAAATTTTTAATAATTACTGACGTCATTGAGTACTGTGTACAGATACGGTAAAATTTTCATACGCATATTTATAATAATTTGCTGCTAGTCCTTCATAATCGTTTTAGACTGATAAACAAAACGCATGCCAATATTTATATGTTTTAAATGGTCGTACGAGTTGATATGGGAATCAGAGTAATTTGAGCATTTAAAATATTTAATTCCTATTTTATATTAAGTTGTTTGATTTTAATAGATTCAAACCATTACGTATACGGATAATTGCAGGAGGCTTTATATAAGAATATAATATAATAATGATGTACTGATGGTTGCAGAGCTTAAGATATACTACAATAATAACTTGCGGTGCATTGACGGAAGACCGGGCGGCTTGTACTTTGACAAGTCTTAATGCCCCCAAGTAGATCCGGGACACTACAACCAGCCGGGATCATTTTCGAACCCCGGTGATCCAAGAGATTATCTGGAGAAGAATTTCTTTCTTTCCAACTGGTAGTAAAAACGAAACGCCAATTTAGGCGAAGGAAAAGGCACTGCCACAGTAACATCGAGGAAGAGTGATCGGAAGTGGACTTAAAGCGAAACTATATAAAACCTTGATTATCTCTCCGTAACATTTTCTACGCAACAATCTGATATGACTATTCAAAATAAAACATGGCGAAATCAAAAGATCACCAAAGTAACGATTAATTAATTTCACTCTGAAACCCATAACTCCCCAGGTTGTTCGGAAGGTAATAATAGTAACAAAAATATTCACTTTATATTATTACTCCGTTCATATATAAAAAATAACATAATAAAAATTTAGACTTTATTTTATATTTGTTATTTGGAGCAAAGATTAAAATATCATTTTGACAAAATAAAAGGAACAATACAGGTACTTGAATATTTCTCAACTCAACATAAACGAACCAATTTTTTTTAGTTCGATAAAAGAAAATTACTTTTAAAATGAATATACTAATAATACTATGAAATAAACTTTAATGGCTTTAACTAGAGTTGAAAAATATTATTATTGGCATCGCTTTGTTTGTAAATGTAAGTAATAATAAAAATATAAGTATATTCACTAATGAATTACTATTAGGCACAAAATATTAGTAAATTATCATCTAAAGACTAGAGCACAGAAATATTAGAGAAGAAATTTACTGACAGGCTTTAGTGTAACATTTTAACGAAGGAAAACAAGAAATTTACATGTAATTACTTAGATTAATTCATAACAGATTAAATAATAAAATTATTAAGCTTAGAAGAAAGTTAAAAAGTTCATGTAACAAGGGTTACCATTCTTTCTTCGTCCGGCTTTTCTCCTTGCGGTAATGTTTATGCAGAACGTAGGCGCGCATTTTGGATTCCTTAGAATGGCATGATTAATTTAAAGGTTGGAATTGAGAAAACTGGAAGCACAGGAAACATTATAAATCAGCGGCTCGAAAGATTTAAATCGGCAGAACAGGGATCAGCTTCTTGGACTTAGCCCAACATTATTGCAATTCACCGGGCAACTTCTTAATCACAGTTGAGATGATTTCTCTGGAACAACTACTTTGCTGTAGCCTGAGACGGTCTACCCACAGCAAAGTCAAAACGTAGAGTCCCCTAGTATATTATAATATATGATGGCTACGGTCGATCATTCTGCCTAGTTTTTGTTCATGACTCCGCCTCCTTTGATTTTCTGGCCTCCAGCAATATCTAATTTTGGCTATACAATTGCATTCGCATTTCTTGATAAGAGTCCTACATTTCTCATTTCCATTGTTTGATTTACATTTATTTCTAAATTCAATACATGATTCTAAATTGACAAACTAAATAATTACATAGGAATTCGTGCATACAAACTTGAAATTCATTATCTTAACTTTCAAAGTACAAACTAATTATTCTATACATTTTGTACACGTAAGATTTGACTAAAAATACCGATCAAAGGAATGTGACTTTTGATCAGCATTTTTAAACGACTTTGTATAATTTTGAAAGATTTAAAATTTAAAAAAAAATATACCCGCAATGAAACTTTTAAATTGAGCGAATATAAACCTACAAACCACACACACGAATATTATTTATCATGATTTGCAATATTTATACTTGTAATATTTACATTAAATTCTTTTAAACAAAGCATAAAATAACTAACTTAAAATTTATGTGGCCTGGAATAGAAAAAACCTCATTGCGGGTAAATAGTGATTTAGAATTACCGTACTTCAAAATGACAACTATGAAACTAAGATCGATCCTTCGATCTGTCTGTTTCAATAGTTATTTGGGATCATCTTGAGTAATCAGAAAAATTGCTTGGATGAATGGGAGAAAATAATGATAAATGAAGCAAAGAAAAGAAAGGGATTGATAAAGAAATTAACAGTGTTTTCATATAATAAATATGATGTAGCTAGAATTGTATGGAAGGGAGTGGCAGTAGCAGGGTTAACATACGGCAATGATGCATTATGTTAGTAAAGGGGTATTAGATTATGCAGAAAAAGTACAAAGGGAAGTAGGAAGACATGCATTAGATACAGAGATCTGGACAGCAAAGGAGGCAATTCAAGAAGAAATGGGATGGTCAAGTTTTTATGTGAGAGATTCAAAAAGCAAAGTGAAAATGTTTGGTAGATTGCAGTTTATGGATAATAAAAGAATAGCCAAAATAGTATTTAATTGGGTTACAAGTAAAGGGCAGGCAAAAAGATGGGTGAAAAAGGTAATGTGGTATGCAAAAGATTTGGATAAAGAAATTATTTCAGTATACTTGTACAAAAGGTGGGATGATTGTGTTAGGAGGATTGTTTGAGTGTTATAGTGGTAAGGAATGGGATAGAAGAATAGATGTATTAATAAAGAATAGGTAGTTGGAGAGATGGAGAACTAGTATGGAGAGTAAAATGAGTTTAAATATATATAGGAGTAAACAGAACATTGGGTGTGAGTTAATTTATGATAATAGTAAGGAAAGTAGTTTATTGTTTAAGGTTTGGAACAGGATCTTTAGCAACAAGGGAATATACACGTAAATGGAAAAATATGGATGATTTAGTCTGAAAGTAGTGTAAGGAAGGCATAGAAAATATTAGGTTACTGTTACTTCAATGTAAATCCTTGGAAACATAAAGAGTACAAATAATGAAGTTACCTAAGAATAAATATGAACAAAGTGATTATACAGAAAGTGAGTTATTGGTTTTTATGCTGAGTTTGGGAAAAGATAAGGGGGATTTAGATATGAAGGCCATGGAATTGACAAAGATTATGTTGTGGAAATGGGATGGAGCAGATTATGGGAGAACTTAAGGTGGAGAATGGAAAGGTTTAAGGTAAAGTGGCTAACAGGTTTCTCTGGGCATAGTTGCTGAGAGATTCCTGCCTCCATATAGGAGAAGTCACAGTGCATCACATAATCACATCACCTATTTTTTGTTTTTGTTGTATTTGAGAAAAATAGAGAGAGACTAGAAAGATTAGGAAGAGGGGTAGAGATACCATTAGTAGGTGGCAAGAGAGTATATACATTATTGGATGTTTTATTTGGGGATAATATCTTCTTGAGCACAGAAAGCAGGAAAGATATGGAAGTTATGTTGAAGACATGCACAAAGGTGGGTAAAAAGATGGGGATTAAATTTAGTGAAGAAAATACAAAAGTAATAATGATTAATAATGGGGGGAAAAAAGAGAAAGAATTTTTATTGGGGAATATAAAGTTAAATATGCTGAATAAGTACAACTATTTGTGAATCGTCTTAAGTAATCAAAAAAATTGCTTGGATGAATGGGAGAAAAAATTGATAAATGAAACAAAGAAAAACAAAGAAATTAAGTGTTTTCATATAATAAATATGATGTAGCTAGAATTGTATGGGAGTGGCAGTAGCAGAATTAACATATGGTAACGATGTGTTAAGTGTTAGTGAAGGGGTGTTAGATTACTTAGAAAAAGTACAAAGAGAAGTAGGAAGACACACATTAGATGCAGATGCATGGACGGCAAAGAAGACAATTCAAGGAGAAATGGGATGGTCAAATTTTTATATGAGAGATGCAAAAAGCAAAATGAAAATGTTTGGTAGATTGCAATTGATGAATAATAAGAGAATAGTCAAAATAGTATTTAATTGGGTTATGAGTAAAGGACAGGCAATAAGATGGATAAGAAAGGTAGTACAGTATGCAGAAGATTTGGATAAAGAATTTATGTCAATATACTTATACAAAAGGTGAGATGATTGTGTTAAGAGAACTGTTGAGGGTTATAGTGGCAAGAAATGGGATAAAAGAATAAATGCATTAATAAAAAATAGGGAGTTGGAGAACTAGTATGGAGAGTAAAAAGAGTCTAAATATATGTAGGAGTAAAAAGAGTCTAAATATATGTAGAAGTAAACAGAATATTGGCTGTGAGTTAGCAACAAAGGAATGTACATGTAAATGGAAAATATAGGTGATTTTAGTCTGCAAGTTATGTAAGGAAGGCATAGAAAATATTAGGCATCTGTTAATTGAATGTAAATGCCTGCAAGTTGTGGAAGAATAAATATAAACAAAGTGACTATACAGAAAGTGGGTTCTTGGATTTTAGGCTGGGTTTGGGAAAAGATAAGGGGGATTTAGATATAAAGGCCATGGAGTTGATAAAAATTATTTTATGGAAATGGGATGGAACAGGATAGGGAAGAATATGGAAAAAAACTTATTAGGGTGGGAAATGAAAAGGAAAAATAACTAACAGGTTTCTCTGGGCACAATGGCTGAGAGATTCCTGACTCCAAAAAGGAGAAGCCATAGTGCATCACATCACATACTGTTTAAATTAATATTTTATTACTAAAATATTTCACTTTTGCTTATTGATAGATAATTCAAGGATACAAGTGAAGAATAGATATTAACCACATAAACACCATCCACAACATTCAATTGCAAAATATAGGATTATAAATTATTAAAATTTTAAAATAATTCTTAAAATTTTTTGCTTCATTCACTATGCAATTTAAATGAGTCTTAGTTCTTTCCCTGATTGATCTAGATGAGTTTGATAACAATGTGATTAGAAGGTGCATGATTCAAAGTATTGGACAAGGATATTTATGGTTGGACAATTAAATTGGAAAAAAAGAAAGCATTATAATTTTACATTATTAATTAGTATTAATATTAAGGTTTTATTTGTATTTTCTTGAACATTTATTGAAAGTGTATTTTTGGTAATAAAACTCATGACTCAGCATAAGATATTTCAAGCCATATTATAATTTGATAGCAGTCTAATGTGATAGTACATACTTTCTATAAAAAGTTAAATATCGCTCGTATTTCTATGTATCAAAGATTTAGTCAAATTTAGTTATCTTAGATATGCTCGTGCTTTTTATACATCAACCTACTTGCCCTTACATTTGCTTAGTTTTGTTCCTGGAAAGTTAATACAGTATCTAATAAAATGAAATGGTGCTACTATCAATAAATAATAATTTGAAATAATATCTGAAAAAAAAATCTTGATTATATTAGAAAAACTAAAAAAAAAAACAGGTATGGCTAGCAAAAATTGTATGAAATAACAATTCATATCTTGAAAATATTTTCAATTATAAAATGTCAAACTTCACTTCTAATAATTAAAATTTATTATTATTATTGACAGCAATAACATCAATAATTGTATATATATAAAACAATAATAATATAGAAAGCTCGTTTAGGCAAACATTGAGTTGCAACTATTTTGTAACTCCAATATAGACTGCATACATAGCGACATCTATCGCTTTTATATAACAATAATACATGTACTAGGGGGGGGGGACTATATAAATGTATATCATAGAATTTACCATTTATTTCTATATTATTATTATTATATATATACAATTATTGCTGTTATGTAAAGATATTTTACAATTTATCATGATTTATTTAAATATATGAAAAATCAGCATAATAAATTAAAAAGTTCTATTTTTTATAATATAAAAAAATCCATTTATTTTCATGCTTTTAGCTTTTTTTTTTTTTAATCTTTCTTTATAAATAAATATTATCCAGTATTTTTGGAATATACTTTTAGTGCAAAAGTGAATAATAAATTAATTATACCTGAGAAATCGTACTGCCAAACCAAAATCAGCAATGGCACATGTACCATTTCTTTTTACAAGAATATTTTTGCTCTTAATATCACGGTGTGCAATAGCAGGTTTACCTTTAAAAACAAAAAAAAAGTCAATATCAGCAAAAAAAATTGTTTAATAAGAATAAAATAATATAAAAATACATTATTCATATATGAGTTTAAATATATATATATATTCAAGATAAATGTGTGTGTGTGTATGATAAACCTTTAGATTTTTAATTCTAATTTTTAACAAAAGTCAAAAAATATTTCTAAAAATATTACATATTTTTCAATTTTTATTTTGATTTATAGATATGCATAACAACATGGTCACTATTTACTCACACATATATAAGTTAATCTAAAACTTTTCTTTTAATTCAGACAAAATTATAAGGAATTAAAATTTATTGATATAATATTTTTATGTAATCTTGAATAAAGTAATACACATTTTTTAAAAAAAAAAAAAATATATAGTAAACAGACGTAACTTCAATGTCACTTCAACTTACCAAAAAAAGTCTAATATGATAATTTTCCTTGCTAAAAAGCTACTAAAAATCTTACAGCAAGAGAATGCAAATAATAAACTTTAAAGGTAAATATTATTTGAAAGGTTATACTAATGTTACTGTAAGAAAGCGCTATAAAAACTAATTGCCAAATTCTTATTTATTTGATTATAAAGTCATTGTACCAATAACAAAAAGAAAAAAATTTATTAAAATATAACTGTTTGCTCCAGTGAGCCATTTTATAATGTTGACATATTAGGATGTTGATATTGTTATGTTAGGATGTTGTATTAGGATGTTGGTATCGTTATGTAATTAAAAATACTTTGATCACATACAATACCTATATAAAAAAAAAAAATTTAAATGTAGCAAGTGCACTTATACACAACTATAGAAAAGCTTGTTATTTCTATAAATTAAATGCAGCTTAGCACTTTCGAGATCTTATGGCGTTCTCATATAGAATAAGTGTAAACAGTTAACACCAATTTAAAATGTACAAATTAGAATGATTAAAACATTATTTATTTCATTTTTATTTAATAATTTTATAATAATAAAATTGTTTCATCATTTATGAGAAGAAAAAAAACTTTTATTTATTTATTTATATATTTGCAACTTCAACAAAACTTGAAAATTTTAGCTATATAGTATAATTTTTCAGAAAAAGTCTTCAAAAAGTATGTTAACATTTTAGCCATAGAAGTTATAATATCTAATATTTAGTTGAAGCAAGCACAGTAAATGATACAATATATAATGATTTTAACATATGAAATAATAAATAAAATAAGCTTTGTACAAATTTATAATAAATTAAATTATATTATTATATTTATTACTTAAAAAAAAATGGTTTAGAAGTCAAAACACAATTAATTATTAATAAATAAACTACAATATTATTTTATGCTGTGTAGTTTGGTGTTGGGGCACATTATGGAACTAAGATCAAGTCCAATTCTGATAGTTCCAGTTCTGAACTTCTGGCAGTAAACTATGATTATTTTTTATAATACTATTCCATTGTTTTTCAACTTTATTTAATCCTGGCTGGATCATGATTAATAAATAGAATTTTTTTTTAAAGATAATCTAAGTGGAAACTGAATGGTCAAGTAGGAAAAAATAAGTCTCTTAATATTTATTTTTTGGAACATTTAGTTTTTTCATAAGTAAATATATATATATAATGGGTCAAATTATTAATATTACATTGAGAAATAAATTCTTTTATTAACCGATAAATAATTTATTACACTAAAATATTTATTTTAAATGTAAAAAGTTGTTTAATAGCAAGAGAACAATTATCATTACATTTTATTTACTTATAAGACACTTGACTAAAAAACTTTTTTCTGAAGATCACAAAACAATTTTCATAATCTGCCAAAGTAAGATATCCTTAAATAAAATTATGGCAATAAATAATAGTACTATTATTTATTCATAAATATTTTGATTGTTCTTATAAAATGAATTTATTTTAATATAATAGGGTGTTAATAAATATAATACAAATGCAGAACTGTAGTAACAGATGTGTACTTACATCATTTTAATCAGATTATCAAAATTCTGCAGCTTCTAACAAATGGATAAAATAAAGAGAAGCTTCTAATTTTTAAGACACTTTAGTAAGAGATAATTTAATAAAATTACATTTTTTATTTAATCTTAAGTAATATTCATTAAGGTTGTAGCCTCAAGCACATGTGTATAAAATGCGATAGTAGGGACCTCTACAGATCTTAAATAAATAAACAAATATAAATTTAAAAATTATAAACAGTACAATAAATTTTAACTTTACCCTCCCCTCTCCCCATGTTACTTTAAATATTTGTAAATTACATGCTTAGCTGTCAAGAATATCATGCCTGTATTTGGCTTTAAAGAAACTTTTCTGCTCATAAATTGTGATTTTCCTTTTTTTTTTTAAAATAAAAAATAGAAACTAGAATAAAACTAATAAATTAACCAATAAAAAAAAAAAAAAGACTAACTAGTAAATTATTATTTATCAACTAGCAAATTATTATTTTGGATTATAATAATATAAAAAATTGCAAATGTACATAATAAGAAACAATAAAATAAAATTACTGCAGAATTTAATACTTGTTTGTTTCCAACATCCCATGGGTATTTTAAAGATGATATTTATAATCAATGGCCACTTAATGCAGTTGCTGAACTATTATTGTGTCTACTTAATGTAACAAAACTGTTAGATCACAAGTTTATAAAGTCAATAATGTCTGATTAATTGTAATGCATTAATAATACTTTCTGTATGCCAATAAGTGGCAACATAGTCCAACTTCTTTATCCATAAATTAGATATGTATACTAATAACAGTCTTCTATAATAAAAATGAAAGCCATTACTGAGATGCTGTTAACCCTTTTCTGTCGACAAGGACTTATTTCTTAAACTTTTAATAAAAAAAACCTTTTGTACTCACCATAAAGAGAGTAGCTGTGATAACACAAAAATTTCTATATGCTGCTAACTATGAGGACATGATAAAACAATAGAAAAAATGTATCAATGTCAATGGAGTTATGACGAAAATTTAATATCATTTTAGGTTTACATCCTACTTTTTATTTTATAAACGATCTGTAATCCAATTAATCTGTAATCCCAAGTACTTATTTTTTCTTCATGCAAGTCGTACATTATTAATTTGAAAGCTTGTGTTCAAAGTTGTGTTAAGATTTTGAAAATTTTCAGAAATACATAAATTCATTTAAATAAAAACTATAATTATATCAGTAAAATTTTAAATGTTTACTAAAATAAGTGAGCATAACTTACATGTAAATTAAAAAATAAAAATTAATAAAAAATAAAACAAATAAACTCATTACTAATATTTACTTGATTATGAAAAAACTTTGCATTGATAAATGGCCGAAATTCAAATATTGTACTATAATAATAATTGGGCCATTTTTTGATATCATAAAAATGATGATATAAAAAGGAAATATTTAAAACTAATGTAATTTATTAATTATTTTTTATCTGTAAGTAATGCATAATTAAATCAAATGCCTTAATAAAATCAATAAAGGTTCTATATAAATTACTTCTATTTCTGTCATTTTTGTTGGATTTGTCTGGCAATAAAAACCATGCCTATAATGTTTCTTGATTCTCTAAAACCACATAGAATCTGGTAACCATTAACCTGTGATTGGAAGTAATCTATTCCACAAAATTCTTGAAAGTATCTTTGCTGTAATGACTAACAATGGTGTTCATAATAATTTAATTGGATGACTTAACTTCATGAGTCTATATATGATTTAAACATTCCAATATTTTGAATCAAGAAAACATATTACCATCATATTTTAAAATTTCTCCAGGCAATTTATCAGGATCTGCAACCTTTCCATTTTTAAAATTACAAAAAGATGTTTTTACTTCAATAAGCTGGATATCTTTTTCCTATTCTAAATGAATAGATAAAATAGATATATCATTAAAAATCATCTCATTGTTTGTATTATTCACAAGATAATCAAAATATATCTTCAAGTTTTCAAAACATCATTTTTACCAAATATTACTGTAAAAAAAATTTAAAGCATTATTTATTTGTTCAATTTTAAATCAATAACCTCGTAATTTGTTTTTAATAATGGCAGTTTTTATCATATATATATAAAAAAAATACTTCTCGGCAGAAAATTTTTTATCATTTATAATATTAAAACTTCAGCAATTAACTACATATTACATTTCACTAACAAATTCTCACTGTAAAATAAATAAATTCATGAAATTTTTTTTATAAAAAAATAACAGGGATGCAAAAAAAATTCAAAGTTTTATTGGTTAGATATTACAAAATAAAAAACTTTGATAATAAACATAAAGTGAATCAAAAATAAATTTTAAAATATACATTGTGGTTAGTTAATTTTTTATTTTCTTTATGTTTATTTTAACAAATTGTGATTTAGGAAATATTCTCTTATTATATAAGAAGCAAAATAGTAGATCTGTCAATGAAAAAATTATAATTTTTTTTTTTTTTTTAAATTATGACTACCAAATTGTTTATATACAGTATATTTACCCACAGATTAGCTTTTTTTTAAAAATATTTTTAGTAAAATGTTTATTCATTAATTAACCTTTTTTTCAATTTAAGTTTTATTTTTTTTTAATCAAATTTTTATATAGTTTGAATTTTAAACAACAAATTAATTTTTTCCCCATGGGAAGTCATTATAATATTATGCAAGATGCTAACTAGAGTAAAGATCTATGTTATGGGAACTTGTTATTAAGAAAAGATCTTATTTTGAAACTTTCATTATAAACTTCCATTTCATGAAGCTAGAGACTTTTGACACTTAAACTTAAGCAAAATTATAAAAAATGAAAATTTAATAAAAAAAGTTTTTTCTCACAAGTCATATTCATTTTTATTTGCCATTTCAAGTTCTTTAATTTTCCTAATTCATTTAAACACATACTTACTGGAAAATACCTATTTTAACTTTTTTATATTTATATTTAGTTTTTGTTTCATTTCGTTTAAGTAAATAAAAACATACAATACAGGGGAAAAAACAAAATTGTATAATGTATATGTAACAGAAATAATATTGTCAACATACCTTGAGTTCCAAATATTTCAGTATGCAAATGGGAGAGTCCACTAGCAGCAGATAATGCTAATTTAATCATTGCAACATTATCCAGTGTATTAATTTTTAAGTAATCATTTAAAGATCCATTTTCATGATAATCAGAAATCAGAAGCAGCTGAGTCCACGAGCCTGTACCTTTAATATCTGCTGCTATAAAACCTAATGCCAAAGTAATAATAATAATTTTAAAATTGCCATGAAAGACAGTCTACATTTTAAGATATAAAAAAAATAATCTTATAGCAATTTAAATGTTTTCTTAATGACATAATTTAATAAAATTTAAATAGCTCTTGATTGTAATTATTATTTGTTCTGCATAAGATTTGATTTAATTGTGATTATATACTTTTATGAATGAAATAAAGAGTAAATGATTATTATATAAAATAAGTATAAATTAAACAGAAAATCCAATCCTTAACAAAATTCTAATAAGTAACAAACATAAATATGAGTGAGTGTGCAAACTCAGTAATTCAGTTTTTTGCAAACTAAAACATTCATCTTTTATTCTAATTTAAGAAGATTTAAAAGAATTGTATTAGTAAGAGAAAAGCAAATATTACCTAAGGATTATAATATATGAAAGTTTAGATGGTCAATAAAAAATTTTTTTGTAAACATGCTAATACATATTCATATAATAATTTAGCTTATAATTTCGTTGTGCTGCTAGTCATAGATAACAATAATCCATTCTATTATCTGAGCAAGCTAAAAGACATCATATAATAATAATAAAATACCTATATTTAGTTTCTAGCTATTATTGCTTTGGAATACATGTTTTACTTCTATATACTCAAGATATCATATAATACTAAATCATCCATGCACTTTATTACTGTTACACAATGCTTTATTTACCACCCTCTTTTACAGTTTACAGTTTTGATTGCTCCAGCAATCTTCTTCAGAACTACAACGTAATACAAACATATGAATATAAATATAAATATTATACATGAACATATAATTTACATTCTGTATATACATCTTATAATCATCATCTATTTATTACCATTTAAATATTATATAATTTTTTTACCCTTTTTTTACATTCTATATTTATTAATTAAAACTTCCTATACGTATATATTCTATTTTTATTCTTTATTTTATTTTATTCTTATTACTCTTTAAATACTTAACTCTAACTTAATATCTTTTATATTTTACATTATTATTATTCATTTTATTAACAATTAATATTTATAATTTATTCATTCAATAATTTATAATTTTAAACACATTTTAACTCACCTTTTATATCTCCTAACTTGAAAGGTGAGTTAAAATATGTTTAAAATAATATTATAGATTAAAATAAATTATAGAATATATATATGTAAAGGAAGTTTTAATTAATAAATATAGAATGTAAAAAAAGGGTAAAAAATTATATAATATTTAAATGGTAATAAATAGATGATGATTATAAGATGTATATACAGAATGTAAATTATATGTTCATGTATATTTATATTCATATGTTGGCTGTAAAAGAGGGTGGTAAATAAAGCATTGTGTAACAGTAGTAAGGTGCATGGATGATTTAGTATTATATGATATACATTTGGCAATGCAATAAGAAAGATTAGTTATTATATTAAAGATAACGGTTTAAAAATTTATTAATCAATTTCTTATATAGCTATGTAAAAACTGTATATTTTAATGACTTTATGATATTAGTTGGGAAGACTGTAATAACTTCACCTATAATCGAATTAAGAACAACATACCAATGATGATTAGTTATTTTTATCATTATTTATTATCACTGGTATTTAAATTAAAATAGTAAATAAATATTAAAAATTAAAAGTATGCTTTTTAAAAAATTTTTAAGCAATTTCCAAAGTAGGAGATTGTATTGTTTTTAACATAAATGAATATTGCCTTAGATCATAAAAAGATTAAATTATAGAAAAAAATAAGTAAATGATATTCTTTTCATTAATATAAATTAAAGAATTAATATTAATGAAAATTAAATTTTGCTCATTGTTTCTAGAATTTCAATTTTTGAATTACGATGGATGACTAAATATCCAAGTTTATTTTAAAGACTTATATAAAATTCAGTAATTTTTTATTCCTATTTACTTAATTAAATCAGTAAAAAAAAAAAAAAGCAAAAACCAATAAAACAATACCTAGTATATTATCATGTCTCATAAGAACTGTTTGGTAAATTTCAGTTTCTCTAAACCAACTTGCTTCTTCATGTGTTAAAAATATTTTTACTGCAACATTTTCTCCTCTCCATTTTGATTTCCAGACTTCTCCATAACGACCTTTGCCAATGCTTTTTACCATCTGAATTTGTTTAGCAATAGTTCTCTGCACCTGTAATTATATATTAATGAGATTATTTTAAATGTAAATGTTATTAAGAATTATCCAAATAAATATCATTTCTATTTATATATCTTGCAACAGATTAATATGGAATTTTAGAGAAAAAATATTTACAAAATATATATATATATTTTGAAGGTGTTTCTTTAAAAAAAAATCAATCATCATTAATTATTTTCCAATATATATATATGTCCCATACATAGCTAAAATCACTTTTTCTGATCCTTCTTTTTTTTTCAAACACCTCATCTTTTCAATTCAGTTTTTATTTTCTGTTTTTTAATTTCATTTAAGACCAATCTTTGATAACTATTTTTCCTCACATTGTTACATTTCTATTAATATTGTGCTAAACTATTTCTGTTTAGTCTTTTTGAAACTATATTGCTGAAGACTCCAAATTTGATCTCTTTTCCTAATCATTCAAGTTTCTGCTCATGCAAAATCATATTCCAAACAACTAAAATTTCTTTATAAATCTTAGTTTTAAAAAAATCATTGAAAAATCCTCTATCCTTGATTAGTCATGGCAATTCTTACTTTTAATTAGACAATTATTAATTATATTAGTTATTTTGATTTATAAACAAATACATATATATGATAAAATGGCTCAAATTAAAAACATTTTATTTTCAGATTCCACATTTATGGTTAAAAGGTTGCCTTGACAACAGTTTAAAATTGTTGATTGTTATTGCAATTGTCCAAGTGTGAGTGGTTTTTAATGATACATACATCCATAAATCTGAGATGAAGGAATGCAATATGACATATCAATTCTGAAGTAACATATTAAGTGCATGAAATATAATTGTATGTTAATGTATATGAAAAATTTGTGATTAAAAATGTAATTGACAGAACTCAAAAATTTTCAGTCTTATTGCTGTAAATATCTTCCATTTTCTTATAATGATAATTACTTCTCATGAAATTTAAATAAATACATTACTGGAGAGAGCAACTTTTTTTTTTAAGGTTTTCAAAATGATGATAAATAATAGCTGTAAAATATAAAGCTGTTTCATTATTTAAAAAAGATAATGTGCAAAGTTAGAAAAATAGAAGGATAAAACTCTTGAATTGAAGCTCCAGAATACAATTAGAAAATTCAGTAAAAAATAATCACTACATTCAAAACTTTTTTAATTATTTAATAAATGTTAAAGAAATCATTCCCTGAAATGCATTAATTAAGAAACTGAGCTGCTGGTAAATAATTTGGTATTTGCCAAAAAATCTCTTCTCCAATTTGTTTCAGAATAGATGTTGACTCAACTATTTTTCCCTCATTAAAAAAAAAAAAAAATCATAATGAAAAAGTACAAAAAACCCCTTTATGTTTCAATCTTAATTTTACAGATCTCATTCAAGGTATTGCTGTTTATAAGTGGATGTTAAAATCCTGAGTTATTATAGTATTTACAGACTACATCTCTATATAAAAATTCCATCACTGAAATGTAATAAATTAAAAATAATACTAATACTGCTTTAAACACAGAGAAAATATTGATAACATTAAATACCCTTAATGCATTTGGGAACTGAGTATCCTGTCAATGACAATAGTTTTTGAATACAATGGTGGTCTTTGCTCAGCTTTAAAAATGCGTTAAGATCATATTTAATGTTTTCAAATTATCAAATCCTTACATATGTACATTCATACAGTATTATTTATAATGTGCTCCTAAATAAGCCGGCAAAAACATTAAAAGCTATATATTATAGAAAGTATTTCTAAAATTACTGCAACATTTACTTTCATATATATACATTAAAAATTTGAAAACAAGTATACCAAGGGTTCCTAAAATGCATTTCAATCTATGTATTTAATAAAATACAATTATTATGAATATAAGCTCTTAAGTAAAATAAGGGTCTGAAAATAATTGTGTAATGTATATACACATATATCATACTGAACACATACATATCTAATCAAGATATGTATACATATGTTTATAAAAACATAGTTTTAGGAATTTTTTTTTTTTTTTACATATTTTAATGTTTTGAAATAGAAAGTGGCTATTTATTGTTTATTATTATTATATTAAAGCAAACTTATTTACATAATTAAGAACATGTATATATGTATAAATGATATATTAAGACTTAAATATTATTTAAGAATGAATGAAAGATATACTAAAAATGAATTAACTTTTTTTTTTTTACATAACAACAGACAATAACACAATATATGTTATGATAAGTCCTTGCTTAGTGTTTAATAGTTGTATGTTAGTTAACCAATGGATTTAATGGCTTTCTTTAAGATTTATAATATTACTTGGAAGTATAGTTCCAATTGATATTTTCTGACATGATATCAGGTACTTTTTCTCAGAACTACATCTATAAACTCTTAAAAAATTATAGATTATCCCATGCCCATGCTTGAACAAATCCTAGGGCTATAATATGTATATATTTCAGATATTTATGGTACAACTGCCATTACTGATTATAAAAATTGGATAGAAATGGACTGGTATATATTTGTTTTGAAAAATAAAATGATAATATGCTATCCATATAAAGCACACATACAAAAAAAATAACTCACTTTTTTTTGTACTATGGGTAAATTTAAATGATAATTTTTATCTGACTGAAATTTTGACTGGATGGTATTAATATATTCTAAAGCTTTATAAAAAAGTCAAACATCAATTGTATGTGTTATGGTCTCACTATAGGTGTTGCAATTAATGAGTCATTCAATTGAACAAAATATTAATTGGTATAGAAAAGTCATGGAAAAATTTATTATCCCTGATTAAATGATAATTCAAGAATCATATATTCTATTATAAAAATGATGTTGATGACTGAAATTTTATTTCACATTTGAATAGTGATCTGAACAAATATGTAGTTATATTTTATTCCATTTATATTTTTAACAGCTAGTATATCATATGTTGGTATATAACTATCTTCCATTTAAAAAGAAAAAGATGATTTGACTGTCAAACTACAACATTAATATGTTATGTGAAAAACTTGATCTATTAATCCAAGACTATTCAAGAATTTTAAACTTACTAGTTAGAATAATAGAAACCTAATATCCCTTCTTCAGAAATAATTAAATAGGTTTTTACTATTTCTGATATAATGAGATTAATGTTGAAATACCAGAGTAAGTAAAATGCCAGGATTTCTTTGACTATTACATTGATAATTTTTATTTTGTTGGACAGATATGATCTATGTGAATTAGGTGACTTTAATAAGTTATATTACATTTTAAAGCTTTGTTAACCAGTAAAATTATCTTTTTGAACAATGTACACAAAGAAATGCTAAAGAATTTGGTGACAAAGTTGAGGTGAGTGAGGCCTAATAGTTAATAGTTGTCAAGCACAAACAATTTTTTTGGGATAATAGACAAGATCAATTGTTTTAAAGCAGGCATGTGAAACTCATTCAAACTACAGGCCATTTAATGTGACTGGTAAGATTTTCATGGGTCACATCACACTTACAAATTTTCTTAAAATTTTATTTTAAAGTGAGAATGCAGGAATATAGGTGGGGCAATTAAAGCATATTATATAGTTTAGTGAATTCAGTTCAATAATATCCAATTGATATAGTATTTCTTTTATTTAAACATTTATTTGATTTGATTACATATTTATACAAATACAATTTATTGTTTTTACAGGAAACTTACCAGTGCTTTCTGCCTACTAGTTTTCCAATATCTAGATTCAAAGACTGAGAACAAACAATTTTCATTATGGCAGATAGATGTTTATCAGTTAATCTTGATCTGTAAGCTGTTTTATTTAATTTCATGAATGAAAATAATTGCTCAAATAAGTATGTATTTCCAAAAAAAGCATAAAATTTGTGCAACAAATTTTTTAATTTCCGGATATCTTTCACCTAAATAGGAATATATTTTGGGAGTTTTCTACTTCTCAATATTTGTTTTTTAAAATTGAATCATTCTGAAAATCAATTAATTCCAGTTGTATCAAAGTCGGAGATTTTTCAACTTGAAAGGCAAAAGATCCATTGAAAAGATAAAAAATTTCTTCTAATTCCTAAAACGTTTATCGAATTCATTTTTTCAATTTTTGCAGAGTATTGCGAAAACGAGAAACTTTGATTTTGTGCTTTTAACTGCTCGCACATAGGAAAATACGTCAAAACGTTCTTTTGCAAATGATTTTTAAATAAATTCAGTTTTTGTATAAAGCTTGCAACTGCATCATATATGTTTGTTATCGATTGATCTTTGTCTTGCAATGAAATATTAAGATTATTCAAAGCCTGTAATATCCGTAAAAATACTAGGTCTCGTACCCACAATTGATCTTTTATAACCGTTATATTTTCATTGTTTTCATCTTTCATTTCAAAAAATAATATTATTTCCTCCAAAAGCAGATAGAAGCTCTTTAGGACATAGTGGCAGGACAACCAATGAACTTCTGTGTAATAAGGAAAATCTTCAAATTCAAATTCTAAATCTTTAAGGAACAAAGTAAATTGGTGATGGTTAAGAGTTCCCAACTGAATAAAGTTGACAATCTTTGTAACTGTTTTAAGTACTTAGTCCATTTTAATAATTTTAAACAGAGAACTTGTTGGTGAATGAAGCAATAAAAAGCTTTGATTTTCAGTTTATCTGGATACTCATCTTGTAATTTCCTTGTCAGTCATGACACAAAACCTTTAATTTCATCAGTCATCGATTTAGCGTCATCAGTTATCACAGAAACAAGCGTGTCAAGAAGCAAGTTAAATTTTTCTAAAATGTTCGATACAGCATCAAAAATATCTTCACCAATTGTTGTTCCATGAAGAGGGATGAATTCCAACAATTCTTTAATGATTCTCGTGTTGTTATTGATACTATGAAAAAAACAGCAACTTGTGCAACATCTCTTATATCTGTGCTTTCATCAATCGCAATTGAAAAGAACTGGATTTTGGTAGATATTTCCTGTAGTTGCGAAATGATGTCATCTGTCATTTCAGTAATTCTATGTACCTCTGTATTTCTTGATAATGAGATGTCTCGAAATGCCTGTACCTTTTCTGGACAGACAAATTCAGCAGCTTTTATCATACATTCCTTGATTAAAGAACCATCGGCGAATGATTTTGAATGTTTTGCTAATAAATAGCTTATTTCATAACTAGCTCTTGTTATTGATTCATTACTTTTCATGAATTTTGTAAGCACTCCTTGCTGGCTACTTAATGAATTCTTCATTGTTTTTAATTTTTCTTCTCTTATTTTTGCTTCAAGGCATGAAAATTGTTCTTCGTGATTAGTGCTATAAGGTTGCTTAATGTTGTATTCTTTAGCAACACTTATCATTTCTTTCCAAATTAAGTACGTAATCTTATTGTTCACTTCCACACAAAAATAATTCAGTTCTCACCTTTCTTGAAATTTTCTTCCCTCATCATCAATCTTTCATTTTTTATTTAGCATTGGAAGTAGCATTTTCTGTAATAAAAATAGGGCTGTAGGTTTAAATTTTAAAAATTAAAAAAATTGCAACTACATTTACTTACATTTTCTGAATGAGTTATAAAAGAAAACAATCCACAAATTTTTAACATTCCGATCGGGACAAAGAAACCAGCACAACTGTCTTCTGTTACAATTCCAAGAAAAACGCAACATCTGCAGATAAGATTGCTACATTAGTGGTGTGAATAGCTGACTAAAATTTTGCTGGAATGTATTTATGTTCTCGGAAGCACAGCAACACATTATTAATGTTGCCAGCTTTGGTATTCATCATATCTCAAATGCTTCATCATCATAAAAGCATGTAGTCAAAAATATTTAACTATGTGTGTAACCAACAATTATAAATTAGTTATGTATGTAGCCAACAATTATTGCATATATTTTAGTTCATGTAATTAAATATAAAAGTTTGTTTTTTAAAAAGTTTTTTAAAATTAATTTGTTTGCAACATATCATTCTGTTTTCATTTTATTGCATAGCATTGTAGCTACGGGCCACAAAAAATCACGTCGAGGGCAGCATGTGGCCCACGGGCCACCAGTTTGACATGTCAGTTTTAAAGAATTTTTCGCCAGCAATTTAAATACCTTAAATTATAATGCAATAACATCTCTACGAACTATAGTCAATAGTGGTCTTTCCAAGAAGAGGATAATGGTTTTGGATGAGAAATCTTTATTTATAAATACAAAGAATAAAAAAAATTCCTATATAATTCTTCATGGTAATATTCTCAGAAATTAATCAGACCAGAGCCTACATTTTATTAATCATATAAAAATTAGATTTATTGAGAGAGCTAATGAAAGCTTACAAATTCTCTCTGAAATTTTGTGTATAATGTCACTGAACTAATTGTCTTTTCCACAATGAGCTAATTCTAAATATATATATATTTGTTTATTAGTTTATTAATTACAGGAAGTGTGTATGCATGATATTTTTCATTTTTTCAAATGGGATATAGGAATTACATAAATGAAATTCTACGGTTTTCAAAATTACAGATGATAATTATTGAGAGAGCATGTAAACTGGGTCTTAAAATTTCACTGATTATTTTTAAGATTGATAACTGCACAACATCTAAAAAAATATTTAGTTTCATTTATAACTAAAGAGAAAATACTTAAAAGTTCTATCATGTATATTCAAAAATTTAATCGCTAATTATTAAAGTTTACATTTCATTAAAATTGCAATGTTAGAATAAACTGCATTAAGACAGTGCTAACCAAATGGCAAACTATAACATCAATAATGATGATATGTTATTATTTCATCATAGAATTTTATTGCATAGTTAATCCACTTAACACACATACACATTTAACACACATACATACTCATGATTTGATTACACATGCAGAAACACATACATACATACACATTTGTTCTGATTTATATTTTTTGTTTTATGTAAAGTAAAATTCGTCTGAAGTGTTGGATATTTTACAAAGTACAGATTGAAGAAAAAAAAAAATTAAATTTGTATATGAATCAAAACAATTTCTAGGCCTAAAATATTTAATTACAAAACAATTAGATATAATGAGGGATAATAGCTATCTCCTGTTTTATTTAATACTGTACTTATTTAAATGAATTTCTTAATAAGTGTAAGTTTCAAAAAATTAGTGTGGGGGGAGGGGGATTCACAGTATTATATTTGCTGAATGATTTTCTTTAAAACATTAAATACACCTGGGTCTCGTTTTACCGATAGATAGGTTCCTCAGAAAACATGCGCAAACGAAATCGCGCAAAATTAGACGTAACTTACATTGAAAAGGGGGGGGGTACGGTCTGTGATTTTTCAAAATTCGCGTATAAGCAAAGCAGCAACATAAAATTACTTTAAAATTCACACAAAAAAAAAAAATAAGGAAATAAAATATGACTAATAAAAAATTTTAAATTTGAAAAAAATTGATACAAGACAAATTTTTTTTAACTATAATATTTACTTTTATTCAAAATAATATATTTTTATGCATAATTTACAGTACAGTAATTTACATTTTTTATACACATTTTAATTATTATGATTTTCTAGTGACAACGTACTTAATCTTTGAGACGATGATTTTATTAATTGTTTACGAAGCTCGCGATATCCAGACATACAACCATTTAGCTCTCGTTGGAATTTAAGAGCACGTTAATGATTAGTGTCATTAATAAGAAAATAATAATTGATTATGTTCTTTTTTAAAAAGCAAAAACAGAATGTGATTTAAAATGCAAAATTAACACGCACAATGTTTGAACAAATTTACATTATAATCTTGTAAAATTTAATATGTGTATACATAAAATGTGGAAATCATGCTTTTAATTTCATTATTGCATAAAATCTTACTATTATAAAGCCCTAAAAATATTGAAATTACTAAGATGAAAGTCGAATTCCAATAATGTACTATTATTTTCAATATAACGTAAGTGTGCGAAATTTATTATTTAAAGTAATAGCGCATTATCGGAAATCGACTTCCGGTGAAACACGAATCGTGTAACTTCAAAATCGTATTAAATAAGTTTGCATAAAAAGAGACCCAGGTGTATATTGATAAAATTTATATAGTTTGAGATAAAAATCAATATACTTGAAAACAAAAAAATTTAAAGCAAGATAATGTTTTTGAGGAATGAAAATAGTGACAAAAGTCATAAAATAAAAATTGAAATGACTAAATATATTTTTAATATAAAGCTAAAGGAAATTTTATTTTGTGATCCATTAGAGTTGGGTTTAAAAAAATCTTGTCAAATATATAAAAAAAAAAAAAAAAACATGTAAAAATTAGAAATTTTTAAGATGTTATTTGGAGAAGAATAAAAAAGTTATGAAGTTTTGAAGACAGTAAACCTATAGATTATTTATGGACAAAATTATAAAACAGGAAAAATGAATTGGATAAAAAAGGGAAGGAGAAATAAAAGTTTGAAGAATGTGTATAGAAAAAAAAGAAAAATGATAAAAAAAGATTATTTTAAAAGAAGACAATATTTATAAATGCACGAACAGAATGGCCAGGAGAGAAATGATAGCTGATATGCAAGACTTATTTTTTGGCAGATAATTAATGTTGATCATATACAAGAGAGTAACCAAAAATAACAGAAATTTTGTAATAAAAATTCTATATTGTTATAAATTGAACCATTTACCAAATACTGTCATTTGATACAGTGCACCAGTCTAAATAAGTTTTCCACTTTTCTCTTGCAAAGTGATGCCTTTTAATATCTCCATCTTTTTTTTTTTCACTACTTCCAAGTCCATAAAACTTTTTCTTTTGAGGCATTTTTTCATTCAGGGAAATAAAAACAAATTGCACAAAGTGAGATAGATAAAGTGGATCATACTGTTTTTCAATTAAAAATTGTATCACACTCAAGGCTTTGTACTCTGATGCATTGTTGTGGTGATGCTTGCACTCCTCATACTGCCACAAATCGGGATGTTTTTATTTTACTGCATCATGCAAACTTTTCAGAACTTGTAGATAAAACGCTTGATCATTATAAAAGAATTCTTGGTGAATAATGCCGTTTGCATTGAAAAAAAACAGCTTTTTAACACTGGACTTCATCCACCACACCTTTTTACTGGGACGTAAATTTGTCACTTCTATTAAACTATTTGTAATTTATATTTTCACCAAAGCAGCTTGCTTGTTAGCTGTTGGAACATTACAACTATTTTCCCTGCCATTTTCCCTATCAGATAATAGAATTTCACATTATTCTAACTTTCAGCCATTACAAAAATCGACAAAGAAACAAAACATTTAACAAAACATTTACTACATTGCACTATAACTTATCTCAATGATGATAATTGGTAGACTAGTGATGTGATATGATGCATTGTGGCTTCTCCTTATACAGAGTCAGGAATCTCTGAGCAACTATGCCCAGAGAAACCTGTTAGCCACTTTACCTTCCCTTTCCATTCCCCACCCTAAATTTTCCCATAATCTGCTCCATCCCATTTCCGCAACATAATCTTTATCAACTCGTCCAGCCACGTATATGAAAAAACTTTATATAAAACTGATGTTACCACTATTGGTCTATAATTGTTTAACTTTCTATAATCCTCATCCTTTCCTTTAAATAATAATCTTACTCTCATATTACTCCAACTATCTGGAAAAACTCTCTTCTGTGCCATCTTATTAAAACATGATAATAGCTTTACTTTTGCCCTATGCCCTAAATTCATTACCATCTCTGCTGCCCATCCATCTAAACTTCTTGCTTTTCCACTTCTCAATTTCTTCCCTGCCTCATTCAGTTCATTTTCTGTAAACCTAATATTCCAATTACTATATGCTTTCATAGTTTCTATCCCTCTGTCCTTCACATCTAACATGTTTTCTATATCCATTGCATACCTATTCAAGATTCTCTCTAATTCTTCTCTAGAGCTACACTCTATTCCCTCATCATCCAGTAATACTATCTCTCTCTCCCCAATTCCAAAATTTTTTACTCCCATCTCTTCCATTTTTATTAATATCGTCCAATAATCTACTATTCAATTTCATTCTTTCTCTATAATTATCTATTTTAGCTAACTTTTTCTTTTCTAAGCACTTTTCCCATTTAGCATTAATATCTTTTTCACTTTCTTTGTTCTTAATAGCACACTTATATTCTCTGCATGCTTTTTTCCTCTCTTTTACACTTTCACTAACTCTCAATTTTTCTATTACTTTTATTCTTCTGAATATTCTCACCTAATACCCTATTTGCCACTTTTTCTATTTCATCACACCAGTCCTCATATTCATTTCCAACCAACTCTTCCATGGTTTTTTCAACTTGTATTTTATACTCTTCCAACTTATTCTTATCATTCACTCTCCATCCACATCTTTCACTATTGCTTCTTTTATTTCTAGTCTCCATCACATTACTAACCATTTCAATTGCAGGGTGGGTCTACACAAGGAGCATCTAGAAGCAGAAGTATGTATTACAATGCACTTGCCTTCCAGAGAATGATTCCGAATATTTTTGGGTATCCCCTCAAATAGATAACTTATTTCAATATCTTTACTTTTCATTTAAAAATTATTGCAATTGTATAATCTATTTCTAGAAAAATTTACTCAAAGGTTCAAAATAGTTCTGTGCTTGTTTTTCAAAAAATGATTTACATATTGTTAAAAAAAAAAGAAGTATATTATATATCATCTAAATTCCATACTTGATCTAGGCCCTATATTCAGAAACTTCTACATTTTGTAAAAACTGAATGAATTAGTCAAGAATCAAATTTCTAAATACATTTTAAAAATTATATCAGTCTTAAAGAAGATTTAAAATTAAAATAAAATTGATAGAACTGCAAAATGCTATTAAAACATTTATCATAATCTCAGCCAAAATATGAAAACATCATGGATATTTTCTGCAGAATTAAGATATTCATTTATAGTTGTAGTTCAATATTTTCTGATTAAAAATAAGAACATATTTTTACTTAAATACATGTCATCCAAGCAAAAACTTACAACACAATGTTAAAATCGTGTTCAATCATAATTGGTTTCTTTCCTTCCACTATTATGTGCATGAGCTTGTTTATTTATGTTAGACCCCACAATTTATTATCTTAAAAGGATTAAAAAATCTTGATATTTGATATAAAATCAAATTAGTCAAATAGTATATAAATTTTCAAAAACTAGTTATTTAAAAAAAGTGTTGTACATATGGAATTAAACCTTTTAAAAGAAATTTAAAAATTCACATAGATTACCAGCAATGGTAGACCAGAACCACTTCCAGAACTCTGAGACTGTTCGATGAGATCTTTCAAAGAATCACCAGGTGGAATATAAGATTCACAACGTTCAACTGCATCTAAGTAATCCAATCGACGATCTTCTCGACGTTTATTCCTTTAAAAAAAAACATAATCAGTAATAAAAATTAGGTGAATACATATATACATGTGTAAATTATCTGTTATACATAATATGTGATTAAACATATATACATAGATGAATAAGGTTATGTTAACCAACTTTCAAATATTTAAAATCACTCAATTTGATCTGCAACTTCCTGTCCCACTATCACTCTTAAATTTATGTTTTCTATTTATTTTCAAGTGCTTTGGTTTCAGTTATATTTCATCTCATTTTAAACTTATTTCAAATTCCATTTATTCTATAATGAATTTTTTTATTTACATTTTGACTATCTGAAAGCACACTTTACATCAACAAATCAAATCCCTATCCCTGTATTAATTCCATTTTTATTATATAAAACTTATTTAGAAAAACATCTAAACATAAACTAAAACAGACAAATAATAAATCTGACTTACACATTTCCCTATATCTACTTTTTTAACAAACAAAAAAGACAATTTAAGCTAATACATAAAATTTCTAAAAAGTCATTTCTTTTTTCTAATATGTCTCTCCTCTTTAGATAAACCAACAAAACAATCCACTCTGCTTATCAAAAATCTTTTCAAAATAAATAGAACAAACAGTAACAATAGTCAAAATAAGAGTCATAGATCACATGACCCTATCTCTTAAGCTTGTAAGTTATAAAACAATGAGGATTGCCAATTCCTCTATAAGCTTTGTGTTAAATGCTTAGCCAGAGCCAGTACTTAAAATATCTCTGTCAGGAACCCCTCCCCAAACCCCTGACCATGGTTTCGTGCTTTGGCACTCTTCAGAGAGGTGTCAGGGTAGGTTCAGACACTAGATCACTAGATCTAAAAATACCAACCCAAAGCCAGCGTTTAACTAAAAGTTATCTATTGAGTGGAAAATCCTCATTGTTTTATAACTTACAAGCTTAAGAGATAGGGTCATGTGATCGATGACTCTTATTTTGACTATTTATAGTCTCTGCCATAAGTCTTATGCAATTTTTATATTGCTAAGACAACTACTATATGGTATGGCTGAAGATCTATCGGCCCCATATAGCTATTTGAGATAGATAGCTGGGTTTGAAGACATGTAGATATCTTAAAATTTCAGATTTTCCACTCAATAGATAACTTTTAGTTAAATGCTGGCTTTGGGTTGGTATTTTTAGTTCTAGTGTCTGAACCTACCCTGACACCTCTCTGAGGAGTGCCAAAGCACAAAACCATGGTCAGGGGTTTGGGGAGGGGTTCCTGACAGAGATATTTTAAGTGCTGGCTCTGGCTAAGCATTTAACACAAAGCTTGTAGAGGAATTGGCAATCCTCATTATTTTAAACAGTAACAATCATTATCTCTATTTTAAATATTCTTCAATGATTATTGTCACTAATATATATATATTTTTATTTCTAGTTCCTCTATGTTTTTAAACTAAACTTTATCCCACCATGACTTTCCTATGATAGAATTATAATTTTTAAAAGAAAGTCTGCTGGCTACTCTCCTAAATTATAAATTATATTACATATATCAATTAGTTATCTCACATCTTTCTTTCCATACCCTTTAGCATTTCAGTTATAATTACATCAATTCCTTGAACACTGACAGAATTCACTTTGTAAATTGCTTTATAATTTCTTCCTTTATTTTTGCACAACCTGTATTTATCTAGCTGCCTTTTTAAATTATCATAAACAAAAAATTGTTATTTCTATCATGCAAATTAATTAGTTACTTCTATTATATAAATTAATTATATATTCTTTTCATCTTTTCAGTGCATCCTACTCTTTTTACAAATGATCTATCTTTTTTTTTTTTTTCCAATAACTACTTTTTTCCCTAATCCTATGGCCATGCTTTCTGTTATAGCTATATAATTCTAACAAAATATTATGCAATTTTTTTGCTTATATTTCTGAGTATGCTTTTAAGAATATATTTTAATCTTATTTACTCAATGACTCAAGCTTATTTTGTAATAGATGGCTCTGAAGTAGAGAATTATTACTAAATAAATTAAATCAATAACAAACAAAGGTGGTCTTCTATTTTAAAAATAGCCCATTAATTTCAATATATACAAAACAAACCACATGCAAACTTATGCTTTATAAATTTTGATTTATTATATGAACTATTAATACATTGTACAGGCTTGAAGCCTGTCCATTAAAATATGAAGATTGGCTATCTTAATATAAAGCTGAGTACTGATTATATATATGTGTAAGAATAGTAATCTAGATCAACTGACGATAGCTGGTTTAAGCATGAAATACGTATATTGGTGATTATTTATCTTTTCAACATGTGTGTGATCAGGTGGGTCAGCAATATGAGATGGCACTAAGAGTGGTGGGTCGTGTGAAAGTCTGAGTTCGAACCATGCATATATTGTATATGAACTATTATAAAGTGCAAAAAATACTCCAATGTTTTGACTATATTCTTTCAACACTATAAAAAAATATAGTCGAAACATTGAAGTATTTTTTTACTTTATAATAAATAGTTCATATAATAAATCAAGATTTATAAAGAAGTTTGCATGTGTTTTTTTTTTTTTTTGTATATATATTAAAATTATTACTACTTTTTAGATGTATTATTTATAACACTGTATATTAAATTAAATATAACTAATTTCTGCAACTAAGTTCTACATTATTTTTCCATTTTCCTAATCTCATAGTTTTAGCTTTCTAGCAGTATTTACATTTTTCTCTTGTTTTCTATTATTTTATTGATCACTTATTGGCTAGCCAAGGTCTTATTTCTATTTTTGCATTTTTTTTATAACCTGTTGTGAAATAGTGCAACAGGTTTCTTTTGAATTTTTTTTGTAATATTACAAATTGGATTTAAATTCTAGCATTTTAGCCATTTGTCATATTTATTTTATCTACCATTCATTCTTGATGTAGTTCTTCATCATTCTGATTAACTAATTAGTAATAGCGATTTATTTTTATCTTTAATGGTCATATATGGACTTGATTTTGATTACTTACAAAAAAGTAAATTAACAAAGAGTCTGCTTATTAAAAATAAGATGTCATTACATATTTCCAATTTTATCTATCTATATATATAAAATATATATATATATATATTCTCAAAACATATTGAAAAGTTGTCTTTTAATAAACTTACCTCAGATATAAGCAAGTTACTAAGATGATAAGAAAAATTAGGCAAAGTGTTACTGATAATAAAAGAGCTATCTGGTTAAGGTTGTCATCATAATTCATAATTTCCCCTGAAAATATAAAATATACATAAATAATATTTGCACATACACACACATATGAATATATAAATGAATGCACATTCATATCTTCATAGAAATAAAAAATACATGTACAAATCCACTATAAAAGTTAATAACTAGTATTTTACATATGAAGATAGGATGGAATTTAAAAAGCAAATGTTTTCCAATAATTCTGTTATGTTCATTTTTCCATGTGTTATTGCCTATTATGTTTTTCCATCAAATTCAATTCTGGGCCATGCTCTTATACCCTTTATCAACTTTTTCTATATTCTCCAATAATTTCTTCAGTTGTAGCTTAAAATCTTGGGACTTACATATAATCCTGTAATTGGAAGCTTGCCAGGACTTTTTTTTTTTTAATCATCACTTTTTAAGGCTGTCAAAAGTATTTGTTTATATTTTTTCTCAAAATAATTTTTACCACACGTGTTATTTGTTAAGTTTAAAAAATATTAAGAAATCCATTATAAATTCCTGTTAAGTTAAAAAAAAAAAAATCTTATAAATTCCAGTTACAAGATTTAATTAATTATTTTTATAAATTTGGATACTGATTTTAGATTAGATAATGAAATATGATTATATATGTTGAAAGTAACAAAGGAGGATAAAAAGTAAATTACTATAGGGTTAATTCTGCTAAATAGGAATCCATGTATTATCAGACAGTTCCCTGGTGCATGTTGGTAAAATGTTACAAAAAAAAAAAAACATGCTTACAGGCAATCTTTAACTAAACTTAAAAAAAATCATGACAATGTATGCAATGTGTTAATGTTTCTAGGTTATAATCTATATTTTTAAAAAAAAATTAATTAAAACTTTTACCTTAACAAAAATTTATATGGATTTCTTAATATTGTTTAAACTTAACAAGTGACATGTTTAGTAAAATAATTTTGAGAAAAAAAAAACATAAATAAATACTTTGATGCCCTTGAATAAAGGCCACAGAAATTTATCCATTCTTCTCTAAAGCATTTTCAAAAGGTATTTCTGTTTCATGCCACTTTGTTTGTTTTTTTTGTTTTTTCTACCAATCCAAAGCAAGATTTTCTCAGACTTCCAATCTTTCCTTCTGAAATCTTATAATCTATATTTATAAAAAATAATAACTAAAAGCAAAAAAATTAAATTATAAAGATCTAAGAGAAAAATCATTCTGCCAATAAAAAGTTTAATAATAGTTTATCTAGATAAAATAATCTTGATGCCTAGGTGATTTGTATTCCAAAACAATTTTTTTTAATTTTGACAACACAAAACAAAATTGTTTTCCTCCTATTTGAAAATATTAAAATATTGTTTAACTTTGTTCAATTTTAATTATTAAAAAAACAATGCAGAAGTTACTATTAATTTATAAACTAAAAACCTTGAAAAATATTGTGAAATCTTTATCACTAGTTATTTGGAAATCTAATGTATATATATAAGACATCTTTCACAGTGCTAAAAAAATGAATTTATTTATACGTGGAGAGGGAGGGGGCATGTGACCTTTTTTTTTTTATGAATGCAAAAAGATGTTAATTTAATATTTTCTTTTTTTTAATTTATAACTTCTTTTTATTATTAAATTTTTTTAATTTTTTGTGTTAGTTTAAATTAATAACCATGTTCCTTCAATGTATTGCTTCAAAATATAAAAATAAATATACCTGGGTCTCATTTTATGCGGTAGATAGGTTCCACAGAAAACCGTATTAAAAAAAATCGCACAAACATAGACTTAATTTACCTTGAAAAATGGGGGGTAGATGCTGTAATTTTCAGAATTTGCATAAAAGCAAAGCAACAAGAAAAAATTACTTTAAAATTCGCATTAAAAAAATAAGCAAATAAAGTATGACAAATAAAAAATTTCAAATATTTGAAAAAAATTAATACAAGACAAACTTTTTTTACTTTTTTTATTACTACAGTATTTAATTTTACATTTCTCATACATATTTTAATCATTACCGCTAGCATTTGTTTGTAAACTGGTAAGAAATCAGATTCGATGTGATGTATTGTGGCTTCTCCTTAAACGAAGTCAAGAATCTCTCAGCAATTATGCCCAGAGAAACCTGTTAGCCACTTTATTTTTGTTCGTGATGTGATGTGCAACTAGTGCCACTTTTAGTCTTGTGCTATGTTAATGGCTTTCTGTTTCTATATTAAAAAAATGAGATGCAATCAAAACAAAAAGATTATACATTATCATTAGAAAGATTATTTTCAGTTTATAAAATCTTCGTTTTTTATTTTAAAAATTTAAAAGATTATTTATTTCTGTTATATATAACAAAATACATTTTAAAAGTTTAAATTTTTTGAATATTTATTGCGATATTTTTATATGTAAGTATAAATCTATTATTATTATTATTATTTACTCATTAGTATAAATAGATTATTTACATAGAAGCTAAGTTCTAAATACAGCTTCAGGCCATATTCACGTTAGCTGCTAATATAACGATATATTTTTGAAAAGAAAAAAAGTATTTCAAGTCAAAATAAGTTATTAATAATTTAAATTTCTTGATATCTAATAAATATAGTGAAATATAAAAGATATTAAGAAGAAACATGAATTGCATAACTTCAAAATCACATTAAAATAATCTGCATAAAACGAGACCCAAGTGTATAGTATTACTGTGGCATAACACTTCAGGATTCATTTGAAAATATAGTCTTTGTTCATCTCAAATTCATTTATCATATAATTTTTCCAAAAACAATCACTATAAAATAAAATTATTTGTATTTACTTTCTGCTTAGACCATAATTCAAAATTTATAATTTGTGATGTCTGTTCAATCATGGTGTCAATTACTACAGTATAATTTTTCTTTTTGCTTTAAATGTATCAATATATGGCGATCAATCATTTAACATTCACTTTATTTGGGACTTTAGTAATGTAAATAATTTGTGCATCAATCTACCATATCTATGACTCTCAATTCAAATTCAAAGCATGAAATTTTTCTCAATGCCTGAGAATTTCACAAAAACTTAGAATTATTTGAGATAATTATCCTTTAGTCAATATTCAATATTGATAAATAACAATAAAATAAAAATGCAATTGTAATGATGCAGTCTTCACTACTAATAATAGAGATGTCATTCACTCTGGTGGCTGAGTTTGTTCTTAATTTTTGCTCTCCAGATAAAACTGTCTATAGAAAATTTAGAAATTTTTAGTTATACTTGAGAAGGGGGAGGGGATCTATTATGAACTTAAAATCCTCAATTGCTCTTTATATTTTACTCTTGTGAAAACTTATTAAAACAATTTCTAGGGACAATACCATTATTTAATTAATTTATTTTTTGATGATGATTTATACTTGACACCGAACCAAAGATTATAAGCTATTAAATTTGTGTACAACCAAATCTAAACTACATAGAAAAAAATTAATAGAAACTGTTGCACAGTAGAAATGCATGTCTATTTTTATATAAATAAAGAAAAGTTCAATTGTTAAAAAATTTATTTACAAGATACATTTTATATTCAATTATTTTTGTTTTTAAATCCCATTTCTGAAAAGCAATAATAAAAATAAGCTAGGATAAAGATTAAAAATATTATTTTATGATGATATTTAAACAATCAATTAATTGCTAAACTAAAGATATTTCTCATTATCGCTTTTATTTTTTTAAAACCATTATAACATCACATGATCACAATTTTTACACAATATGTTATCACAATAGCAATTTTCTTTGGATATTGCATGAATAGGTATTAGTATAAATTTTGTTGCACTAACTTTTTAGCATCAACTGATTGCTATGGCTTGCATTAGGTGGCACTACTATATAGAGAAAGTTGCTACTGCTTTTATTTTTTTCACTGAGAAAGAAACATATCAAGTTTGCAACTTTGATTCATGATTTAATAAAATATAAACTGAAATGTTTATATATAAAAATAAAATATAGTGAGACATTAAATTTAATATTAAAAATTACTAGGAATTTTTTTTTTGTTTATTTACTAAGAAAAAGTAAGAGTTTAGTTTAAAATTTTTACCATATACTCACATTAATTTATTAAACTGAGATTATTAACACTACATACTTTTTGTTGTTGTTGTTTTGTTTAATGGTTAGAGAAAGAATTTGCAGTGATTTTTTTTTTTAAATAAAAACATTCAATTTTTATCTTTTTTTTCTTCTTATAAATGATTTAATATAAACACTGATTAAAAGACAAAAAAAAAAATTCTTTGTGTTGTATTTTTGTAAAAATTGCATACAAGTTTGTGCACTCCAGAAAAACTAGAATTTATTCGAGATTGTTTAGACCGCATACTGATAAATGAGGAAATTTAATTAAAGCATTAATGTAATGTCAATCGACAATTCCAAGAAATATTTGCTGATTGCAAATATTTCTAGATAAGAGACCTTACCTTATTGGAGAATGTAATTAATTGTTGAAATTATCAGAAAGCTATAAAAAGAGTATGTAACAAGTACATCAGGCCATTATTCGAGTGCATCTCCAGTTGACTTTCCTGTTCAATTCCGGTAAGAGAAATTTAGCGTCAGTGCTTCGGTTAATGTTCAAAGCTCAGTGGAAATGTAGTTCATAGGCATAACTGAATAGGCACACAGAGATTGAGAGACCATAGCCTGAGGAAACCGTCTGGATAGCAGCTAAATGAAGAGTTGAGTTTTCAGCGGTTTTCAAATGGAGTTACTGGTGGACTGTTGCAGAGACGGAAGCTATAAGGAGCTTATAGTCAGTCAGTGTGCTACTCTACAATGTGTTTGTGTACAGCTAAACTGGACCGGGACCAAGGTGTGTATAAATCTAGCCCATTGTGAACCGCTTTGTAGCAGCCAGCCTGAATGTACATCGAGGAAATTGAACATTAGCGAACTGTAGAGATAGTGCTGTTACAAACTATTCACTATTCTGATTATTGAAAATATTGTCTTATTGTATATACTCATTTGCTGGCCACCCAGTCATACTTGCGGACACAGCACTTTGTTTAAAAAATATATGCAGTACAGTATTTATAATAACTAATTGCAGCATATCACTTAACAGTTTAGTATTTTATAATAAAATCTTTTAAACTTCTACTTTCTTCTACAATTCTCATACTATTAAGTTAAATGTGGCTACCTTATTTTTAAATTGTTGCCTTTCTTTTTTTTTTAATAAGCTTTTTTTTTTTTTATGAAACTCCATAATTACTTGGTTATGAACAAATTTATTTATGAGTAATAAAGACAAAAATTGATAGGAAGTGCCTGTATATGCATAATTTTAAAAGACCTGCAAACAGAGATAAATGTAATAATTATATGTTAATATAAAAATTTAATTCTGGCAAATGCCTTTTAAAAAATGCATTCAATGCCATATGAAACATTCTGTTCTTTTAAAAGTTACAGTATCCATAAAATTAAAATAACTGCATTTAAAATACAAAGCCTCCATATGGATAATTAAACGTGATTATTGGAAAGAACTGTGTTTATAAGTAAAAAAATATATAATAATAATCTTTAAAAAAATTCCTTTCCCAGCATGTAAATGTAAAATGAGAATCCATGGTCCAAACCAATAGCTAAATAGTAAATTTCAAAAATCAATATATGCAAGATATGAGTATTCACTAATTACATTGATTGTTTTGACCATAAGGATTCAATAAAAGTTAATACAGTACAAATCTCCAAACCATTTGTGTTTTTGCTTGGACTAACTAATTAAAAATTCAAGCTCATTTGCTTATGTGTACAATAAATCACAACAGTCTTCATTCGTAAATCTAGGAGTATGAGATTAGAATATTAAATCTCGAAAGCGCTAAGCAGGCATATTAAACATTATAGTATAATTACAGCTTCACTAATGCATGCGAAAAAATTGCATATGTATAATTAAATCAAGAAAATAAAATGTTGACAATAAATTATCTTCAGCTAACCAACCTTTATCTTTTGTAAATAACATACCTAAAAATGGAAGAATAATTTCCCTGTAAAATAGGAAGAAAATTAAAATATACAGCCATGAAAACATTTTTATTCTGTTAATTATACACACTTTTATACAAGCTTCAATCAAAGTTGTAAAAATGGCTGTTCATAAAAAAATTTAATGTAAAGATGAGGTTTAAAATGACTTTTCATGAATAAAGTGCAACTAAAAGCCTCCAACCAATTGCTGAATAGTAAGATTCAAAATTTTCCTTCTTTGTTCTACCCTCTAGATAATAATTAAAAAATTCATTTACTGGCCAATAATTAAATGGATAGTTAGACTGGTGGTTGATTGAATACCTGAGGGGAGGGGGGGTCTTAAGATTGTTTGCAATTTGAAAAAATTTCCCAAATATCACTCAGGTCAGTTAGAACCTATATCATGGACATGATAGGCTGGTGCACTATTCAGAATGCCCTTCCTCATCCATTATGCCAACATTATAATGCCCTTGATTTAATTTAAATACCAATAAAGATTTTTCTGACATTTAGCATTTCCTTGTTCCCTTTCAAATTAGAAGATTCTGATAGATGATTTTAAGTCAAAATAGGCATAATTCTAAAATTGAATACATAAGTGGGAAACTGTAAATAATTTCACATGTTTATTAAGATATTACTTTTCTATAATTTACAAGAATTTTCAAATGTAAGATATTACTATTGCCAATGTGAAAAAAATTATGCAGACACTTGCTAGATCTTGTGGTCATTATTTGAAGGTATCATTTTGGAATAAATCACTGCTAATCTAGATTGTATAAAATGTTTAGAACTGACAATAGACTTTCTGTGAAATAAGTATTTTAAAAGCACATTTATTTTTAAAATAAATATATAAAGGTATCATTTCTCTTTTTAGAATACTTTATAAAGTCTTCTATAAATTGTAAATTTGTGATTCACATTAATATACTTTCAGGTGAATGTGTAGACATCAATTTATCTATTTTATATTAATATGTTTAAATTTAGAAATAAGTCAAAAGTTATAGCACCTTTTGTTTTTTTATTAGATTCACTTGTAATATATATAGATAAATATTAAATTCCAAAAATATTGTTTGCTAAAATGATTTTAAAAGCAACATAACACTCAGATTTCTAACTATGAATAAAGATTTTTTTTTTTTCTTTATTCATAATAATAATATGCAAATTGCAGATTTTTTTTAGAAATAAGCAATAACTTTTAAACTTAAAAAATAATAATAATAATGACTATATATAATTAAATTAACCTCTTAATGACATTTGGTCATGAACTTTAATTGATATTTATATAACAATTACATTTATTAAATACAATTATTACATAATAAAATTAAATGCCAATTAATGATAAGAAATGTGTTAGTTTAAAAAATTAATTTTAAAAATTATTGAAATAAGTTTATTTACACTTTTTTTTACAATACATATACTTGGATTACACATAAAAAAAAGTAAATGTTGATATTTATTTTTGTTTCTGCACACATATATATATACTCTAAAAGACTATTTTGATTTATAAAACAAAATTTTTGATATTTTTTTTTTTTGTAAATGTAAAAAAATGCAAACTTATCTGAGAAAATCTGCATAAATATAAAAATATTTGTATATTCACAATGAAACATTCTACAAGTATCTTTATTTGTTGACAATCTATTTAAAGTTCTTATTTTTTCCACTTTTATTCTGTAGCCTAATTTATTATCTGGAGTTGTAAATAAAATCTGATAGTAAGACTTCTTAAATAATTGTCAATACATGAGGACTGTTATTGCTTATAGATAATTACTATTTCTCTCATAACAAATAGTGGATTGAAATTTTATAACAGTAATTAAATTTATTTTTAAATTTATAATATAGTATTCTATACTACAAAACTATTAGCAAGTAATCAGTAAAATCCCTGTATTTTAACAACCACTAATAGATTGCTAGTCTCTGGTCAAAAAGCTTTTCTTACCACTTTATATCTTTTTTTTAAATACAAATATATATAAACACAAATTTGTTCAATTTTTGAATAATTTCTAAATGAATTTAAGCTTTAACATGTCTTTTTTTCTTTTTCTGTAAAACAAATTAATAAAAGCAAACTAGTAATCTTATTAATATTCCAAGTTATGTAAGTATTGAAGCATTTAATTATTTAGAAATTTAAGACATATATTTTATAAACAGTAGGAAGAAATATAACTTTGAAACTTTTATTCAGCTTTTTAATAATCACAATGACAAATTCAAACATCTGATGAAAAAGATTAAACACAGTACCTATTTTATGTAAGGCTCTGAGGAGTCATTATTTATCTCAGTTACCTGATCCAAGCATTCTTTGCACTTGCAATGAGACCCTAAAGAAAAATCAGAAGTCTGACTACTTGACACTGATCAAAATCATTCATAAAACAAATCCTCTGATGGAAATTAACATCATGAACTGAAATTAGTTTTAAAATTTTTTTTTTTTTTTTTTTAATGAAAATGCAGTCAAGTATAAATTAATGGTGCTTAATGAATGAAAAATGCAATCTGTCTTATTATTTAGTCTTAAAATTTGACTTTTTAAAATAAAAACAAATTTTCATATATTTAATTAGAAAAAAAAAAAAAAACAGTATCAGTAATACTTTATTTTTCAAGAGATTAAGAAAAAAATTGAGACAAAATTATTGCAATAGCAATAAGAAACTATATATCAGAACTGGAATAAAGTTGGATAGATCATTTAATAATAGATTGGCAATAATAACTGTAATAGTAATATATATATAAATCATATTCCTCAAAGATTAATAATAGAATTATAAATAGATCACCAGTAATACCTTTGCAAACATTATTTAGGACCACCATTTCCATCAAGAACCATCTATATTCAACATTGAAACAGAGTTTCAAAAAATATTAACCGAACTAGTTTTCAGGGAGAAAAATCTTAAGTTTTCTAATCATGTTGGATATTGACATGCCCCAGTCCAAGTTGATTCATAGGAACACACTACCATTTAAATCAAGGAGTTGGAGAAGCCATGAGAAACATAGAACATTCTTTTCTTCAAATAAATATTTGATTGTATATGCTTTACAATTGAAGTATTATCAACTTGAAGATCACACTTTTGTCAGAAAACAAAGACTGCATAAAAATGTTCAAATATTCTATAGGCATGAGGTATCCATGAAGGAATAATAAATGAATCAAGAATATTACTATCAGATGGGTGTACTGTAATTTTCACTGCTGGTAGAAAGTAGTCAGTTTCGTTAATAGAATACCATCCTAATATTCACTGCAGTCTTTAAACTTACAATACTATCTTTTCTCCATCATAAGATTTACATTCAAAAACCAGTGGTTTTGAAATGGCAGCTTGAGCATAAATGTTCTGTTTGTCACCCTTTGTAATGATTTTATTTCACTGTGGTTTTTGTGGAAATACTTTAAATTATTTATTTGTCTCTCTCAATAAAGCAATGATTTTCCAGTCCCATTTGGTTCTAATAGATTTGCTCTTCTATTTTTAGTAAAATATAGTCATCACACTTCGGTATCTATCCTAAAATATTAATCAATTCAACAGTTTTGGACACTAATATGCCAACTAATCAGGCATCTACAATTTAGTTTATTACAAGGTCAATAAAATCTGACATTTCTTCTCATGGGTTTATGAAATTTGCCAGTTTAAGACCTCCTTAAGAGTAAAAATTTTTTTAAAAAAAAGTTATAACATGTTTTTTTCTGTAACTATACTACCCTGGATCAAAATATTGCTATTGCAACAGTTTGCTCCATTATATAATTTCAAATTGGTTTTGTGAGATATATATATCTGTTAATTTGAAACAAATTAAAAGGATAAATAGGTGAGATTTTTCTTTCTTTCTGGGATTGTTAATCAGCACCATATTTTAATAACATTATCCTTACACAATTTCTATTCTTTATTTAATGAAAGTTAAATTTTCCACAGGAACATATCAAAATTAGAACTTTTTTTTTTTACATATAAAACAGAAAAGATTTGATAAACAACAAAAAATCCCATTTGCTTTTATGAAAGTGATTCTCAAAACAAGGATTACTTAAGGCTTAACAGTGCTTTTTTGTTGTTGTTGTTTTGTTTTCAGAATAAAGTTATTTGTTAACACAACAAGTAAAATTTGATTTTAACCAATATTCACATTTATCTTTAGTTACTGTTTAGCATTTTGAATGTGAATCTAAATATCAAATGTGAATAAACTTTTAAATTGGATGTGTAATCTTCTATATATATATATGTTCTAAAAATGTAAAATAAAACAAAAAATGCTTGCATATATCCATATATTTTTCAAAAATGTTGGCATAAATTTTCTGATTTATACTTTGCAAAATTAATATTTTTTCTATTAATATTTTTAATCAATTTTTTTTCTTTAATAAAAAGCTTTACGGCTAACAAAAAAAAAATTACAACTGAAATAATATCTAGAACTTTATAAATATTCTGCCTTTAATGGAAAATATGATTATTAGTCATTATTTTGAAAGTATCTATTGTTAATTTAAAAATATACACAAGGAGTAACTTTTTAAAAAAAATATCAGTCTTGATGATTTTGATGAAGATATCAAAATTAAATTAATGCAAGAGTTTTGCAGAAATTTGCATATATATAAACAGTTTCAAGAGAAAAACTCAACAAAGTACCCAAATCCAAAGCTATATTGCCCAAAAAACAGACAAAATGTATTTCAAACAAAAGATCACCAAAACAAAAAACTCATCTGACAAAAAATCTATTACAATTATAATACAATTTTCCATGCAATTTTTATTTATGTCTATAAAATATTATGTAAATACTTGCATATATATATTTTAAAAAATACTCTATTTATGAGAGGATCCAAAAATAACCGGAACTTTGTAATAATTTTTTTTTTTCAGTGTTACAAATTGAATCCCTTTCAAACTATAATCCATTTAATGCAATGCACCAGTCTAAGAGTGGTTTTCACTTTCATGTTAGTCTGAAACTCTTGCAAAGTGATGCCTACACACTACTTATAAATTTGCAAAAAAAAAAAAAAATTGAAACAATTTTTTAATTTGTGAGAATATAAACAAGTCAACCAAGACTGAGTGAATATGGCTGATAGATAAGCTGGGTCATGCTAATTTAATTAAAAATTGTTTCACACTCAAGGTTTTTGTGTGCTGATGTGTTCTCATGATGAAGCTTGTACTTCTCATTTTGCCACAAAATGGGACGAATATGTTTTCCTTTATCATGCAAACTTCATAACTTATAAATTTTAAATGCCTGGTTATTATGAACAAATTCTATTTAAACAATACTGTTTGCATCCAAAATAAAAAGCCTGCATTATCTTGCCATTGGATTTTACTAACCATGCTTTTTTGGAAAATGATGAATTTGATATTTCAATTAAATCATTCGTAAACCTGTGTTTTTTCCAGAGCACCTTCTTTGTAATCTGTGTCAAACATTACAACTGTTTTCCTCACTTTGTTCCAATTTTTGAGCCATTACAAAAATCAACAAATACACGAAGCACACTTTACACACAAAAAAAGAGCTATGTAGCATTACAATTTTACATATGACACATTGACGCAGAAGAATTCCTGCATTATCTACCAGCAGAAGTAACTACTCAATAAGTATACCTACCAGAGAATAATTCTGATTACATTTGGATCCCCCCTTGTATAGGTATAAATGCAAATATTTAAAAATATTTTTTTAAAAAGTACTATTATGTTTTAAAAAAAACTACCTTGGAGCTTTGACAAAATAGAACATATATGAATTTGTTAATATTTATGTTATAATATTGCATTATATTAGTGACATGATATAAATTTTCAATTTTTTCCCCTACCAAGTTATTTGCAGATTAACAAAAAAGTAGAAATTTATTTTTCCATCAGCTCCCTAAACAATAAGTCCAAATATATTTGACTTGTTAAAAAAAAAAAAATGCTTATTGATTAATTAAAATTAATTCATTTTATATTCCTTGGGGTTTTTCTTTTTGTGCTTTTTCTCTCATTTACACTCCTTTTTTACTTAATTTATTATCACCTATCAAAAAATTAGTATAGTACCCAGTCTTTATGAACCTTATACACTATAGTTCGTCTTATTGTTCAAACTGTGACAATGGAATTGTGTTGTTCAACAATATGCACATCAATTCAACCCCCATCCCCCAAGCGTTTGGCATTGCTAAAATAATGCAGTATAATAAATAGTTTACTACAACACTAAAAAACGTATTAATAATGATAATGGTAGTAATAAACAATTTTTTTCCCCTGTTTTAGTCACTGCTAATATGTCAAGGAAAGGCTAATGATAATAAAAATTTGATTTACGCAATAATACTTATGCTCTAATATTAGATTCATTAATTTCAGAGAAAGAAAACTTTTAGTTCTTATTGGATAGTGTCATTACAACAATACTCTTAAAAAATCAATTTTTTTTTTTTTTTTAAGTCAGTAATGCACATGTTGATATAAACAATAAATTTGGGCTTAGGAAAGTTATTGAAAATAATTGTATTAGTTCTGTGAACTCAAATAATATGCTATTACTAACTGCTTCCATAATATATAATTTATTATCATAAACAACTTGTTTAAGCAAAAAAAAAAATGTTACAAAGAAAATTAGAAGCATTCATCCTCAAAATAATGGCATCTTATAGAATAGGTTGTAGTTAAAAGTCAGAATGTCAAAGACGTTAATAATACATTATCACTTAGACAAAGATTGTTGACATATCACACATATAGTCTATCATAAGTACAGCTGCATTACAATTATATACTCATTAAAAAAGACCATATTTTAAACATATTTGTAGCTAATTGGATATACATTCTTTAGAAAAAACTATTACTGATACTAAATTTCAATAGTTATTAGACATTAAAATTGTCAATTTGGATTTTTAAGTATCTCATATTCAGGCATGAAATTTTCTAAAGGGGAATAATAATTCTTATGTATACAAAAAGAATTCTGATTGTTTTGGGGTTGTTTTTGATAATGACTTGATTTAAATATATATATATGTTACTTATTT
Organism: Epiperipatus broadwayi; assembly: GCA_028023455.1. Lineage (NCBI taxonomy): Eukaryota > Metazoa > Onychophora > Udeonychophora > Euonychophora > Peripatidae > Epiperipatus > Epiperipatus broadwayi. The sequence continues at coordinate 296,918 of JAQFVV010006501.1, forward strand.
GTTTAGCAGATTAATAAATTGAAACTGAAGCTTCATAAGCTACATCAAGACATATGTTCAATGAATGACAAGGATTAAAAATGATTGATGAATTAAAATTTTACTGTAAAAGAAAGGAAATACAGTCACTTGCCTTTTTTTTTCTTTTGCTGCATTGAAAATAACAATGCTTGAAAAACTATACCATGATTCTTTTATATGATAATAATGATATTTTGAACAGATAATTAGAATTAATTTGGTGATCTTTTCAATAATGATATAGAAATTCAGACATAGCTTTTAATAGTTTACCTATGTATATATTCCATCTATTTATTTAGATTTGAATAAAAACATTCAGTTTAATAGAGATAAACAACTCTTTACAATCATAAAAAAGGGTGCAGGTCCTGATAAGATACCAGGATAAATGTTTTAATTAGGAAGTGTTGTGTTGTTTCAAAACTGCTGAAAGTTTTTATTAATATAGGAAACCATAGAAGTGTGTCATCTGATTTTGAGAATACTTCTATTGCTCCAGTTTATAAAATAAAAAGGAGAAAAGACTGCAGTAATAACAATAAAATATTTTTGACTACAATAAATTAAAGTATTTTGAATAATTTTGTTTAATAAAATTGCATCAATGTAGTTTTAGAGAAGCAAGAAGTGCTATAAATAGCTTTTTATTGTCAGGTAAATGCAAGAAAAAAGTAGTTAGCAAAGGTTCGATTTATATATTGCTTTTATTAATTTTGTCAATGAATAATAATAAAAAAAAGGTTTGTAACAAAAATATATGAAAATAGCTAGTTGTCCACCAAAGTTTACCATTATTCTGTAAGTTCTACATGATCAAAATGAAAAAAAAGCTTTAATGGTGATGGTAGAAAAGTTGAGACCTTTGGAAAATGTGTTAAACAGGTATATGCACTAGTATCCAATTTTATTGCCCGTTTTTATGACAATGAACTTAAAAAAAGACATGAAAAAATAAGATATTATAATGGCAAATGCAAAGTTTAGAAATTAACCAACTAAAAGCAAAAAAGAAAAATTTCATCTTCCTGGTTTCTGGCTTTAGAATGCATCAATGAGTGTGCTATTCTCGTGATTTCAAAAGTTACAACATGGTGTTATTCTTTGGAATGCAACATATAAATAATTTATTCTAATAATTAATGTTCAAAAAAAACTTGGCACTTTATTGAATGGTTATGGTGAAAAAATCTTCAACAACCAGTATAAAAATTTAAATCTGTTTAAATATCATGATAACTTGCTTGGATATTTCAAATCAATTGTGTGTGTATATACATATAGCTTCTTGGATAAAAAGGCAAACTTAGATGTTAAAGTTCAAAAAATTCTAATGTGCTTCTGCTGCATTTAATAAGTTAAAAGATAAGACATGATATAACACTCTCAACTAAATTAGATTACATATGGCTGTTATTTTACCCAATTTATTGTACAGAAGTGAGATATGGACTATACAAAAACATAATGCTTAGAGTGATTTAAATATAATTTTTTTGTCATTGAAAAAAAAAAAGAGGAGATACACACAATAATGGATGAAAAACTTTTTTACTGTATACAATGTAATTTTTAAAACTTGTCAAGTAATGAAATAAATTATTGCTTTATAAAGTACTATATAAAAAAATTTTAGTAAATTAAATTATTTGTATTGTTTCCTAATATTAATTTGAATAATGATAATTTAAAATCACACAAATTTATATTAATCAAAATACAATTTTCTTTTCAGTCTTTATTAAATCATACAAATGAAACCAAATAATATTAATTAATATATTGATTTTCAATAAAGAATGTTATCATTACCTACTAAGCAAATGTTTAATTTTTAAATGAAAAAATTTAATCTTTAGAAATGATCAGACAAATTTTTCCTCTTTTTTTATTTCACAAAATCTTTATTACTGTATTACATGGATATAAGACTCATCCAAATTTAAAATGCAGTAAAATTTTAAGCTCAAAAAAGTAGGGGGATAAGGGTAAATTTAAATGATTTTATTGAAAAATAAAAAAACATTTTTATTTAATTAAATAGGAATTAATATAAATACAATAAACTTATCTAATTTATTTGGAATCTTCTTCAGACATACTTTCACTTTATACATCATCATCATCTTCAGGCCATTTAAATAGTTGTCAATGCAACATTTTAAGAAATTTTTTTTAATATAATTTCTTCAGGTATATATTTCCAAGACTGCAAATCTCACCCAAAATTATACGTATATTGTTTACATTTTAAAGTCTTTTTTTTTTTTTTTAGTATAAGTATCGTAACTTTTTTTTCATACACGAAAAAAAATTTGAAATATAGTATTGACATTTAATGTTATACGTAAATCTTTTATCTTTTGATTAAAAATATTTTCTAAAATACAAATTAATAATTTGTCCGATTATTAAAATAAACAAAAGTCTTTTAAAAATAAATTTCTCTTTATAATTGATAAAAATAATCTATAGCAATCAACATAAAATATATTTTTGTTATTCAATTAAAAATTGTAGCCATGTCATTAATTTCTTTTTCAATTTGCTTTCATGTAAAAGTAAATTTTTCTATTAAAATTTGAATCATTCTTCTAAAATAATTTATATTTTCACAAATATTTTCTGAAAAAAATTCTAAATGTTTTTAAAAAAAGATTCAAAAACATACATTTTCACTTTGAAAATCAAAATGAAGATATTGGAACTATCAAAATCATTGATAGGTGATTTCTTGTATAGAGAGCAAAAAACAAACAATTACTTCATCTGGGAAGGCAGGTTCTTATCTCATTGCTGTATTGTAAAAAAGATTCTAAAGGTTAAAATAATGGCAAAATGGACAAAATAATGTTAAAAGATTCTAAAACATACATTTTCACTTTGAAAATCAAAACAAAGTTATCAGAACTGTCAAAATTGTTGATGCTTTCTTGAGTAGAGAACAAGAAACAACCAATCACTTCATTGTTATATTGATTTTTTAATTGTAAAAAAATTCTAAAGGTTATTCATCAGTGCAGTTTTCTGGTAAAATTGGCAAAATAACATTAAAAGTAGCAGTTTGAGATAGTTAAAGCTGTTTACGAAATTAATCCAAAAAATATTAACATTTAACGTTAAGTCATTTTTCTTTTGATTAAAAAAGATTTAACATGCTATTTTACACAGGTCAATGAACATAATACTATGTGCACGTATAGCATAAAGCAAATATCCATAAAAATAATATTTTTAAAATTTTCATTCCCAATTTAAGATCGACCCCTCTTCTACAAGTCCAAAAGTTTGAAAAAAAACTTGCATTTTATATTCAAAATAATATAGTAATACAAATTTAACTCAAATTTTTAATAAAGTAAAAATCCCTACCTCTGCAAATGACAAGAGAAATTCATAAAATAAATGTTTTCAACTGTTAAGTTTTAATTTATTTAATGTATATTTTTTGTTTATATAATTATATTCCTTTATAAATAAACAATAACAAAAAAAGATAAATATGTCAATCAATAAAAATATTACAGTTTTTATTGCACTATAGTTCTAATTCTAATTAAAACCCATAAACATTATTTCTATGGGAATTTGATTACCATGCCCAATAGAAAAGTCAATATTCATCATTTTTATGGTCAAATTATCCATTAATGAAATTTATAGTGAATAATGTGTGATAATTTTTATTTTAATAATTTGGAATTATGAATAACTTAATAATTTTTGTCATACTACTGCCAGTTCCTAATTTATGTAAATAGTTTCACTAACATTTTGTGTAAGTTGGATTTATAGAAAAGTTTAAAAAAATTATAAATCTTTACTACTTTGAAGTATTAATTTATTTACATAACATTATTTATTGAAAAAAACATTTTTATAAAATCTGTATTATTTTTTAATGGAATGTAGATAGTAGGATGTTCTGTAATTAACAATTTTATAAGATATCCCACTTTTTCATTTAAACATAGTAACAAAGAAATAAAATTAAAAACATTTTATTCTTTTTCATAAAGTTAAACTGAATTATAATTCTATTTCTATCACATGACATTTAAAATGTTTTGCAGTTTCTATATATATTAAATTAATGTTGTAACTATAACACTAATAGTTTTAATAGTTAAAACTGTGTGTTGTTTTGCATTACTTCCCAATGTTTCGACGAAATAACATCCACTATTTTCAAGATCAAGTTTTTCAAAAAAAACTATTCAATCTCAAATAGTAACAAGAGTGATGTCGAATGTCATAAATAAAATAATTAAATTTAGTAAAAATAATATTAATATTCATTACAAAATAATAGATTCTTTTCTAAACATAAATATTTAGATTTTTGAATGTACTAAAATGGGTATGTGTAATTGGAAACAGAAAATCGGTCTATGACTATAAATGATTTAATGCTTTGAATATTTTAGCCCAGAAAAGAAAGCAGTGGAATCAAATGCAAAGATTCCTGGACCAATTCCCAACTGGAAAAAATTTAAATAATGCTTGAATATCTCTGTTAATTTCATAAATAACTGACAACATGATAAATAAAATATCAACAAATAATCTCGTACTTATTGAATTGTTCTCATAAATATAAACACAAATTTATATGTGGTCTATTGGGCTAAATATTTAAATCACTATTTGAGAGCAAACTAAGATAACTATTAATAGCGCAAACAGTTTCTATCGTTTAAAACTAAATCATAAAATTTAGTAAATATAATAAAATAATATTTACATAGTATACAAATCATTTTTTAAAAATAATTAATTTCCACTTCTTTTAATCAACTTTATATTATTTTTTTATTATTTAAATATGATTTCAAAAAAATAATCTGATTTAAATTTTTTTCAAATAAAACTTTAATCAATATATTCAATTTGGAAAAAAAGCAGATAATAATAACAAAAATATTAAGCTTTAAGGGTTAAAAAAAGAAAGAGATTTTAAAAAAAAAAAATCTCAAGACTAATTCTAATAAACATTTTTTTCAAAAAAAATTTTTGGAGATGTTCACTATGAGACTGTAATAATAATAAAACAACCAAATGGAAAATTTAAACTCAAAATTCATATGCTTATGACTACTTAAGTGATACTGGAAGAATACTAATGCAGTCAAAAAGAATAGACAGAGAATCCTAATAAATTGAATGTATAACATTTTTAAATTGATGAAGAGGAAAATTGGAGATTAAAAAAAATTAAGACAATTTATTATTAGTTTATATAAATACAATATTTTTAAAATTACTGGACAAAATTGTTGTTTTAAAAAATTATAGCAAATGATTTTATAAATATTTCTTTATTATGAAATATGCGCAAGTTAAAAAATATACTTTTGCACATTATTTACAACTAAAAATAATTCTCAAGACTCATCAAAATATGCAAAATATTATTCTAAACCACTAATGCTTTAAACTTGACTGACTTTGGCATATTACTATTTAGTAAAGTACAAGTGCAATAATAATTAATCAAACACTGGTATTTCATTACTGTCCTGGCCTTATTAATTCTAACAGAATTCCCAATGTCTTTAACACTAATGGTAAAAAATGAACTGTAGACGTTTTTAAAAAATACTACTATACAATGCTACTGGTAATTAAACAAAAATTTAATGGTAATTTATTAAAGAATGTTGCTCAAATGTTTTTTTTTTTTTTAAATATTAAATGTCATTTATTAACTACTATGACCTGAAGAATGTTGCTTCTGTAATTAAACATAAATTATATGGTAATTTATTAAAGAATAATAATTTAACAAAAGAAATAAATAAAAATTAAATTCAAACTTACTGAAGTGATAGTTTTGTGTTTTAATTATTTCATTGGGACAAGACTATTTCAAATACTTTATTCTCTCCCAATACAATTTTTCTTGGAAAATTAAGTAAAGCTTCTTATATAGATATGAGCAATCATAGCATCAAAATTAGAAGGAAGGAACATTTTAATACTCATTCTATATATTCTAGATAATGATTAAAAATTTTGCTAATATTTAAAATCTTTCTCAGATATGACATACACTAATAAGAGAACAATCAGAAAAGTCATTGGGATAGTAAAAAGATTTGATTTGAATTAATAAATGTGATGAAATAACAAAGTAACTTTCAATATAATTTTTTTTTATTAAACATATTTATCAAAAACAAAATTTAAGTCTAATTAATCATTCACCATCTATTCTCATATCTTTTTAAAGTGATTCTTTTTAATCTCAGATTGAATTAAATAATCAACAAACATTTGGTATTCACTAATACCTGGACAATGTTTGGTAAGATTCAACATAAACATTAGTGGTATAATAAAAATTACTATTTTTTTTAAATTAGATTTCATAAAATATATATATATAGGCCAAATGTTTATCCATTATTAATATTAAATTGATAACTTATTTTATTGTTAAGCAAGAATCTTTATGGTTATATGCAAATGCTTTTTTTAAAAAATAAATTTCTATAATGTTTTAGATCGATTTCATAAATAGTTACCATTAAACTATCTATATGTGTGTGTGTTATAAATTTAGTTAGAGATTATGCTTCAAAATTGTAAAATGCAAAATATATCAAAATAATGATTCCAGTCTTTGTACAATCATCAGAGAGGAAAGAAACCTAATAAAAAAATTTCTACATTCACAAAAAATTAACTGAAATATAAATAAATAAATACAAATTAAATTTTTCATTTAAATCTACTGCTTAATGTTTATTGTTATAGTACAATATTTTTTCAGTAGTTTATGGAAAAAAATGGAGATTTTTATAGTTTGTTAAATAGATACTAGATTAATCTGATCACTAAAAGCTAAAACTTAAATATCCAAATTAAGATGTATATTTATATATTCCTGGCTAAGCTGATACATAAAGTAGTAAAAAAAAAAGTTAAAAGAAAAAAAATATTATTCAGTAAAGTTTCTAAAACAATACTTCCCAAAAAAAAAAAGTGGTTGAAATTACAAGAATCCTATTAAAAAAAAATCACAAACACATATGAAATTTGAATATTAATATAAAATATTCCAACTTATCTATTCAAATTATTATTTTAATATAAAATCTAACCAACATAAAATTAAAGCAATTAATGTGACATTTTGCACTCTTGGGGTTTTTTTTTCCTTTATGTCTTCAAAATATAATATATAGCAAGCTTTTTAATTTGTCATTTAAATTTTTATAGAAATACTCAATCTATATTTGCATTTGTATAATTTACAGGTAAAGTGCTGGCTTCATATACTCATAACTAAAAAATAATATTTTGTCATAAATATGATAAAATCTTACACATACACACACCCAACCATTAACAATTATTTTATAAAAGATAAATGACTATTCTAATACCACAAGAGCAAAAAAAAAAAGTTAAAAGATGAGTTTTGTGATTACTATATAAACTAATTTGTAAATTACAAATATATTGATAGATATCATGTGTTAGCTTTTTAGTTTGTTTATTTGATATCTTATGACACTGTCTACCTTTTAAGGTAGCAAAAGTTTGTTTTTGAAAGATTTCAACACTACCTAATTTTAGTTGTCCACTGTAGCTATCTTTATCCATGACTTCCCTATAAAAACAATTAGCATTGCACTTTTTTAGATATAATCTTTGTAATGTAAATGGGGTTACTTCTCTCATAAAAATCTTTTTTTGCGAAATCTGCTACCATTCATTCATTTCATATTCTCAGATAAATAAAAATGAAGATGGTGACTTTATAATAGTCAATTAATTTTATGATTTTGTAATCATATTTTTAGAAACTTGTAGGTCATTCTTATACCATTAATATGTCAATTGGAGTACCATGCCTTACTTATGTAGAATAAATTGGCAGACTAACAGTTCTATATACAACTAATTTGTGAGAAATAATTATGTCAATATGATGAAATATCCTATCTTTAACTAATTTCATAAAGCAACAGAAAATTAGAGTCTATGTTGCAACTCAAAGTCTGAGTTTGTTTTTCTATCTGAAAATCTATCAAGATGATTAAATTGATTTACATTTTCAAACTGATAAAAATCCAAACCAAAAGTCACTGGAAGGTTTTTTCCATTTCTAACAATACAAATTCTAAATTTTTGAATAATAATTAATAAATCAAAGACTTTATAGGTTACAATTAAAATATTAAAAACATTCTTAAATCTAGAAGCTAAAAATTTATATATTTTATTTTTGCTTTTAATAGTTCAAATTAAAAACTGCCTAATCCCATACCCCATCTTGATGTCTGCTTTATGAAGCAGTGTATAAACTATTCCAAAAAAGATCACTGTCACAAAATGAAAAATACAAGTGGAACTAATAAAATGGTCCACATTTAACATCAGTTTTTATTTCACATTTATCATATTATTGAATATAAAACTATATAAATAAATTTCAGTTAAGAATTGGCTAATTTCAGATATTTGCATAAATGTTTTTGATAAATACAACAAATGCTTTAAGCAAATTGATAAAAGCAATATCACAAATCATAACTTTGTTCATAAGTTTTCTTATATTTATCTGGCAACAAAAGTCAGTCCTTCTTAATTCTCTAAAATCACAGTGAATCTCTAGTAAACACTGATATATAATTGGGAGCAATTTATTCAATAAAATTTCTGAAAATACTTTTGTTATAATGGATTTATTCCATAATAATTACTACAGTCTTTATATCCCCCTTATTCTAAACTGGATCCAAAATAAATACCTTTAAGCTCAAATAGAAATGAATAACAATGATGTTCCACAATAATTTCTGGATCTTTTTCTATTTTCTTTATTTTTATAAACTATTACAGTAGAACCAGCTTTAAAATTAGGTTGCACAACTCCATGGATCCATATATTTTTTAAAAAATATGAATAGTTTGTGGCAAAATGTAAGTTTCATTACATTAAGCCACAATATATTAAAACTTCTACACAAATCTCATCAAGACTTGCAGACTTTATAGTTTTAAGATTATGAAGAACTTAATATCATTAAGTTGGATATCTTTATCAAAATACTCTCCACTTGTTTGAAATATCATTATCATTAAAAAAAAAAAATCATCCATTAATAGAAGTGTAAAAATATGATTTTACAGATCTATATCTTACTTTCAATAGATTCAAAACAAATCTAAAGTGAGTAATGATGGCATATCCTTTGCACAAATCATTTTTGAATATTAATATCAATCATTTAATTTCTGCCTTTACACTTTTATATTATTTGGAAAGGTTTACATTTTTTATTGTTCAATCAAGCAGCAAATGATAAGAGAAATCAAGTCACTAACAATATGAACATTGTCAATTTTTTTTTCTTTTTAAATAAACTCTAAGATAGGCATAATAAATAATATGTCTATATGTCTAGCCTAATGAAGGACTAATAAAAATTATTAATATTCTAGGATAGGTTTATTTGTTTCCATAATATATTATTTAAGAGAACTGGCAAGTTTAATATATAATAACAATTAAAATTTACCTCATATAGTTATTTTTTCTAAAGAACAACTTCAAATTTCCTAGCAAATATATTTGCAATAAAAACAATTTTTATGCAACTATTACTTCAACCATGAATCTATGATCAATTTAACAATTTTATCAATTTATCAACTTTTTTTTATAATAAAAATAAAATAAAAAGTGCAAAGAAACAAACTACTTTCAGAATTTAGCTTAGTAATTTCTACCAACACCAGCAATGCCAGCTATTGTTGCATAAATCCAAGTCATTCTTATCTTAGAAATTTTATTTGAGGTAGCTGAGGATTTCTAAACAAGTCCAGAATATTTTTTTTACATGATCAACCTATAAGTTACTGTTAACCATTTAATTATTGATTGACAAATGATATCTAGTTATTTTTGGAAAGGGGGAAATATCACAATATGTAAATGCCTTAAACATTAAAATATAATTTTTACACAAACTTGCTAAAATAGCATCATTATATAAATATCTGTGTAAAATTAATTCAACTTTAATATATATATAACACATTTGGCTATGTAGTTTAATTTATAATGATTTTTTATATATATAAAAAAACTAGGTATTTATATAGGTTGCCCCCCCCCCCTGGTTGGGTGAGGGAGCATTAAATGATTATTCATTTACAGAAAGACTGTAGAACTGACATACAGGCTTATTATATACCTGTATCAATATATATATATATATATAGGGTATGTGAGTGCAGAAAGAATGTATGCTTTAGCTCAAAAGATGATTGATAAAACAAGACAAATAAATATTACAATTGAATGATAACGCTTGGTTATTGTCTGTAAAAATATGCCATCAAAAAAAGTGTATATACATTATGTTTATCTGATTTACTTACATTAAGCATTAATGTGTCTGAATTTCATATATAGTAAAAACTACTCATTCCAATGCTATTCAAGATCAGTAGTGAAAGATTAGCAAATTTTTAGAAAAAAAGAAAAAAAATCAATATGCAATATCTTGTGTTTTTAAATATAACTAACATTAGTAAAAATTATATAAATTTTTAAGCCACATAAGTTGTTTCTTTACAATTTATAATGTAATAGTACTAAATTCATTACTTCCTTCATTGCTGTAATTTATCAGCTATACTTTGAACCCTTTTTAGCAAAAAACCTTTTATTGTACACATATGTATACACAATCATAGGTTTCGACAGTCCTGCAGTCTTCTTCAGAACTATGATATAATGAACAATATAAAATATGTAACTATAAAAATAATACCATAAAAAAATGTAAACAATAAAATTAATAAAATAATATAAAAAAATTAAAAAGCAACATAAAATATAACAAAACATAATAAAACTGAAATAAATATAATCAAATTCAAATAAAATATAAAATAAAATATAAAATATAAATATAAAATAAATATAAATTATACATGTATATTTCCGACTGTATACATACATATTCATGAACAACTATCAATTTAAATATATTATTTTTAATAATCGCCTAATTACTTCTATTCCTTATATACTTAAACTTTAGTTTTATTAACTTCACCTTAATGAAATAGTTAATAATTTTATTTTCATATAATTCTCAGTTCAATGTTAATTCATTTATTAATATTCTTTTTAATTTTCAAATCATATAATATTATTATTTTCTTATTCATTCTTCTATTATTAATATTTTGCATTTATATTTTATTAAGATGGAGCTAATAAAACTAAAGTTTAAGTTTATAAGGAATAGAAATATTTAGATTATTAAAAATAATAGAAATAATATATTTTAATTAATAGTTGTTCATGAATATGTATATATACAGTCAGAAATACACATGTATCATTTATAATTATTTTATATTTATATAGTATATTTTATTTTATATTAACTGCATTATTTTATTTGGATTTGATTATATTTATTTCAGTTTTATTATGATTTGTTATACTTTATGTTGATTTTCTTTTTTTAATATTTCATTAATTTTATTGTTTACATTTTTTATTGTATTATTTATATAGTTATGTATTTTATTTTGTTCATTATATCATGGTTCTAAAGAAGATTGTAGGATAGTAGATATATAAGATTATGTATGCATATATGTACAATAAAATATTTTTTGCTAAAAAGTGTTCAAAGTAGAATGGCTAAATTGCATTTACAATAATAATAGTAATGGAAAACTATTAAGAAAAGAAAATATTTTATTAAATAATATAATTTATAAATAAAACTAACATTTTTTATAAGTGTGTATAGGTAGCGGGACAAGTGATAAATAACAGAATTTAAATGATAAAACAATTCCTACATCAGGTTTTCAATGCAAGTCATCTTTAAATAAAGCTACACTAAAATTTATTATAGCAAACTTTAATATATATATATACAGCAAATATTTATATTTCAAAGTTCAAACAATAAATTATCTATTTCAAAGTAGTGATCTTACCTGGATCTGGCGTTGTTGGTCGTATTACATAATTTGGTGTTAAATTTTTATTGCATAAGTCACTATTAGCACAGCATGCTATAGACTTGGGTATCTCATGAGGTACTAAATGTCCTTTACACTGAAAAAGAAATTATACGAATATATCACTTTGAATTTTTTAAACTTTATAAGACATAATGAGAAGTCATGGAATTAATTTTTTTCTCAAACAAAAACTTCATATATTTCAATAAATAATAATAAAAATAATAATTAAATGATTATTTTCTCAGATCATATAATGTTCAAGCACCAAAAGTGATAAGTTGAGTTTCCGTTCAGAAACTTTTGTTCTTAAATCTTAAATCCATTATTCTACACTACACTAAAATGCGGTATTTAAAATGATATATTTTAGTAACTTCAAAACTATATAATTCTATTTTAAAAATATATCTTCATCACATCATTAATTAAAAACAAATACTGAATAATTTAGTAGTAATTCATCAATTTATCTTTTTCTATAAAAATAAATTTTACACACTCTATCACATTATAGCAATCAAACTCTTCTAGCCCTAGTAAAGATAAGTATAGTAAACTTGATGGGTTAAACAATAAAAAAATCTAAAAGTATAATTGCATTTGACACCCTTATTCCAAAGCCAATAAAAATTCAATATATGCAAAATGTTTAAATATGAAATGGAAATCAAAGTTATTAATTTAAAAATTACTATTGCTTTTATTCTTTGTTTATGTAAAACGTTAGCAAGTTTCAAAAATACTAAATTCAAAATAATTCAAAAAGCAAAAATATAAATTAAAAACACTGACAAAAATTTAAAAGCTTTATATTAAAAATAGATAGAAAAAAATAATGATGTTTCTATTTATTTTACATTTAAAAACTATTCAGGAATTTTTCATCCTCATGTCTTAATGATTTTCTTTATATATATAAAGTTATATAATTAATCCATTTTGATATCTTTTTTTTTTTTTTGTCTAGCAGTTAGGCAAAAGTTACACCTAAATATCATTCATAAATTTAATAATAAAGAAAATTTCTCATCATCTGATATCTCACATATCTTTATAGATACAAGCTCTTCCTGGACACAATAATTATTATAGTATTATAATCACATTTCTTTTATTTTCATGAGCTATATCTATTAATAATTGAGATTTTTATTTTTATCTTCATCCCAATTAAGGAAGTCATAAGCACCTTCAGGGCACATAATGAACAAAAAAAAATCATTGTATAATGGAGAGAATAATTGTAGAATAAGAAATTGCTCTTTAACAAAACAAACAATTATGTTGATTCTTATTGGTTATTTGATCAATACTCACTTTAAATAGTAATTCCTAATTGTCTTTATAACAGATAGTTTATATGTGAAAATTTGGCTAATTTATCTATATTATCAGTTATTTATTAACACTTATATGCAAAACAATAAAATTCTAACAAGCTGTTCATAATAGAAATATTTTGATTATTTTAACAACTATTCTCAATCTAAAAAAAAAAAAAAAGGTATATGTATATTTCATAATACATACTATACAATCTTGTATGTGCCCATAAATGTTTATAAATTGATTTTACAGTAAATTATACAACATCTAAATAAAATTTTTAAAAATTTCTGCAAGACAAACATTAAAATCACAAAATATATTATCTATTATGAGATCCAATAATATGTATTTATATTAATTCTTTCTTCATCCTAGCAATAAAAATTCACTAATTTTTTAAATGTTTTTAGATTGCAATATACTTTTTTTAAAAAAAAAAAAAAAACGAATGTTTAACATTCATTTTTATTTGGAATGATTAAAGAATTTATAAAATTATTTTTAATAATTGACTTTAGTTGTTCCATTTGTTGATGCTAGAATTTTGTCATCTTAAAATTTTCAAAATTTTTAATAATTATTATTATTTTCTTTTTCAGATATAAATGCTGAAAAAAAAAATGCTTTTTTTTTTTTTAGAATTGACAAGTTTCATCATCTATATCAAAATTTTCACATTGATTTCATCAGGGTTCAATAAGTTTTTTTAATCATCATCTATATCAAAATTTTCACATTGATCTCATCAGGGTTCAATAAGTTTTTTTAATGTCTCATCAGGGTTCAATAAGGTTTTTTAATGAAAGTCCCTCAATATTTATTATTTTAATAAAAATATTATATAAATCATTAAACAAATTTTCATTACAGAAATATGAATAAATTTCAAGAGAGATATATTTTGCAAATCGGAACGACTCGGAAATTACAGCAAAGAATTGAATTTTTTAGCAAATGCAAACAACTAAACATTTTTCCAAACTGCTGCCTAATTAAAATTAACCACTGACAAGATTCTAAATAGCTTATGCAAACAACTGCTTAGCTTTATAATAAAAGGATGCAAAAGAGCGTTAAAGAAAAATATAAAAAGATGGCGGCACATCTCCACGCATAGTTATACCACAATAGATACAAAATAAATGCGAACTGGGGAAAAGTAAGCATGCCATGCGATTCGAACGTAAAATAATGTTCCTCGCACATAAACAACAGGTAGACCTTAATAGAGCAGCTAATGAAGCATTTGTTAACAGAACTAACATCAACCCATCAGCAAAAAGTAAAGAAAGTTTTAACACTAGGGCCGAGATTCGTAGGAGGCCTATGGAAGTTTCCAAAACTTGAACTTGTAGCCAATACAGAAGCAAGCTTAATTAATCACCCCCACAGAGACAATATAATCTCTCAGGTAATGAAAACCATTAGAAATAAACACATGAAGGCAGAGAATAATGAATGGAGTAATAGTATTACTAAAGCTAGACAACTTTTGGAATCCAACAACTTGAAATGCATTAAAGAGGATAAAGAAAACAGGTATGTCATCATGAGCAATGAAGAATACCATGAGGAAATGTCCAACCAAATTCTGAACTTAAAATTTGAGGCTGATGCAAATTTCAACTTGAGACTAAACAGAGAGAAATTCATCATCACAATACTCAGGAGTCACAAGGATAAAGGCATGACCAGAGCAGAGTATTACCACATATACCCATCTGCCACTGCACCCCCCAGAATGTTTGGAAATGACAAAGTTCACAAAGAAGGAATACCTCTTCGACTCATGCTAGATTTTGGCAGAGCGCACTACCAAAAAACTGCAAAACTAATTAACCAGTGGTTGGTTGAAACTATAAGGTTTGGAGACTATGCTACAGCATCACCATTTGAGTTTGTGGACCCAATGCAAGATATACAAATAGACCAAGAGTACGCTCTAGATGTGAAAGAACTATATGGAGAGCACTCAATTGACATAGTCAAAACAGAATTGATTAATAAGCAACATCCAGATAGTAAACTTAACTTTATAATGGCCTTTTTGAAATGGATGAATGAAAATATTTACACTATTTTTGAAGGAAAATGGTACAAAATGAAGCAAGGATGGCCTATGTGACTACCTATCAGTGGCATAATGGCCAGCATCTTCTTGAACTACCATGAGAAAAAGATAATACCAAACATACAAACAAATAACCATACAATGATATATCTTAGATACATAGACGATGTGTTTACCGCTGCCAAAAGTAACACAATCATAAACCTCACCAAAGAATTGTAGCAGTTGTCCAAACTCATACTTAATACCACATGAGAGAATGATCAACACCATCTAAAATACCTGGACTTAGACATACAAAAAGAAAACACATATTTAATGTACCGCATGATCATTAAACTCCTAGAAATTAGAGGATACATGCCTCAGAGTGCAATAGCACCCAACGCACATAAATACGCTGAACTGAATGCATTTCTACATAGAAATAATTACTTATGCAAATTTGACACACATAAAAGAGATAACATATTAAAGTACATCAAAGAACTAATATCTGTTGGCTATAAATATAGAAACATAACCAAAAGAATAGCATGGTTCCAAGCGAAGATAAATCAGCAAATTAGAATCAGGGATAATAAACCACAAATAGCCATACCATATATATCTAACATTGCCAAACATTTAGTCAAAACACTATCAAAAGAATTTACTGTTGGCTTCCGCACTTCAGCCAATACCAATAGACTCATAAACAACTCAAAAGACAAACTAAATCCCAAATCAACATCTCAAGTGGTATATCAAATACAATGCCCTCAGGTTGGATGTAGAGCCTTGTATTATGAGGAAACAAAAACAACCATCACAAACAGAGCATCCCAGCACATATATATGTATAAATGGGCACTGAATAACAGAGACTACATCAGCATTCTTGAAGCATGAAAAGACCACCAGTCATAGATTTGAATCTACCAACCCAGAATGGTGTGCAGAGAGAGAAATGATCATAGGTGTAAAATAAAAGGCATAATTCATAAATAATGACAATCAATCTATCAATAGAAAAGACACCTGTTTCGTCATTTCAAAAAGATGGACAAACAAATCCAAACAAAAATTTAAACAATATAAAATACTAAAACACAGTACCTAACCAATTAGCATAAATTAGAAGACTCCCCCTCATTACTATCGACTGCATTCAGCTATGAATATGAGGCCATGAGCGCATAATTTTTGGTATTATATAAATCATTGGAAAACTATTCCAACATTTCTAATTCAATAAGAATTTTTTTTAATTTTGAAAATATTTTAAATCTTTATTTCATCATCAACCGTTATCAATCCACTGCAGGATGAAGGTCTCTCCAAGTTTAATCCATCTTCTCCGATCTTTAGCTTCTCTTCTCCACAACACCCCTGCACATTTTCTTATTTCATCCATCCATCTCACACATGGTCTCTTTCTGGGTCTTTTACAATCTCTTGGAATCCAGTTTAAAATTTCAATTGTCCATCTATTATCATCTCTTCTAGCAATATGTCCAGCCCAACTCCATTTCAATCTTTTAATTTTTTCAATAAGGTCAGTAACACCTGTTTGTTGTCTTACCCATACATTGCGTTTTCGATCTCTTCTTGTTACTCCCAACATACATCTCTCCATACTCCTTTGAGTGGTCTGAAGTCTCTGTATTGCTCTTCTATTAAGTGTCCAAGTCTCAGATCCATAAGTAAGAACTGGTAAAACACATTTGTTAAAAACCTTTCTTTTCAAACACATAGGCATATTTCCTTTTAGTATCAAGTTATTTCTACCAAAAGCACTCCAACCAAGTTTAATTCTATGATTAATTTCCTCCATTAGGTTTCCATCTGTATTAATAATCTGACCAAGGTATTTGTAACTGTTAACTTCTTCTAATTCTTCATAATCAATCTTTATTTTCATATTTTGAGCAAATCGATTAAACATTACTTTAGTCTTTTTAACATTTATCTTTAGTCCTACTTTTCTACTTTCATCTGCTAACTCCTGCAACATTTCCTGTAGCTCTGAAGCATTATTTGCAAAAACAACTACATCATCTGCAAAATCTAAATGACTTAAATACTCTCCATTTACTTTCACTCCCTTAGTTTCCCATTTTAATCCACAAAATACTTCTTGCAGCACTGCTGTAAAGAGTTTTGGAGATATGGAGTCACCTTGTCTTACACCTTTCTCAATATTGATTTTTCCAGTATCATTATGTAATCTAATTGTTGCTGTTGCATTTTTATAAATATTCTTTAAAATATGACAATATCCTGGATCTATACCTTGATGATCCAATGCTTTAATCACTGAAGAAATGTGTATAGAATCGAATGCCTTTTCATAATCTACAAATCCAAAACATAATGACAACTCATATTCGTTTGTCCTTTCTATGACTTCTCTCAATACCTGGATATGATCTATTGTACTAAAACCACTTTTAAATCCAGCTTGTTCTCTTGGTTGGTGGAAATCCAAAGTTCTCTGTAGACGAGTTGTAATTATCTTGGTAAAAATTTTTATATAAAACTGATAAAAGGCTGATAGGTCTGTAATTTCTAATATCTTCTTTATCACCTTTTTTAAATATTAATATTATTACTGCATTCTTCCAATCTTCCGGTACATCTTTATCATTTAGACATTTGGTATATAACTTTGCTAAAATTGTTTCTATTTCTTCACCTGCTTCTTTTAATATATCAATTATAATTCCATCATTTCCTGGAGCCTTTCCTTTTCATACACTTAATTGCATGTCTCACTTCTTCATTTAAAATTCTGGGCAATTCGGAAGATGTAATAGATATAGGAGGTACTTGTTCTTTATTACTATATAATTCTTGATAAAAATCTTTATTTACTAAATCTTTTTTCTTTCATTTCCAAATCTGCTATAAAAAATTAAATGAAGAATTAAACCTAATATTAGCATTATGTTAGAAACCCATTTTTATTTGAATTTTTTTAAAAATTCCTTGTGTGTGTGTGATCTTGTGAAAATAGATATAATTACAATACTTTAGTTAATCTTTTGTATATGATTATACACAAATAGATAACTAGATTAATCTCTTGCAAAATGTTTTTTGAATTAAAGTTTATTTCAATCTCGATTATGCATAAAATTACATTTTGCGTTACTATTTTCATGTCCTCATATATTATTGTTTTGACTTTATAATAAAGAGCTTCTTGATATATAATCCAATGAAATCCCATCACTTAAAGATCAAGATAATTATAAACTAAATGTATAAAATCTTCATGTTTTCCTAATAAATATGGTGAGACAACTATCATTAATTGCAAAAAACTTCATGTATATTGATATTTAAGGTCCCAATAGTTTTTTTAAAAGCTGCAAATAAATCATCATCTTGTTTTTCTCATTTTAATAATATATCTGTCATATAACTTTTTGCATCTATTTGGCAAAATAATTCTATGTATATCAAATGTATCACCTATTCTTGAGTCATTTTTTGTTTTCTTCTTTTTATGGTATTGCAACTTAGTTACAAATTCTATCATGCAAATTTTAAATCCTAAACATTAAACATAAAAACTTTTTTATTACTTTATTATTATTTACAAAATGTTCAAATAAAACAAAGCTTGATTCCAAAAAAAAAAAAATTATGAATTCTTTAAAATTTGCCATACTTAGCAATTTCATTTCATAACTACTACAGCAATATAATTTACAATGGAGCAGTGAACTATGCTGTATCTAACTATGCGATTTCAACTGTATGCTATCCAAAGAAAACTGTAAACAAGCAAACAAAAATATAAATAAATAAAATTAAAAAAAACATTAAAATTCAGAAATTTTAAAATATTCAAACAGCCATTTTATTTTCCCTCTGAGTGCCATACACGATTATATATATATTAATAAAATTTCTATTTACATTGAATGCATATATATTTTCTTCTTCCTTTATTATCCTTTCTGAATTTGATGTGATATATTTGATATATTTTCTAAGAGAAAATATTTAAAGATAATACTGACTTTAAAAAAAAAAAGGAGAGATCTTTAATTTCTCATCATTTTTATTAATCATTCATTAGATTAGAAATTATATAATGAATAATATTCCTGTAGTTTAATTTTCACTACACCACTCTCATGCAAGGTAGGTAGGTACTGGTTTCTATCCTCTTTTAACAACTTGTGAAGGGATGCAATCACAAACATATTACCAAAGATAAGTGGGAAAAAATCTAATTTATGGTTAAAGAGAGCAGTCTATTGTTTCTATATTTAAAAAAAGTTATTGAAAAAAAAGGAAGAAAATCGCTGCCCAGAGCTGTTATTTTAAAATGAAAAATAAGATTTTTTTTTTTCTTAATTTTCTTGCTTCAGCAAATATATGAATGAACACACACTCAGTAAAATATATGTAAAGGTGTCTCTTTAAATTTTTTTATTAATAATTATATTTTTACTTTTTATAATTTTGTTTAAACAAACATATAAAAAAGTATCTACTATATATATGTGCATAATGAAAAATTATGTATACTTGCAGTTCAATAAACCATATGGATTATATTCTAATCAAGATTTATTAACAAAAGGCAAACTATTATAGCTATATGCATTGAGTGTGAGGGGAGTTTGTAACAAAATATAGCTTAGTTCATGGTTCCATCTTATATTGAAACCTAAAATTTATTTTATTTCCAAAAGTAAATTTATTGCCTTTGAATACCAAAAGAAATAGTAGAGAAAATACAAAGTAAAAAAACAAATAAATTGTCTTGGATCATGAAGAACGTTCGGACAATTTGAACAACATGCACTCTTTTCAACAGTCTTGTCATTTCTCTAAAATTGACAGTTTGGCATCTTTACTTCAGAAAACATCAGTAGGGAAACCATACACATTCTCCAGCCTTCCGCCCATTATAGGAGAAACTGATCCTTTGCTTCTCAATCGCCCAAAATAGGCATACCTAACCATGGCCAGAGCCATCTTAGTGGCTTATAAACCTGCCAGCACTGAAGTAAAAACTATGCTGGCAATACCACAAGCTTCCAGATATCATTATAGATTCTTTCTAGTGATATAATATGATCTCTCTTCCTGACAGCCCTGATCTTGCATAAAAGTTCATTTGTATAAATTACCGTTATTCTTCCCAAATATCAGATGGCATCTCATTGATAGTTCATCATGATTGACAGTCTAATCAATCTGAAGGTTCCGGTTTTCAGGCATTCATTCAGGTTAAAAATCCTTTGTTTATAGGATGTGATCCAACTATTGAGTATTGCTCTGCAATTATTTAATATTGCACAACCAAAGAAGAGGTGTTGCATTGATTCGTTCTCTCAATTGCACATCTGACAAACCGGATTTAGTTTGGTAAAGCCTCTCATCATGACTAAAAATTTATTATTAGTTTCATAGTTGGTATTTTACAGATCACACATTTAATGCAAAAAAATATTGACGAAAAATTTGAAAACTATCCTTTTTTACATATTATAATTACAGGTACACTTTCTTTACTTAATAATAAAATTTTCATAAATAAAATATTACTAATACTCTTGTAACAAAAGATCATTTATTTTATAATATCAGTAATATAAAATTTATTATAATATTACACTTTTATGCAAATTATCAGTTCATAATTCATACACAATATTAAATAAAATAACAAATTTTATAAATACTGGCATTTTTAGTTTATAATTTTATGTTTCAAAAGGGAACTTTATTCAGACTAAAAAGAATTATACTGAGTTACCATTTTATACATATAAATGGGGCAAGGAATTTAATTGTTTGGATATGTTTGTATTGGTATATTCATATGTGTATAGTTATTATTTATCATGTCGGGTTCAATTTCAATCGTATTACAAGCTATATTGATTTTATGTTTAAGATTTAAAGATTACACATGTCTACATTACAATATTTATTATAAATGTGTACTAATAAAGTTCATGACTATCTTGGTACTGTTTTCATGACTATTGGTAAATGTCTCTGTTGGAAAAATTGTGTGAGTCCATACACTGGGTCATTGTGCCACTAGTGGTTGCCTGGGTGGTGGGCGAGTCTTGCGGTTCTTTCTATTTCTGTTGGTGTTTGTTTCTAGAGATTAGATGCATGCTAGCTTGGTTAAGTGCATTAGAACTATATCTAAGTGTGCTTCCATCTGGCTATACACTTGCATAATCTGGTGAACTAATAGGCTTGGGTTGTAGTGGCAACAGCTTGATTAGTTTTTGGGTAATGATCCAGTAAGTTGAACACAGAGGGGTGTCACAGCCAGGCTGGACTGAATGTTTGTTGCACTGTATGTAGATTATGTAGTGCAGTTGGACTCTGGTAGTTGTGGAAATTGCTGTCTTCAATGTGCCCTATGGTGTCCAAGGTTGATGTGTGGGATGTGAAAAATTTGAGAGTAGAAATCAGTCAATGAGGTCAGATCACAATGAACTGAATGGTGGTTGATTACTTGAGGGTGCATCTTTGGAGGGAGGTAATTGCTAATGACATAAAACAATGGTAGAGTGGTGAGACTCACAGATTAGATCATTTAATTTTTAGATGACAGAGAAATTATTTCTATTTGCTCGATTATGTTTATTTTTGTATATATATGATTTTTGCCTCAAAGTATGTGTTTTTTACAGACTTTATTGGAGTTCAAACCCAAAGACTTGTGAAACATTAAATTAGATGCCAATCACCTGGTCACATGACTTGGAGCCACCATTTGAATTGGCTCTGTCATCAAGTAAATATTTAAATACATGAATTACATTTCTAAATTTAATTGTCATTTATTAAATTTATTTTACTTAATTTTTTTAAACAATATTGATGAAACTATTATTTTATGAGTTGGCATTATTATTTTTTTAATAATAAAAATTAAAATATAATATAGAATATTTTAACTATGAATATCTTAGGTTTTCTTTTTTTCTTTTTTTTTTTCAAATAAGCAAAAAATATAATTCAGGGTGATTTATTCACCATGCTTATTGCAGAAAAAGTGATAAATGAGTTTATAAAAATTTTTAAAAAAAAGCAATAAAGTGACATTTAATTAAGATACTACTAAATAAAATTGGAGTATTCATTTTCATATATTGACATATAAATATTTATATTTTTCTTAAAATTTGAAGATATAACATGTACATGTATTTATATAATATTTATGTAATTCTAAAGTTACAACAAAAAACAAAATTTAGAAATAAAAATTTAAAAAAAAACACACATATAGGGAGCAGAGTTAAAAACACTGTAAAAATAGATTAATATTTTTTATTAGTCATTCATTAGACTAGAGATTATCCACTTAAAGAGTAACATTTCTGTAATGTAATTTCACTGCATCACTCTCCCACAGGTAAGGACTTGTTTCTATCTGCTTTTAACATCTTGTGAAGAGGTATAATCATAAATATATAACCTTAAGACATGTGAAAAAGATGTATGATCCCCAAGCTGAATATTTCGTGCTGAACTAACCACTCATCAGTTGGCCCTGATCACAATCTTACATATATCGTTATCATTATTCAGTGTATATAGATAGTAAATTATTAGTTTAATTGATATAACAAACTTACTGCCCTCAAAACTTTGCCACAAATCACTTAATGGAAACATATTAGTAATTTTTATTAGTCATTCATTAGACTAGAGATTATTCATTCAGTAGTGTAACTTTCACTATACCACTCTAGCGCAATGATAAAGGTATGTGTAAGATATTGTGATCTGGGACAAGTGATGAATGCTAGTTCAGCACAAAATATGCATCTTGGAGATGATACATCTTTTTCACATGACTATGCTCATATGATTATGACTACATTCTTCCACAAGATGTTAAAAAATAGATAAAAATCTGTCCCTATCTTGCATAAGAGTGGTGTAGTGAAAATTATACTATAGAAATATCATTTACTACAGAAATAAATCCATTATTGAAAGTGGATAAACAGATTATTGTTTTTAAAAATCAGTCTTGTTAAAATGATAAACAGATTGTATAAAAAGTATAGGTGTCTTGCATTGGTGGTCGAGAGGTCAGCGCGACTGCCTTGCACTTGCAGGCAGTTGCCCGGGTAGCGGGTTCGTGTCCTGGCCGATGCTATGACACTTAAAACAAAAAAGTATAGGTTTAATTATGATATTAGTTTCCCATTAAAAGCAATAATTAGTTTTAATTATACATTAAAGAGAGATATGCAAAAAATAAAATTAAGAAAAAGTAATATATATATATATATTAACTTTCTTCTGTAGGGCATTTAACTGTGTCTGAAATTTCTATTTATTTTTGATATTGCAAAAATATAATGATTTAAGAACAGTTTATAGAAAAAGAACAGCAAGTGGAAATTCAGAATAGTATTTTTTATAAATAGAAACAGACTACAGAAGCATTACAATAAAAAGTTTGAAATAGCATCCAGTTGAAAGCTTCAGCAAAAATGAAATATGGTAATGTTTAAGTTATGATTCATAAAATAGAAAATTAGTTTTAAAAAATATTATATGATTTTGAAAAAAACATTAGAAATACTGAAAATAATAAATTTATTTCCAAACAAATTAGCCTCTTCCTGAATTAATGAAGATAACATAGAAAAATTTATCATTATTAATATATAAGGGAGAGTTTGTGCACTTATTATAGATAGCTATATAAGTTTTAGTTATAAAAGACAGTTTCTTAATTTGTTAATGAGAAAATAGTAAAAGATAAAATTAGAAATTAATTAACAATGCTTCTTACTAAATTTTATCCAGTTATACCTTTATCTAAATAATGTTAATCCAGTTATTGAAGTTCATCCACAAAAGGTTATTAAAAATTTATACTTTACTTGCTTAATAAAATGCAGAAACAATAGAGTAAATACAAAATGATTTTGTGATTTATTAATCCATTTACTGTAAATGTTTTTGTGTTGTAAAAATTTAATCGAATTTTATAATTTTTTTTTCACCAGAATATATATATTATTTCAAGAAAACAATAAATCCCAAATATGAAGGGTAGTATCTTTTAGTTATAAACAGTGAAATCTGTGCCATGATTATTTAGGACTTTTGCAACTCAGAAAAGGATTAAGAATAATTCAATTTAGATTTTTTTTTTTTTTAATGCATATTATTTCATGTTGTAACATATTTGTTTATTTCCAGAAATCCAATACATAGAAGTATATTTTAATATTTATCATGATCTTTTTTTAACTTATATTTTATTTGTCTAAAATAAAATTATGCATATTTCTTATTGCTTGTTTAGAAGTTTTGTTTATTAAAAGGACTCATTCAAATATTTACACAAACGAGTAAACTCAAAACAAATAAAATAAATCAAAGATTCACTGTCATCAATCACAAGTAATCCAAAAATTTTTAATTTAATTTCTTGAGGGAGGGAGAACTAATGTGTAATATATATATATTGTATACATACAGCAAGTATATTTAAAAAAATTTTAAAAAAGAGAGAGAATGTCTTTAGAAGATAAAAATTTAAATCATTTAAAATATAAAATATATATATATAATGTTGTTTTATTTATTTTCAATTAGACAAAAAGAAAATGATGAAGTAGTTTTATTTTATTAAACCTGAAGAAATATTTGAAACTTCATTCTTTCAAAAAGAACAATAAAAATCTTGTCATTTTGTGACTGAATGGTAAGTTTATATATATAGTGGAGCCACCAAATCTATTATGCCATCCTAAAAAATAGTAATCAAACAAAAAAATAATAAAATATCTAAATTAGAAAGATGTAAATTTTAATTATATGAAAAATTTATTTAAGTGCATAAATTCACTTAAGTTTTTGTTTTCTTTCTCATTTTTTTTTTACTCAAAAACTTAAAATTTCATTTGAAATGACTTCCAAGTATAATGCTATTAATCATAGCCATTTCTTTAAGCAAAAGAATTTGTGAAATACATCTTGTAAGTAAAATAATTATTAATTTAATAGCAAATCAAAAAAAATTGTATTCTGAAGTCAGCCATTTGTTTAAGAATATATCTTCTATTCTTAAAATAAGGGGAAAAAACTAATCCATTTTTATAATTAAAAAAATAATTCTATGAGAGAAAATACTCAAGTAAACATATACACACACCAGTACAAATACATGTTTTTTGTTGTTAATTATTTTTGTTTATATTTTTAACATGTTATGTAATATAATTTTTGAATTAATTTATATCAAAAGAGTGTACATATAAAAGCATCTGTTTTCTATGTAAGTATATTGTAAAGTGTTTTATATATATGCACAATATGCAATTATTATAAATAAAGCATGGATACTATTCATTAATTTATACTACACGATAGGAATCTAGGAACTAAATATAGATAAATGATATTACAAAACTTACTTCAAATACTATAACAATGAAACTAAAATATAATTTCCATTATCATTTTGCTAGTTATAAAATGCTACTAAATAAAACTTCATGATTTTTTTTTTCTCTTTTTAAACATAGATATTGTATCAATATTTATCCTGAAACCTCTACTTCACTCAAGTGCAAAGATGTGAATTCATATTGAATGAATTGTCATTAATTTGAATTTCTGTATATAATATTATCAACATTTTAAATCTCAACATGGAAAAAAATACCTTTTTTTTTTTTTTAATTACTAATTATTTTATAATAAATGCTTTTTTTTTTCACAACTTAAATTTAATGCAATAAAAGATTGCCCTAAAATTTGCTATATGCTAGCAAAATTTTGTAATGTTCCAATTTTGGCAAAACTGATCTAAATCCATATATCGTTTGTCTATATGAAAAGACATAAACAAACAACCCCCGCCCCTTTTACATATAAATATTTTAACAAATATATAAATATAAATTTACATACATAATCCTATGAATATAGCCATAATTCTAAATACCAACATCTGTAGAGTTTTGATAATGTAATGAAAGATAGATGTTACAACATTCAACAACAAAATAGATTAGGACTATAAAAAGAAAGATTTATTGGTGCTAAGTACTTCCGATACAACCAGGTATCAATCATAGCAGAATAAAGAAAGTGAGAAATTGTGATCCATATGTAATGTCGAATATGAATATCAAGGGGATAAGAATGAATAAATACTAAGAAAATTTGCATGTTAATGAGAAGGGAAGGGATATAGATGCCATTTCTTAGAGAGAGGGGGTACTGTATTCCTTTTTATTGATGGCATTGGCATCCCTGGCGATTGCTGAAGCCTCTTTAATCTTTCTCTTTTTATCATCGTACTCTGAAATGATGTCCAATTCAGAATAAAGTTAATTTATAGCTTATAAGTGAGATATTTTTATAAGAAATCTAAAAGGAATCAATTAATGCAAAATTCAATAGTGAGGATTTCTTATATAACAAAAAAATAAAATATTTAAATAATCTTTTTTTCCTTTTCTTAAATATTTAAGAATAGTTAAAGTGTAAATACCTAGATTGTCTATAGGCTTAAAACAGAATTGAAAATATAAATACAACATTTGAGAATATTTTTAAATTTTTGAATTGAGTTACTGAAATAAATTATTAATAATAAATTTATAAAGTGTGTAACATAATAATTTATTTATCAAGTGTTGGTAGTGAGAGGTCAGCTCAGACAGTTGTTGCTGGTTGCTTCCCTGCGATGCTATGATATATGGGGGGGGGGGGGAGCATTATTGCTCTTTTATATATCTTCATTAGTCCTATTATGCGAAAAATTCAAACTTTAAAAATTTTATTGATAATAATAAATTTAATTTAAATAAAAACTTTGAAAATAATAAGTTTCCATTTTTGTTATTAAATTTGCTGTCAAATTTTACATCTTAAAATAGAATAGCTTGAAAATAAATTAATATGATGGATATAAAAAATTGAAATATATATATATATTGTTCTAAAAGAGTAGAGAATAATAACAAACTACCAAAAAAAAAAAAAAATCATCCAAGCATTTAATCACTTGAAGTTTATTCTAATGCCAAATTATTCTAGCTGCCCTCAAGATAGAAAAACAAATACACACACATGTGTACTATTCTTAAGTTCAAGCCCATTAAGATGAGGAATTACAAAATTATTTATTAATTTGCTACCTATTAAGAAAGAAAAAAGAAGATAAATGCAAGCACCTTTTTATTACAATGATTTCAAGATGTTGAAATTATTTTTCAATAATCAATACCTGGTTATTTTCAAGTTTCTAGAATCAATAAAATGCACCACTCAACAGATTTTCAAATTCAAGTTTTGACATTTAAAACTCAGATCTCTGAAAATAACCTCCACCATTACAACAACAACAACAACAACAACAACAACAACAATAATAATAATAATTATTATTATTATTATTATTATTATTATTATTATTATTATTATGTTTCAAAGAAAAGAACTTTATTGATAACCATAGAGTTACATTTGCTATAAGACACTTCGTATACATATATTTACATTGCTAGTGAGTAAACCAAGTTTAAGTTGGTATCTGTGATGTACAAAAAAGGAACTTAACTTAGGAGGGAAAGATATTTAAACATTGTTAGGGGGGGGGTGAAAATACATATGTATACGTTACATTTATGAGTGCTGCTTGCTGTAATCATAGTTCTCCAAAGTCTTGGGTTATCATTGTTCAATTTGCAAAACTTTAACTTTGATGTATATTGCCATGCTGGGTTTAGTTTGCTTTCCAGTATTTGAGGTCTGATTTTGTTGTTACTGTCCTTTATATTAATATTATGCAATCAAAGACAACATTCTGTTTTTTTATTTGTAGATAATTGCCACATTTTTTTTTTTATATATATATTGGTTGAGGGCATAGATTTTGGTTATTGGGAGCCATCTTAGAGGTTTGATTGTTGTGTTATCAGTGACCAGGTTGCTGCATAGATGTCTGGATGTGCAATTTTATTGTCTCTGGCTCGTAGTTTTGCCAGTTTGATATTGAAAGTTGATGGATGTCGCCTTGTGTTGTTACCTAGAGTAAATGTGCATCTAGTGCACCAGTATGCATAAAGCATAAAAGTGGCTGCACGGACTGATGGAATAGAGCCTTTGCAATATGAATTAATGATTGTTTGGAGGGTTGTGTTAGATTGTCTATATGCTCCTATCATAATAACTCGAATTCTGTCTAGTGCCGGACAAAGATAGAATAGATGTTCCTGTGTTTCTTCAGCCCTGTGACACAGGGGACAAAAAGGATCAATGTTAGTGTATAGTCTCCGATATCTCAGAAAATATGTCGTGGGCAGTGCTTGTAGGTTTAGTCTCAGCAAAAAATCAAAATACTTTGGCTCCAGTGACCATTTTTTAAACTTACGGAGTAATTGTAGATTATTGATTTTCAGCATTGTCAGATTGGTGTCATGGGTTGGATTTGGATGGATTAATGAATAAATTTGCCAGTATGAATGCTTGTATATTGTCTGAAGAGATATCTGTGGAGCTGTGGTTTTTATATGATTGATCATTGATGCTAGTTGGTCATAAGCAGGGAGTGGTCTATCTGTTGGTGTTATTTGAAGTAGGCATTCAAGCATTGGAAAGTGTTTGACTGTGGATGTTATTAAGTTTGTGGCCTTCTGTAGATGGAAAATATAAATACTATGAAGTCCTAGTCCATTGTGAATAGGTGGTCTGGTAAGTTGTTTTGCAGATATTGACACAGTCTTCCTCTGCCACAAGAGCTTATTACAGAGAGAAGAGATTTTGTTAATAAAACCTTTAGAAAATGTGATAATGGGTGAGTAATAGGTGATTTTTGTTATGGCTAGCTGGTTAAATAGCTGGATCTTGGAGTATATTGAAAGATATGCCTTTGAGAGAGAAGTAGTAATTCGCTCCGTTTCTTCTTTGAGTTTGTTCTGGATCTTGACCCTCATTGCACTTGCACTCATATAAAAGGGAAATCCCAAGAAAGCAGATGGCTTTCCCCCATACATGCCCGTGTACTGCTTTGCATTATAAAGAGACCAAACTGCCGTCTTATTTAAATTGACCCTGAGTTTGTGTGTAGCTGCAAATTCTTGTAGTATTGTATGCAAGGCTGGTAGGTGTTTTTTAGATGGGAGGAAGACAGTTATATCATCCATATAAGCGATACATGTTACCTGCTGAGATGTGTTTGGTATTTGGATGCCAATGAATGTTTGCTGGATTTTTATTAATAGAGGGTTGATGTAAAAGGTGAAAAGTAAAGCACTCAGGGGGGATCCTTGTGAGATTGATTGTGTTGGAGTAAAAGATTCAGAATTTTTGCCACTGAGTGTAATATGTATATCCCGATTTAACAACAAGTTGGTTATAACATATAAAATAGTGCGAGGTATTGCAGTGGCAGCCAATATTTTAATTAATATCTCGATTGCCACAGAATCAAAAGCTGATTCAATATCTATTTGAACTGCAACTGGGCTGTATTTTTTCCGGCCTCGCACCGATCCCAATACAGCTTTGAAAAGAAGTGCTGCCTGTCCTGTAGATGATTGCTTTCTTGCAAACTGATATGGTGAAATCAATGGGAGCAGATATGATTCAATCCTGTCTTTAATGACTTTCTCAATGATCTTGATGGCTATTGGGCACATGGAGATAGGCCTAATATTATTAAGGGTGGTTATTGGAGCTGGTTTCTTATTAAATGGTACTATTGCAATTGGATAAAGATTTTCAATGTTGTATATTTTTGTGAGAGATAGTTTGCAAGATTACATAATACTTGATTAGTTGTATGGCTAAGGTGTTCGTACACAAATTTTGGTATGCCATGATTGCCTGGATGACAGGCATTGGGCAGAGTGGCAAGCTTCAAAGCAAATTCATTAATGGTAAATGGTGTATTTGTTTCAGGTGATCCAAAATAATCGTGGGGTGGGTTGAAGAGTTGATGTGTCTGAAGATTCTGTTTGAAATGCTTATAAATAGGTTCAATCATGTTATGTGCTGCATGTATAGTTGTTCCAATTTGAAGTGCCATAGGTACTCTAATGGTGGAGGGAAAACCCATGGCCCATCTGATGTAGCCTCTAGTCCATGTATGTTGTTGACTGAGGCAGATTTTGCTTTTTTTATCGCTAAATAGTCTTTAAGTGCTGCACATGTGCTGTTATATGCCTGGGTGAGCTTATATATATGCTGATATGTATTTTGAGTAGGTTTAGACATTGTTATCCTCTTGTGAAGTTCATCTGCCAGAGCTAATAGCCTGGAGGGTGGAGGTTTTTTTTGGTGACATGGTCAATATTGAATGAAAGTATATTTATGTATGCCTGATATCTCTGCACAGCACTTAGTTGTAGTCCTGCAAGTTTATGGAGCATAATATATGTTTCAGAAAAAAGGGATTCTGGAGTGGATGCTGGTATTAGAATTCTCATTGTTTTCCCAAGTGGTAGTGTAGTTGGCTGAATTTCAGTTAGATCAAGTGTTGCAGTTTGAGCAGAGTGATCTGAGAATGGGGATGGATTGAGCTTGAGGCTGAAGTAATGATGCAGCATTGGTGAATAGAAGCAAAGGTCAATTAAAGATGTGTGTCGGTTATTATGGAATGTTACTGTGTTTGGTGGTAAAAAACCTTCAGCACTCATGAGTGGTATTGCAATTTGATGCAGCCATTTTGAGATGAAATCTGTGTACTTCATCATCATCATCATCATCATCATCATCATCATCACATCATCATCATCATCATCATCATCATCATCATCATCATCATCATCATCATCATCATCATCATCATCATCATCATCATCATCATCATCATCATCATCATCATCATCATCATCATCATCATCATCATCATCATCATCATCATCATCATCATCATTATATTAAAAACTTTACTGATATCCCTACCAAAAAAAGAAAGATGATGGAAAAGGAGAGACTTTATCTAAATCAAGGATAGACAATAATCATTTGAACAAGAAACAAGCTAAATCAAGTGCAGAAAAACAACATTTAATTAAAGTTAATAAATTAATATTATAATAATAAAACATAAAATATCAATAATGATTATTTGATTATAGCTATATATCATTTTCAAAGGAAACCTGTGGCCAAAATTAATACCAAAGACATAAATAGATATGTCATATTATAAGATCACTAGAAGAAGAATAAAAACAATTACAAAAGAATTTCCTGTGGAAAGAAGACCAGTAAAACTATCCAAAATTGCAATTTTGTAATAGTGTAGAAAAAAAAAATCTAAAGGCCATGGAAAACACAACTGGAGAAAAAAATGTAAACAGAATGACTCATCAAATATTATGGAATTAGCAGCAAAGAGGTTACATGGTACAGGGTTGTATTCTAGAGCTCAAAACCCATAGATCAAACATCTGATAAATTCTTGAGCAAAAAAACATTCTATTACTTTTAATAACAATATTAATATACAATATGCTGATTTTGTCCCATTTTCTCATGACCAGTTACAAAATAATTATTTTCATTTTATTACAAAAAAGATATATTTTGGTTAATTTTAATGAGTTGAAGATATTATATAAATATAGTAGATAATTAAATTTTAAATAAAATTTATTTACATTACTAAAATACTTTTTATTCCTTTATAGGAACTTTTTCAAGATATTTACTAATTATTATATGACTTAAATTATTCTTCAGTTTTTTCTTCTAGTAGACTTCATTGAAATATAATAAACTAAAAATAAATAAATACAAACATTACTTTTCCTTCTTTAGAAATACATTCAAATCTATACAAATATTTTTAAAACATATTTGTAAAATTTCCAATTATATATCTAATAATGATTTTCTACCTAATTGTAACCTTTAACCCTAAATATTCAAAATTTCATATCTTTTATTATAATTTCAATAATTTTATTACTTCAACTACATGTGCATAATGATAAACTGGTTAATATGTCAGTTAATTACTTCTTAACAAAGTTTAAACAAACAAGCAAATAAATTCATTGTTTACACTAATCAACTTTGATGCCACACTAAAAATAACTAGACAATCAGCTCTTATAAGTCACAATTTATGACACTATTCCTCAGATGCGCATTCCAATGTATATTAATATAGACTCAAAAACGGATTAGATTTTACAAATGAAATAATCTTAATACAGTCATAACTATTAAGAATTTAAAATTTATTGCAACTTAGCTAGTCAGAGTTGAAACTAAATAATTATTGTCTGCGATAATATCAGACAATAATTAATAATTACATATAAATCAAATGTGTATAAAGCTAAATTTGTAATCCTTAACAAAATTTAAGCAAAAGCAGCCTAAAAATTCAACAGAACAAACTTTTGCCATATTTTAACATCATATTAAAATAATCAGTCAGTTGTTCAGGTTCTTTGAGGACAATTGTTTCATAGTTTATAACAACATTCCTCAGTTAGATGAAAAGTCCACTAATATTTTCTCAATATTATGTACAAATATTTTTCCTTATAAATACTAAACTTAAAAACCAATTAGATTTTATAATGCAAAATAATTATGATGCAATCTTTTTAACTAGCCATTGATTAATTTTCTAAAATGTTTAATACTTGTATTAGAAGAATGGAAACAGAGTTGTAAATCATGGAACAAGTGCCTAAGAATAGGTGGTGAGTGTTTATTTTAATGTGTGGTCCAAAATTGGTAAGAGTTCACTACTAATGAATTCTTTCATTGATTATATTTTATTACTTATATATTTTGTTTTAAATATATTCTGTGACCTGTACTTAAAAACTGGTTATTGTATCTTTTCTCTTTATGCTCAATTTACATTCTTTATTTCTTTTTTTTTTTTTGCAGTTCTTTCTTTCTGAACTAGATAAAACATGTTGCAATGGACACAATATTATTATTAATTTAAAATTTGATGATTGATCATACGAAATTAAATATTTATTGTATGAATTATAATTCTACATGTGAAAACTGGCATGTAAATAGCAAATCCCCCAACCCAATAAAGCAAAGTAGTTTGAATTTTTCCGAGTATGACAGTAAATATGAATACAATAATTGTTTAAAAAAATATAAAAGCATTACTCTCTAATAAGCTTTTTTTCTCTATCAAATAATATTTTACAATTAAAAGGTTTTGAAATATAATAAATTAAAAATATAAATATTAAAAATAAATAAATAACCTGTAATGTGGAACTCTCATCAGGTGGAAGACAGCCATACGTTCTTTCAGCTTCTGAAGCTCCTGTTTCAGGATTAGTAACCTGTGTAACTGAACTGAAGCAATAACTATTTTGTTTTGCTAAACATGTGTTGTTGATGGCATCATCAGGACAGTAACTACCCAGACAATAGCATGTTAAAGCAATAACTAAAAAATAAAAAAAACAACAACATAAGAAAAAAAAAATTCGGTGGACATTTTAAAAATAATCATTATCAAATTATTTTTTAATAATATTTTTAATATCTTATGAATTAAATTCATATACAAACCTCTTTTATACGCTACTCACAGAAATATAGAAATAATATGCATATTTGATTAAGATGATTTACAAACTTCACAAAATTATATATTTGAATGTATATTATTTATATGACAATCAAAGTGATTATTTTATTTATTTATTTTTTAAAAAAAGAAAAAAGATTTAGTTCAAAATATGATAAATAAGTACTGACATTCTTTATTTACTTAGTATATGATTTATTTCTTGAAAAATTCAAAAACTCATACTTAGTCAGAAAAAGACTTAAAAAAAGACTGCCATTTACCATGATAATCTTAAATAATTTTCATAGCTAGAATTATAATTTGAATATTTCAAATCAGATTACATGAGATGTTTTTATAACTTCATAAAAGATACAACAAATACCATCATAAAATTTTGACTTAAATATCAGGTGTGAATAAGGAATTTGAAAAGTTTTTAAAGGCAACAACAATAGGATACTTTCTTTTTTGGGGGGGGGGCGGGAGGGCAGCCGCCAGGAAGGAAGTGGGTGGTTGGGGGGGGGGGGGGGGTGGGCCCGGCCCCGCGAGGGAAACAGAGAAAAAAAAAAAAAAAACAACAATAGGATATTGTAATTTACTGACTGTGGTTGAATGACTGGACTTTTTTTTTTTTGTTACAATATGCTGACATCTAAATTTGAGTATAGTAATGGATTTTACAATAAAGAACTTCCAATCTACTTTTTTTTTAACATCATGTATGTAGTAATCTTATTCACTGCATAGATTTCCAAATTGTAAATACTTTCATAATTCCTACAGAACTAACATATTTAAAGAATGAAAAAGCATCAACTATACCATCTAAATGTCTTATTTCAATTTGATGCAGCTTTTCCCTTGCTTTGTTTAACATTTTATTGGAAAGACAAAAAATTTTAATCAGAGAAAAATACTACAATCAATGACAAATATTTCTAATATTTCATAAGGAATATAACACTTTAAAAATAGACAAAAAAATATTGTTTGATGGATTTTTAAATGTAAATACAGCAAATAATGATGAGATTTTTTTTTAAAATATATCTTTAAAAATTTATTACTGGATGTGGATATATAGTTATTCTTTTAAAAAAAAGAAAAATTAAATTCATGCTTTAGTTTTACTCTTTTTATTTATTTTTAAATAAAATTAACTATTTAGAACTAAATTAAGATAGTATGTATGATTAACAATTGATTTGTGATTAATAATTCAGCTATGCAATCAATAATTTAAATTATAGTGATGCAGACATTAAAATTGACTTATTAAAAAGGAAACAAATGTTTAATTTAATAAGGGGAAAAAATTAAATGATTGTCATTAATAATACATGTTTAAGAATAACAGCAGAGCCAATACTAATGTTTATCTTTTAAAAATTTAATGAAATTTTAAATTTTTATAATAGTAATTGTTACTATAAAATAAACTTTTTATATTCTATGTGCTTTTTTGCCTAAGTAAATTTATTTTTTATAAATATCCTCTATATATATATACACAGTGTAAAGGAGTATAAAAATACTTTTAGGAAAAATAATATTTTTATTAATTGACTTTATAATGTTTTTGTCCAAAATGCAAATAGCACAATTTAATTCTTAACTTTTATTAATGAAATAAATGCTTCTAATAAATTTTTCAAATTGGAAAAATAATTTTCCTTACATAATCTATTAATAGAAAGAATATAATTTCATTTTCTTTATTTAGTTACAGAGTTTGTAATAAAAGAAATTTATTTAATCACAGAAATTATAATAATTATTGAATCGATCTAAATGTTTACATCAGATATGATGACTTTTACCATTTCATTTTAGAAACAACTCTAAGCAATATTTACAAGAATGCAAATACATTTCTAAGATCATTACAACAATTGTAATAAAAACTTTCTGATCACTGTTATATGCATGCAATAACAATTCCATGTAACTTTAAACACCTTAAGTTTGAACCAATGTCAACTTGCCTGCATAGCTATAGTATTCTACTATTAAATCACATACACTTTACTGGGTGTAGTTATAAAATAACTGCAAGTAACTTGAATCTTTTAGCCAGAGAATGAAATATAGCATAGAAAAAACAAAAACAGACCAAGCAAACTTCCAATATGCCTGCATTTATTATGGTGTTTATATGTTAGAGGTAATATTGATGAATTCAAGTATTGAGAAGTTCCAAGATTGTTTCTAACTAATAATATAAAAAATATGTATCACTTCAGATAACTATAGTCCTGGTTCATCATTGGAATGCTCAAACGTTGCCAGACTATCAAACTAATAAGAGCTATTTTCTTGAAAAGAACAAAGAAAAATATAGCCACTACATAATCAGTAATCCAATTCAAAATTGTGCTTCTTATAAAAAATTAAAAAAATCAAAGTAGTCAGAAACTATTTGTAAAAATGTTTTGCATTGTTATCTATAATTCATGTCTGCTCAATGTTTACAGAGCTAATACTAAATTAGGAAAAATAAGCCACATGGTACCTTATATCTGTAGACTTACAACTCACCGAATAATTGGCTATTCTATTTATTTAATGATGCTTAATCATTATAAATTATTTAAATGGATTAAATGACATATTTAAAACAAGTCATCACTGTTGTCATTTTCAATCATTATCTATCCATTATAGTATAAAGATTGTTATTTTGTCTATCCATCTCACATGTGGCCTCTTTCTGGAACTTTTACAATCTCCTAGGATCCAGTTTAAGAATTTAACTGTCCATCTATTATCAAATTTTCTAATATGTCCAGTCCAACTCCATTTCAGTTTATTAATTCTTCCAATTTCAGTGATAGCTGTCTGTTCCTCACCCATGTATTTCAATTGCAATCCCTTTTTTATTCCTAACATATATCTCTCCATATTTCATCAAATGGTGATGCCTGCTTTGACATTTCCAAACATTGGGCTATCTAAATCATTTGCATATACTTTGCATATCGCCTTTATTTCTCTGTTCTGCATTTCGCATTATCGCTATGAATATGAGGCAAATGGCCTTGAAAGCGCTTAGCGTTTAATATTTTTTGCACTCTGTATAGCTTCTCTTTCAAGCGCTTCACATGCTTTTAATTTTATATATTAAATGGTCATAAGTTTCTGTTAAGTATCCAAGTCACTATACGTAAAAATAGTAAAACACATTTATTAAAAATATTTTTAAAACACATAGGCGTATTTCCTTTTAGTATTTAATTATTTCTATAAAAAACGCTCCAACAAAATTTAATTCAATGATTAATTTTATCTATTGCATTTCCATCTGTATTCATAATCTGATCAAAGTTTTTGTAGTTGTTAACTTCTAATTTACCATTATCAATCTTTTTATTTTTTTCTTCTAAAAAAAATCTATTAAACATTAAACTTTAGTCTTTTTAGCATTTATCTTCAAACTTATAATTTTTTGCTTTCATCTCATAACTCTTGCAATATTTCTTGATGATCTGAAGCATTGTTTGCAAAAATAATCATATTATCTGCAAAATCTAGATGACTTAAATAATCTCCATTTACATTTACTCTCTTCCTATTTTAACCCACAAAATATTTCTTGTAAAACAACTGTAAAAAAATTTGTTGGAGGCATGGAATCACCCCCATCATACACCCTTTTTAATAGTAATCTCACTGCTTTTGCATTTTGATAAATATTCTTCAGAATATGAGAATATCTAGAATCAACATCTCAATGGTCCTATGCTTTAATCACTATGGAAATGCTTAAAGAATCAAAGCCTTTTCTTAACCTACGAATTCAAATCATAACAACTACTAATATTCATACACAGATGTGATTCACTATGCTAAAATCATCTTTGAATTGATCTTGTTCTTTTGGTTGGTTCAAATCTGAAGTTTGCTATATATGAGATTATTTTCTTGGTAAAAAAATGTGTACAGAAGTGATACAAGACTGATATAGCTGTAAATTTAAAATATCTTCTTTATCACCTTTCTTAAATATCGGTATTACTACTGAATTCTTCCAATTCTCTGAAACACCTTTATCA
Organism: Epiperipatus broadwayi; assembly: GCA_028023455.1. Taxonomy (NCBI): domain Eukaryota; kingdom Metazoa; phylum Onychophora; class Udeonychophora; order Euonychophora; family Peripatidae; genus Epiperipatus; species Epiperipatus broadwayi. The sequence goes on from JAQFVV010006501.1 coordinate 334,941, forward strand.
TTTAGACATTTGGTATATAATTTTGCCGACAATTTTTCTATTTATTCACCTGCTTCTTTTAAGATATCCATTATTTCCTGAAACTTTTTCCCTTTTTCATAGATTTACGTCCATGTCTCATTCTTTCATTTAAAATGTTGGCCAATTTAAATGTAATAACATTGAGAAAGGTGTAAGACAAGGTGACTCCATATCTCCAAAACTTTTTACAGCAGTGCTGCAAGAAGTATTTTGTGGATTAAAATGGGAAACTAAAGGAGTGAAAGTAAATGGAGATTATTTAAGTCATTTAGATTTCGCAGATGATGTAGTTGTTTTTGCAAATAATGCTTCCGAGCTGCAGGAAATGTTGCAGGAGTTATCAGATGAAAGTAGGAAAGTAGGACTAAAGATAAATGTTAAAAAGACTAAAGTAATGTTTAATCGATTTGCTCAAAATATGAAAATAAAGATTGATTATGATGAATTAGAAGAAGTTAAGAGTTACAAATACCTTGGTCAGATTATTAATACAGATGGAAACATAATAGAGGAAATTAATCATAGAATTAAACTTGGTTGGAGTGCTTTTGGTAGAAATAACTTGATATTAAAAGGAAATATGCCTATGTGTTTGAAAAGAAAGATTTTTAACAAATGTGTTTTACCAGTTCTTACTTATGGATCTGAGACTTGGACACTTAATAGAAGATCAATACAGAGACTTCAGACCACTCAAAGAAGTATGGAGAGATGTATGTTGGGAGTAACAAGAAGAGATCGAAAACGCAATGTATGGGTAAGAGAACAAACAGGTGTTACTGACCTCATTGAAAAAATTAAAAGATTGAAGTGGAGTTGGGCTGGACATATTGCTAGAAGAGATGATAATAGATGGACAATTGAAATTTTAAACTGGATTCCAAGAGATTGTAAAAGACCCAGAAGGAGACCACATGTAAGATGGATGGATGAAATAAGAAAATGTGTAGGGGTGATGTGGAGAAGAGAAGCTAAAGATCGGAGAAGATGGATTAAACTTGGAGAGACCTTCATCCTGCAGTGGATTGATAATGGTTGATAATGATGATGATGATGATGATGACTGTATAGGATACTTTTTTTTTCTTGTTTTTTATTACTATATAATTTTTTATACAAATCTTCCAAACATTTTATGATATCTATTGCAAAAATAAGTTTCTGATTAATACAAGATATTATTTTAGTTTTCATTGTCTTCTATAGCTTTTTTTGCCAATTTGCACAATTATATTTGTATATTTCTTCTATTATTATTAACTATTTTTTGTATCATTTTACAAAAAAAAATTATTTTTAATGGATGTCAAGTATTTTTATATTCCTTCTTTTCTTCATACATTATCAGCTTTGTAGAAAATTCATTGCAAAATTGGTGCTTTTTTTGTACCAGCTTTCTTGGCTGTAATTCTTAATGGTGTATCAGTTATTTTCTTATTGATTTCATTCAAATCTGAACCATCTTCAAAATCTATTAATATTTTAAAATAACTTGCAGATTCTAGTTTAAATTCACTGAAATATTTCTGAAGATTGGTGAATACTGTTTTTCTTAATAGTTTTTGACTCTCTAGTTTTGCACTGAGATATATCTTTCATCTCATTAATTAATGATCATTTCCTGTGCTGAATCTATTAAAAACATTACAATCTTGAAACACAATAGCCTACAACAACAAAAAGTATGTGAAGCTATGGTTTTTTTTAAAAAATATTATAAAATTAAAGATCAACTAACGTTATGGATTTATGATAGCATAAATGAGTGTAATATTAATATTCTGCATGCTTAAATACAGCTAATGTAATAAATATCTCTGAAATGATTTCAATTTCTATATCAGATTAACAATATTGGGTATGTATAAAAATTAGTTTATTTCATTTTCTATTTCAAATTAATTTTTTAATTGTAGATTTTTAAAAGCTAACATACATTTTAAAAAACAGGGCCACACAAGGAAAAGGTACCTGCATTCCACTTGCATGTCTACAAAATTAGATTCGCCTCTAGGACAAGAGAATTCCATGAACTTAAAATTTTCACTCAGATAGCTGGCCAATTACCAACTTGACTAACCATTCAACATTAATTAGTAAATGAGTATTTAATTAATTATTATTGAAATAAGAAAACAAGGATGGAAAATGTTCAAACCCTCTTCCCCTGGAAATTAGCAGGCTTGATGAGAACTGCCTTCACTGTTCTTCTATGAAAGTGGTCCTGCAGTGGGCTATTTATTTTCGATGGCTTTTTTGAATACTGTGCCTAGGCCTATACCATAATATATATTTATGTACACAGACACATAATTAATATAAATGAAAATCAAAATGTATTATATTTCTTCGGGTTTTTTTTTTTTAAACTTTTCAAAGAAAACTAATGTTACATTCATAAAGTATGAATCATAAAACTTTTAAATCTATCACATAAAAAAGTTATCCAAGTGAAAAAATATAAAAAATAAAACTATTTTTTTCAATTATTTTTCAAATGCCCAAGGACTTCCATTTGTAAAACTATTAATAATTTTTATATATCCAAGTAAAACTGTTTATAACATTTTAAAAATATTTTGTTTTGTTTTTTTCAAAAAAAAAAGTTTTATTTATAATGTGACTCTATATTATGAAATAATAAGTTTATACATTAATTTAATCTTTAATTCTAAAGTAAAATAGTGTGATAGAAATCCAGCACTTTTGGTTTCCTAGCCTTCTTAGTTTAATGATTCTTCCAGATTAAAAAAATAAATACTAATATAACTCTTATTCACTCATTGGACAATGGAAAAATTAAATGTTAAATAATTATTAATTTTAAAATATTGAATATACATTTACAATGAGAAACATTTAGGAACTTTTTTCCCCTTTGCATTATTGAATGAAATTATTAATAATACTATTAATTTAAATATCTATTGGGTATACATTTAAAATACATCATGTATATTAAATCCTACAATAACATTATTCCTTGATATTTCATTTTTCATTTCATTTTCTCATTGTAAAATACAAGTTTAAAAATGTTTGATATTAATTGCATATGTGTTTATGCTTAAATTAAAAGTAAAAAAAATATTTAAAAAATCATATTTTCAGTTAAAATAATAAAGATTTATGGCAACTGTAGTTAAAAAAATCATTATTTGTCTGTCCATAAAAAAATCTAATTTATAAAGAACATAACTGATGAGATTTTTACAAACATTCCAAAATGATAATGGCATGGCCTGAGGTCATTCAACAGGCCAACCTTATTAACCCACTTTATTAATAGTTGATATCCTGGACTGTTGCTAGTTCACTCTGCCACCATTTTACTATTTAATAACTCTGAATGTAGATTATCAACATAGTTGATGTCCGTGTTTATAGTTTATATTTCTGTTTCATTTGGCATTTGCGATAGGACCTCAGCATGTTATATCAATCTTTTTTGTAACTTAATTCATAATCATAAGCAGAAAGTGATCCAACACAATTTATGTGGGCTAAGAATTTGGGATCGATTTTACCTTCTCCAATATATCTAGCAATGGTTTGTGATTTGTTATGGCAGTAAAATGATGGCCATGAAAGTTCTAATGGAATTTCTGAATTATAGCCAAAACCTCTAAATCAAGCTGATTATAATTGTATTGTGTATGCTGTGAAACTTTGCCCATTGTACATTAAGTGGATTAAGATACTTCTGACTCATGTCTGTAGTCAATATTACATCTAGATTAATATCATAATGCATTAGCAATTTATCTGATGTTAACAGACTTTATTTTATAGATAGAATTCTCCTAGGTAGTTAATTATTCTCATTTCTGATGTTTCTTCAACAGGTTATACAATGGGTGACTATGTGGGTTTTTCTCTTAAGAAAAACTTTGAAGTAATTGATCAGTCCCAGAAATGCTTGAAGTTCTTTTATATTTTTTTGGTCTGGGTGCATTTTTTAGTGTTCTAACTTTATCATGTGTGGGAGCCTTTCCAAAAAGTTTTAATTTTTTAGTGTTCCATATACTTTTATCTGCCTTTAATGTTAGACCAAAATCCTTCAAGCTCCCTACATACTTGAATTACTGTCTCTCTCTTTTCGAGTTAGCAGTAATCTGTATATCATCAAAATAGGGGATTACTTCCTCTAATCCATTAAAGAAGTATCTATCTTTGCCTAAAAAAACATTCGGTGCTATGTTAATCCCAAATGGAAGATGTTTGTGATTAAACAATCCCAAGTGTGTTGGTTGTGAACATTGACACTTCAGTCCTCTTTACTCGCAGATATTTGGTAAAATGTGACATGAAGATTGAGTTTGGTGAAGTACAACAATTCCTGTAACAAAATCAGGATCTCCCTTGTATTAAGTACCAGATATGCATTATTAACCAATTTTTTACTAATTGTCATCTCATAATTCCCACAAAATCTGTACTTTACTATCTGGTTTATTAACTATCACAATAGGAGTGCCCCCCTCCAAATATTGTTGGACTTAATATGCTTTTCTGAATTAGGTCTTAAGCACTTCTATTATTGCTTTCTATATATATGACATCTTTTGTACTTCACATATGATTGGGGCTGTTTTGTCTAAGCCTAATTGAACAAGTTGTTTTTTTATCTACTCCAGTTTTGTCTTAAAGTGATCCGGAAACTTAGTCTGGGTTTCTTTTTCAATGTTAATTTTTTTTTATGATATCCATTCTTATCTGGAAACTTGAAACCAATTGCGGCTCCTGCACTTACTTGCCACAAATACAATTCCAAAAATCTGAATACAGTTTTTTGCAATTTGGTAGCAAAAGAATGATCTGTTTCCAAAAAAAAAAAAAGAATGATTGTAAAAAGAGCTGGAATCTAATTTATTTTCCCATCTATAACTTCTTAATTTTTTTGTTTTGTTTAATAATTTTAAGGGGGGGGGGGTAGTTATAGTTGAATGGTTTTAATTAAATTTGTCTCCAATTATATAATAACATTCGACTTAAAAAATTGTTTCAATGGTTATTTATTATATAGGCTACTTGCTTACTTCATTGCAATTGAGAATGAAAATCAAATTTATGAGAATTTGATTTGTAGCAAAAGTGGTAAAGCTTAATACTGCTATATAGCAAAGTTTCCATCTAAAGCATAGATTTATATATATATGTTAATTGATTTAAATAACTCTTTAAAAATATTTATTAGATTTGGTAGTAATATTTATTAATTAGCTTGTAAATTTCATTAAAAAATTGTGTAACTTGGTTACAGTTTGCTTTGCTCCTTCAATGAATATATATAGTGTGATTATTTACAATGAAAATTTGTAACATTAAACATTTTATAATACTTTTATCATGATTTATTAGTAACTATTCCACCTTTAAATTATTTGCACATGGATTTTTTTGTCACAGATAAATTATATAAACAAACTGTAGTTTTTATCTACATTTTCTATAAACAACTTGTCACCATAGATTTTTTTTTTTCAATGGAGATTAGGTCAAAATAAATAAACTTTTATCTAGGTTTTATTTTCTACCCTCTCATATTTTATAAATAGGGTTTTGATATAATAAAATTCTTAAGATACTTTGGGCTAAAGTAGTTATTCAAAATATATTTGTGTGTGCATATATTTGTATGTGCATATATAGTCCATTTTAAAAAAATATATAGAACTGGTACAATTGGCTGCTTTAATGATTTTGTTTGAAATAGAATTTTTATGTATACAAGAAAAGTATATATTTGTTGAATAATGTCTTCCTTTATTTTTTTGACTGTTTCTTCAATAAATCCATCATTAATCATCTATTAAATAGACATTTCCTTCTTTTAGATGATCATTAATCAAGTTCTTTAATAACCTAACAACCTTTATTATTATTTAATTTTAAAATCCTGCAAAATATTCATAAAAATTTACAATGGGGAGTTTATCATCCAGGTGAGTTACATTAAATAAATACAAAAATGAAAAACTGGGCAAACTGAAATAAAATTAGCTACATATATACAATTAGAAAAACCAGAATGTCCTTAAATATACTTTTTCTGGGTACAAATTTAACTGCATATGTATTCATGGAGCAACTAAGTCTAAATACATTACTACAATGATCTCAAATCAGATTCCAAAAAAAATATTTGAAAACAACATCCATTTTGTTGTATTAATGCCAAACTACTGGTCAGATTAAAAAAAAGAGAGACCACTTTTATCAGTATGAGAAAGTTGGGCAGTTTCCCGAATTTATTAAAAAGTAATTCTTTGGGAATCTTACTTGTGAATTATTATAGAAATGTATTTCTATTTGAGATGTTCCATGAATAAGTTTATATTCTCAGCATTAAATATTTAATAGCCATATTTTACTTAGAGAATGGATTAAATTATTATAGCTGCAAAAGCATACATAATAAAACAAGAGAAGGATTGTACAGATAAAAATTGTTAATAATTGTATAGAAGCAATTATATAAAGAATGTTCATGTTCAAAATAAATGGAACATATCATCTGGGTAATTTTTGTAGATGGCACATGAAGGCTGAAATGAAATTTGACCTTCGAAATAAGATATTGTTTAATAGAGACAGAACTTTAAAAAAGATTGAATAAGAATTTTAATGAAGTTTGTAGCACACAAACATTTTAAAATCTGATTAAACTTACAATAGGAAATGGAAGTCCAAAAATTCTGCTGAAGATAGATGACTTTCTTTATAGTGATACAAAAAAAACATTTGCTAACAAATTAACATTTGACTGATCAATTAAATCAGTAAGTCTAAGAACATTAATTAAAGAAAGGATATGTTAATTATATTGATATGCATTCCAGTTTTGATAAAGGATGAAAATTGTTTAGGGCACATTAATTTCAAATCACATCTACAAATGGGAAGTCATTTGAATCAATGATCTTAATTAATCAATTCTAATTATCAATATATTCATTAAAAAGTATATTTAATGCAAATATAATTCAAATAGACCAATGATACAGTATGTAGAATTAGGGAGAAAAATTATTCAAATGATGGCTTAATTTGACTTTTGAGAGGTTGAGCATAATAATATCAAGTTTTAAAATTGTAAAAGGCAGTCTCATTACTGGATTCAGAAGTGATCTAATGTTTTATTGTAATAAACAAGCAGAATTTTATGAGGTCTCTAAAAATCAATTAAAGATTTATCAATTAAAAACAAAAAACAAGAGGAAACCATGAGACTAATGTAAATTCCAATTGTTTGATTTACAGATCCAAATAGATTGTAAATAATATTAATGCAAGCAATGAAACATGGGGTTAGAGAGAAGCATGTAGTTTTTTAATCAAATAGTTCTAATATTAATAAGATAGTTGTAATAATACAAGTATTTGGTAGAGATATAATGAAAGGAGTTGAAGTGTGGAGAATAAATCATCCTAGTTCACAATATCAAAAGCAGTTTTTAAGTCTATCTGACAAGCAATTAAAATATGTGCATTTATTCATTTTAACGAAAATAATGGGTTTTTGTGCTAACAAAACAGCTTGGAGAGAAGAGGCAAAATTACTTTTTATGGTACAATAGAAATTGCATAATTTTGATAGAACTGGTCTATTCAAATTTTTTAAGGATGTTACATGCAAAAGTTTTCTGATCAATGAATGTCTTCTAGAGTGATTGGTCTTATATAATCTACTTAAGAACATGTTTTTAACAAATCTTGAGACAAACATGTTTTTTTTTAAAAAATTGAATAGAACAGCATGTTAAAACAAACATAAAAGCAGAATAATAATTTAATGTTACCCTTAAAATGTTCTTATCCCCCAATCAAAATTAAATAACTTTTTACAAACTCCACATATTTTAAAACAAATGTTTTATTTCACTATAATAATATTAAACAAAGAAATACAGATTTACAGTTACAAAATAGTGAACTATTGAAAATGATATAAATATACTTCTTTTTCTTGCCATGACAATTTATACATATTGTGCCAACCGAAATTTGATGTAATTTCAATATTTGGTGTAATGTCAAGCATAATTGTATTATTTTCTAATTAGTTTTAATAAGAAATGTATTAGTCTAATAGCATTGAAATAGATTGCTATGACAATGAAATTTTAAAGCAAGAAATGCATTATTATTGCAACATAAATTTATCAATTAATTCTATTCATTTAAAATACATATGTAAATAATAAAATTTATAATTTTGATAAAGTTATTATTGTTTCTGTATTTTATGTATTTTATTTAATTACAATCATAAGTAGATCATAAATAGGATACACAAATATTTAATGTCCTAAATGTATATGTTGATATATATATATATTTATGTGTGTGTGTGTGTGTATTTCCAATGCAATATTGTGAGAATGTAATGTGAATAGTTTTAGTTTGCACTGAGTTAAAAGAATATTATTAAACACTCAAAAACTTGGGATATGCAAGTTATAAGAAAAACCAAATGGTTTCAGCAGATTTTTGACAGAATCATAGTGCTAAATAAAACCTTGCGGTTAAGAGTCCGAATATATAGTGGTGCAAAAATACTATAAATTTGTCCCAGTATGAAAATTATATGTTCCATTTCTTTGATAGTGTGACACAAGAGTCTTTTCTGTTAATTAAATGCACGTCCTTGGAAATCACCTATGCCTTTTTAAATTTTCTTTTTCTATGATACATCTTCAAACACACTGTTTTAACATTAGGGAAAGAATAGAAGTGTACCGTAGCCATCTCGTGTTCAACAAAGATAGATTTGTGTTCACAACTTAATTTTGCTTTTTTATATAAATAGATGAGCTGGACAATTCCAGTCAACTTATTAGGTGAGATTATCCATAGTACATCATACTGCAGGCAGGCACAGAGCATGAGATCTTATACACGATTTGGGAAGCATGTTCAGAGTTTTGTCTTTGGTATTGTTTAGAAGGTTGTTGAGAGAGGGATATGATCTAAAGCTACCTACACTGAATGTGTCCACACAGATTTTTTGGAGTTTTGTTAAAATATGAGGGCTCTCGTAAAATTTTTCTACTATTTTAATTAATTTAATATGTTTATATCCAAGGTCCATTAAATCTCTAACAAAAGCCCTCAAGATCTGCCATTTTGTGTTTGAATGGAACATTAGATTGGGGATGGATGACTCCTCTAACTTGAATCGGTTTTACATTCATTTTAAAGTCGAGCACCTTCTTATTCCTTTGGATATGTAAGTCCAAAAAAATTATACTTTGATTTATGTCCTTTTCTTCAACAGTCCATTCGAGAAGTGATGCTTTATCTAGTTCTGTGAAAATTAATTTTGTGCTCCACAATACATATGAAAACATCATCTAAATATCTAATATATGTGTCATTTACTGAATGAGCCAAATATTTAGGTAGGATGGGGCTTTCAAATTTGAAGAGAACCAGGCTGCTGATAATTCTGCTAAGTGGAAATCCCATGGGCCATTCACTCATCATTTTATAAAACTTTTCCCTGGTACAAGCTATTATTTTGTTGTTAATCCACTTTAAAACCTCAATTATGAAATATATTTTTGTACTGATTGTAATTAATTTGTTGCAAAATTTTCTGTATGATGATAATGAATAGGTCTCTAGCATCGATCCATACAGTTCTTTATATCTGAGGCAAGTTTATGATATTCATTAATTTTGATGTTTTTCATTTTCTCAATAAACTCGTGAGTTGATGGTATAGGTGTCAAACCTAAGATTTTTTATTAACTGATCTGCTACTTCCTGCATTGCCTTAAAATAATAAGCTCCAGTGAAGTCGATCATCAGTCTCAATAGAGAGCCTTCTTTATGTAGCTTAATATTTGTGAACATATCTCAAGTTATATGAAAAGATTTTAATGTTTGATTTTAAAAAATATTGTGTTTTGAAGTATAGTTATTATTTTTATATATAATGATTATAAAATATTTTCTTTTGTTATTGTTGTTGTTATAAATAGTTTGAGGTGTGAAACACAGTGTGATTTTTGGTATTAGAATGAATAAAGAGTGTGAACCTAAGTTTTGATGATGAAAATGACATCAATTGTAAGAGGTTATAAATAAGACTGAACAATTCAAATTTGCTCACTAACATCCTGACCTTCATAGAAGCAAACCTAAGTTCTTTTATACATTTTTTTTATATTTATTTTAAAGGTATTTGTTTGACAACTACAAACTGCTAGAATAGAAAGGATTATACTTGCCCATGAAATTGAACTGAATTGCCGAATACTGATAAAAGAAGGGTAAATGTAATTTATGGCATTCAAATTTGTCTTAATATTTTCCTATTGAAAAATGATCATCACGTGTGAACAAAGCATTTTAATAATGAAGCATCGAAGCTGACAACATACTGTTATATATAAGAATCATTTCTACCAACAGATATTTTATAATATCAATAGAGTATTTTAACATAAGATTTAAACCAATTTATTTCTATGTTGTATCGTTGTAAATGGAGACAGGTGTTGTTTATTCATAATGCCATTACAATATCAAATATTTGATAAATAGAAGATAAAAAAAATAATACTTTGAGAATATTGGAATTTGTTTTGGATAACTATTTATGATATCTTTACCTTATTTGAATTAGTGAATATCATTAAATTATAGCTCATGAACTAGATATTGGAACTACTGTTTCTTTGAAGTGTCATGCAGAATGACCGTATGTTAACATATATTTTATTTATGTATTTATTTGTATATCTTGTAAATATTATTGATTACTATACTTTAAATCAGTTAATTATTTGTTTTTATATGTATGAAATAAAAGAAAGTTAAACTTAGTTTAAATTTGAATTTAGAACTTAAATTTTAAGGGTTAAAACTTTGATTTGAAATATTATATGTTTATTCATTGACAACAAATTACTTTCGGATATACATGTTATAAGTATTGAAAATCTGAAAGAATTGTATTGTAGCAATTACTCATTGATATTCTATTTGGAAAATAAGATGAATGAATAAACAAACTTATATTTTACTTAATCAATTACTTATTACGAATATTGCAAAGTATCATTAGCTTTCTTATATTTTAAGTAGTGTGTGTATAGCAAGAATTTCATTTATATTAAGCATTAAATAGATGAATTTTTGCTGTATAAGCACCTATTTTTATTAATATTAATTTAGATGAAGAATAGATTTCATATTTAATTAGTATATGCCACAAACATTTATTGTCTATTTGTCATTTTTTACAATTATTGTTAATAAATTTTTAATTCAATTAAAACAAACTTGCTTTAGTGGTCATTTCAATACCAATTAATAATGCAAATCTATTGGCTAATAAAATTTTAATAGATAGCAGTTATGTTCTGATTTACAACATATATTTAGTAATAAATAATCCTAAAATAATCCAGTACTCAAACTATTGGATTGGTAAGTGTATGTATTATTATATATTACTTTCTCTATTATAATATTATCTTTTGAGCTGGGTATATATTTTATGTCATAATAGATTAATTAATTTGGTATAGCTAAATATTTAATAACTAATTAGAAGATCACCATAATTATTTTAATAGTTATATGTAATAGTTAATTTGGATAAAAGTTTACATCTGAGCTAGTTCGATAGTTTATAAAGTATATTAATTATTTAGGGTAAACAAACGCGATTATAATTGGATGCCTGCATATTATTTAAAACTATTATTTATTGGATGTAGGTTAGTAACTTGTTATTTAGTTAGAAAGATGGTAATTATATGATATTATAAAATTGGTAAGTGCATACATTGAAACTGGTATTTGAATTACATTAAATAGAATGATTTATTTTGCTTAGATTTAAAGCTCATTGGATTAGATTATATATTTAAATTCAATATTAAGCTTTTAATATTACCATTTTCTTATAATAGAATATTAATAATACTATGTATATTAGAATAATTATGATTTAGAATTTAGTAACTTGGCTTTATTGGTTTGAAAAGTAATTTGTTGTGATTTGCTAATTATATTTATAAAAGTGTCAAATAAGAGTTTTTAATTTATTCCATGTTATTAGATTTAGATATTGTAAATTGTAAGGCTGTTTGAAGTATTAACTTTCACTTTATATCATTATAAGTTAACACAAATGGGGAGGTATGTTATTTGAGTCAATTTTGCATATTGTGTTTTATTATAGTCTTAATATTGTAAACATTTTATTCCATTACGATTTATGAGGTTTTAAAAGAGAAAATTTTATATAATTTACTAATGATAGATTAATGTGCATAAATCTGTAGGATAACAATGCCTCTTACTACCATTAAGTATTTTTATCCTATTACAATTGGTTTACCCAACAAGGGCATATTAGTATTTATGAGAGAGTGTTACTCTATTAACATTATTTTCATTGGGCTTTATTCTATTATAATTAGGGTCTTAAGTTCGCATATTAAAGTTTTTCTTTCACATCCTTATCATATTTTTATTCCATTACAAACACCACCCAAATCTGTGGGGCTATTAAATAATAGCATTTCACTATTTTTATTCTGTCGCAATATGGATAAACAAACATGGTTGAAATTTACATTTCCATTCTCCCAACACACCACAAATTGGCTACAAACTCATACTACATTTTAAATAATAATGCATCATTTATTTTTGTATAAGTAATATCTTCTCGGGTAAAGGGGTTACTATTCATACTTACAATTATCAGAGATGCAGCATATGAATCATATAGATTAATTTTATTGATATACAAATATTGTTATTATCTTGACAAACATATAAAAATAAAAAAATTGTTAATTCCAAAGATATACAAGAATATTAAACTAGTTAACTCTCATTATGATGGTGCTGCTGTTTTTTTTAATTTTCTTTAAAAAAAAAAAAGAAATATAAAACGAATATATATTTGTTATATTTATTAGTATAAAAAAAATAAAATATACCATATATGTAGTATATATTTTAGTTTTCAATTTTTGCCATCAATCTGAACCAGTTATTCTTAAGCAATGCTGAAGGTGTGTAATATTTCTAGCTTTCCTTCCTTGATAAGATTAGGCTTCAAAATTGGAATCAATGCACTATGCAACTAGCAGCCATCCTTTACTCCTTTATATTTTTCAAGATAACCTGAAATGCAAAAAATTTCTAAGATTTTGAACTGAAGCTAAGTCACTTATAGTTATAAAGACTTGATTTAAATGTTGAGTTACAGGACAGACTTCAATTGTGTTGCTGCTACATTTAACAAATTTTACAACAATGATATACACTACTACAATTAAATTAACTATTCATTTTATATCATTACTATTCTGTGAAATGTATTATATGGAAATAACACTTGGACCCTTTTATCACTATAACAGAAAGACAAGTAGTCAATTTTCATTTTAAAAATGCTTCATATTTTTCTGAAAATACAATGGTAGGATTATCATAAATATATTATTTGGCATGCTTGCTATAATGGTATTGAAAGTACAAATTGTATGGGCACATCTTTGCTGGACTGCAGGGGTGAAGTGAATGAATAGTGCAAGTTTCAATACATAAATTTATAAAGTAAAACTTGAGTATGGATTTTCATGAAAGATGCGGATTCTATTTATATTGTATAGATCATCTCACAAACACTCCCAAGAAATATAATACAAAGAGCTTTCATTGGGAGAAAATATATAAAATAATAAAATATAATGAAGAGCTATAATCAGTTATCACAGTGAATCAGAAAAAAATAAAAATTGTTTGAGATAGTATCACAAGGATCAGCATCTGGTTTATGTTGGACATGAGTACTTTCTAGATTACTTTATGTATCCATCATAAAATTCACCTTTAACTTGACATTATTCTTTGCCTTACTACTCCTTTTAGAATAAAAAAGTCATAACTATTTACAGGTTGCTTCAAAATTCATTGGTATTACTTACCTTTTTATATATTGTAACAGTATGTATATACATGTGTTGTGCAGGTGTGTGCATATATACAAGTTACACAGTTCACTTGTTTTTATTTATTAAAAAAAATATAAAATTTAAAAAAATATATCAGAATCAATAGCTTGAAAATATAGAAATTAAAATACAGGGAAATTTAGAGATAAGTTAGAAATTAATACTTATAACTTGTCTTTCTTTTATACATTATGATCTGTCAAAAATATTCTTTAGGAAAAAAAGTGTTTTAATTAAAATAATCAAACAGCTTCTTATGATTAATTAAATAGTTTGTACAAAAATAATCAGGCTCTGGAGATAAAAATTCCAGACTGATTAGTTCAACTAATTCAAATCTCTAAGTAAAGTTAAAAAACAGAAAATAAAGGAATGAAAATTATAATTAATTTTTTTTTAAGAGATAAACTCAAAGCAAAGGTGGAGTCAGAGTAATATAAAAGGCACACATTCTCTATTGTCTTCAGTTTTGAGTTTCAGTCAGTTTTTGAGTTCAGCCAGAGTTTTCAGTTTAAATTACCTTGACTCGCCTTCTGCCGAAGTTTCAACCCGCCCTACTAACTTAAGTGAAAATTATGTAAACCAGGCTACCAAAAACAAGAAATCAAGAAGCTATCTTTCATTGAGAAATACCAATGCCAGGACCAATAAACTAACCGGATCTGAGGACAAAAGGGGTGATCACCCAACTACAACTACAAAAAAATCCAGGAACTATGATACCTACCACAGAAATTAAAGACTAATAGAATCGCTACAAAGACAATGTTAAAATGACAAATAAAGTCCAAAAGCAGCGCTATAAATCCTAGGTAAATATTTATTAATATCAGGATAAAAATGTTTAAATCTTACTCGTTAAAATAAGCATGCAAAATTTGTTAAATGTGTGATATTTCTTATGTGTTTACATTTTAATTATATCTTATTATTATTATTATATTTATAATTATTATCATGTTTTTTTAAAATAAATTTTGTTAAAATTATTAATGTCGTTTTTTCCATCTCTCTCACTCCGTTCATAATCAAAATGTGTAGCTAGTCTCATGTGAAGAACTAGCCATGGATCAAGCACTTGAAACATGTTAGTGACATCTCATAGGTTCCAATCTCAGTATTGGATGGCGTCTTGGGTTTTAAACCCATTATAAATTTTCCCCATGGGATGTTTCACGTTTCATGCAGCCGGGAAGTTACTTCGGTCTGGAAAGATGACTCGGTTTAATATTTTATTAAATTGCAATCTGACCGAGGGTATGATTAATATGTAAGTATTAATCATATTTACTCTCCTGCTTGAGTAACGGGTTTTTAAAAAGGTCTTTTTACAAAATAATATGATTTTATAAAATTAGAATAAATAATTGGGAAGTTTTTAAAACCAAAAAAAGTTCAAGTTGTAAAAGTTTAAAAAGTCTAAAAGTTTAATTAAAGGATCTTAATTCCCGTTACAATATATATACCTATGCATGGAGGTATAAACTAGAAATAACAATAAGGAATAATAATAAAAAATTGAATGTGATTATAAATATGTAAAGGAAACATTATTGAAAGAATTATAGATAAATTATAGCAGGGTTAGATATATTATTAGAAAAACATTAAATAAATAAATGAAGTCTTGTACTGAATTCTGAAAGATTTTAAGGATCATGATAATATATTAAGATGAAGCTGAAAGCTGTTCCAAGTTATAAAAGTGTACATAATAAGATAATGTGGAAAAAAAATTAAAAATCAAAAAGACAATTTAAAATTAATACAAAAAATAGTTGTATAATAATAATAAAAAATAGTAATATTATTAGATTTTTTAAAAAAAAAAATTGCAGTAAATTATAGTTTAGAGTTAAAAAATGAAAAATGTCAATGATTGATAAATTTTTGTTGAAATGAAAAGTAATGTGTGAGTAAAAAATATGTTGTTTATAAATATTAAGAAAAGAATTTATTATAGAAAGAATTAGATAACAGAAACATATTTCAAATATAATACAATATATACAAGTCATAATACATTTAATTAATTAAAAGCATATTTACACATTCTAAGAATGATAGATTCAAATGATAATAGTTTATAATTATCAGAAGCAAAACTAAATTTAGAAGTATATTGTTTTAAGCCAAGAAAAAAATATGCTATAAATAATAAAGAGCAACATAAAAGAAAGCTTTCCAGTTTTAATAGACATAAGAATAAATGTAAATAGAATGGAAAATAACTGATAATGTAAATTCAACTTGAAGAAAATATTTTTCAAAAATTTAAAGAGGATAACAGCACAAACAATAGCATATGCGAAAGATAAAAGATCAAAAAAATGTTATTCATAATTTTTATTAGACATTCATTAGTCTAGAGATTATCCACTTAATTATATATTTCTGTAGAGTATGTAGTGTAATTTTCACTATATCACACACAAGTACAATAGACTGGTTTTTATCAATTTTTAATACCTTATTGAAATACGTAATCATAAGCATTTGTGCTGAATTAACACTCATTAAATCTCTTACAAATATCTTTATCTTTAGATAGCCCATTACTAGTTTAATTGATAATTATCAAACTTATCACCCTCACTACTTTGACACAAACCACTTGATGGAATTTTTATTAGTCATTCATCTGCCTAGAGATCATCCACTTAATGAATAATATTTCTATAGTGTAATTTTCACTACACCCCTCTCACGCAAGGTAGAGATTGGTTTCTATCTGCTTTTAACAAAATGTATGACCAAAGACATGTCAAAAAGATATATGATCCCCAAGATGCACATTTTGTATTGAGCCAGCACTCACAAGGTGACCCAAATCACAATCTCTTTAGTATATATAGATAGCCAATTAAACTAATAATTAGCAAAAAAAAAACTTTGTTTTAACAAAGATTAATAAAAAGATAGAGAAAATATATAGAGTTATAAAAAATAAAGCTTTAATAGAATGGAATAATAAAATAACAGAAGTTTTTTTAAAAAAAGAAATATTTAATTTGTAATAGAATAAAAAAAAAAACTTTGGATGAAACGAGCAATATTATAAAAATGAAATAAGCAGAGGCAAAGCAAATAATAGCACATTAAAAAAAAATAATAACACATTACAGGTACCAAATTGCAAGATTATATATGTCATTTCGATAATAAAAATAATAAGTCATCATTTGTCTTAATAAAAGTATGATAGATAAGAGCAAAATAGATTACACAATACTAGAAAATGAAGAGTAAAAGCTATTGCTGAGATGCACAACAATTAATAAATTTCCAAATAATTCTGAGATGCCATATATTTGTAGTATTACTTATAATTCACAAATTTTATTAGAGGAAAGATCTACTTATACAACCAATATGAGGATTTACACTACAGAGCACCTGTGATTTTTAAAAGACAGGAACATGAGATGCAATATAAGTAATGAAAACTACTATTGAGAGAAATGCAGAAAGATGGAGAACAAGTTAATATTCTACTTATTATACTGATCAGTCATTTTGAAAATTTTGAAAACAAATATATTGGAAGGCTAGTATGAATTAAAGAATGTTTTTTTCACATTTTGCAGATAATAACAAGTTGAGAATAAAATATGCTAAGCAAAATGTAAAGAAGGATTGATGAAACTTGTATATTGTTTAGATAAAAATAAGTATTTAGGAAGCAGTTTTAATGACAGCAGAAATAACAACAAAAATCAGAATGTTAATTCCAATGGTTATAAAAATGTATTTAAACAAAAGCAATAAATTATTTTGTCACATTAACGGTTTGGTAAATGTTTTGATAGATAATGGCTTTATATAGAGCAGAGACTTGGACAAATAGGGAGGAAGGAGAGGGTGAAAAGACTAAAAAGTTATTATTAATTGTGGATTTAAAACATAAGAAATGAGTTATGTTAAAAAAATAAAATACAAATTTAAGTGCTGAAGAGAATAAATTAAATTTAATTAAAAAAAGCAGTAATAACATGGAATGACATATTATGAAGGATAGTGGAGTCTGTGAAAATGAAACAAAGATGTATAGAAGACAAATTAAATTATAACTTTAAAAAAAAAAAAGTAATAGTTTTATATTGAAAAGTAGAGAAATGTATATTAAACGTATTTTGTTTAATTTTTATTTGGTAACTAATGATGATGATACTAATATAAAAAGGGTGTAAAATAAAAGATAATGTATTGTTTATGCTTTGTTTTATTATTAATTATTCAAAATAGTCTTCTTATGACTCAATACACTATTTGAAACAGTCCTTAAAATTATCAGTCTAAAATCATCTGTAGAAACTTATCACAAGCTTCTGGATGTCTTTAATTTTGGAAATAACCAAAAGTTAACAGGAGCTATAATATTAAAAACATAGAGTGGGTGTTTAAACTCAATATATATATATTTTTTTTTGGAAAAAAAAAATTGTGCACAGTATTTATTGGCCAGCATGTTATCATGTGTTAATGACCAAAAACCTTGCTTACAGTATTTAAATCACTTGTGTAAAATTTTAGCCTACAAATGATTCAAACACATATATAGTATAATGTTTTTAGAATTAAAAAAAAACAGTGAACTCTGTTTTGAATTTGGCTCTTTTGCTTGAGCAATTTTTTGGTTTTATTTCTGGAAATCTCCATCTGAATTCAGACACTTGGGTTGATGATTCACATTGGAATCACCATGTCTCATCGCCCATTACAATGTTTGATAAGAATTCCAGATCAATAGCAGCAGTTCTTTGTCTATCTATACAATGTTTCAATCTGTCAACTTTTTGGTAGATTGTCAACAACTAAGATCCAAAGCATGCACATAGTTTCCATTTTTGCAAATTTTACATTAAAATGAAATTGATAATGGCTTTAGGAATGTTAATAAGTTCAGACATACAGTAGATAAACAATGTGAAGAATTTCAGCAACTATGTACATGATTTTTTTTTTTCATTTCCAGTTGCTTTTGACGCGCCTGGCTGTGAACTAACTTCAGTTCCGTGGCATTGTGAATTCTGTCAAATCACTTGAAAATGTTCTTGCAATCCATGGTTTCACTGCTATACACAATTTATACCATTTCAAATGTTTCAGCAATAGTTTTACCCAATTTAAAACAAAATTTAAAGTTAATATATTATTCAATCAGGGATTTTCTACAAATATAAAAAACACTCTTACATGTCAACTCACGATCAGACGAACAAGTCATCTGAAAAATATTTAGTCAATATGTAAGCTATGTTACTATGTAATATATGCATTGATTTAGAGATGGCGCTGTAGACAGCTTGGTGAGAACGTGATCTTTTTTCATGGAGATGGTATACAATAGTTTTTTTTAATCCAGTACATTTTTTGCTTCATTGACTAATGTCAGCTTAGATAAAAATAAATATATTTTTCATATTTATCATATAAAAAAATGTGGGATTTTTTTTTTTATGATTGTTTAAATATATTTTCTAACATTTTAATTTTTTTTAATGGCTATAAAAACATAATTTTGATTGATATTATATAAGTTTTATTTCATAAGTTTTTTTAATGAAGAATAAGAATTTGAAACACTTTTTTTTAAAAAAAGTTATCTTATAAAATGTGAACATATAGATTTTGAAAAAAAAAATAGACGGTTTTAACATTGTTAATACAATCATAAAGTGACAGCCATAATACCCCCCCACACACACACACACACCCTTTTTTTTAAAATTATTATACGAAGTCTAAGTTTTCTGCTCACTAGAAAGTTTAATCTCTAATAATACAAAAACTGAACAACATTTTTGGTCGATCAAACATGATATGCTGAAAAAATAAATACTCATTATCTGTATATATTAAATACAATAAATCACTCCCTTTATCTTCATTTTCCTATATTTCTTTTTGATTCCAGAACTAGATCCAAATAAAAACTTTTGTTCCAATGGTTTCAATTTTCTCAAACTACCATTTTTATCTAATTGACTGATAACAAATTACAACCCAGATGTAATATTTTTCCATGCAAATAGTTTTTTCAAAAAAAACAAAACGAAATAATGGACAGTATAGTATGGTTTTAGTTCTTTTCCCCGGGGGGGGGGGGGGAGTAAAAACTTAGAAACATTATTATAAAAATAATGCTTGTATCATGGATGATTACAAGTAATCAATTTTGAGATTTAATTCTTAGCTAAAGTATAATGTGCATACTATATGCTTCAATTTCATCTTACCTTGTTTATTATTATATTTTACTATATTCCTATGGTTGGGTACATCTCAATATTGTATTAAATAAAATGAAAAAAAAGTGGTAAAATTGAAGTTGTGCCTAATTTTGCAGAGATTTGTAAAAGTCTGATGAAATGAAGAGCAAAAGCTTCAAAGGAGAAGTTATATATCTTTTATGCACACAACAAATGCATTGACAGTGATTCTGAAGTGCTCTAAATTTTTGAAAGAATCTATTTTAAATTGTCATATAAAGTTTGCATAAATAAATGTCATTTAATCCCCTCCCCCCTACAAGTAGTATCCTGAACAGAATTTTAAGAGATAAAATCTTGTCTCAAGATTTTTCTACTTGTTTTGTTATTTACAAATTTTAAAATCAAAATTGATATTAAAAAAAAAAGAAATATCAGTTTTTAAACACTATTTGCAATTACTATAATGCCTCACAAATCAAAAATCTCATATAAAAATAATAATGTTTTCTCATGGCCAAAAATTTAATGTTACCTTAAATTCTTAATATAAAAGAACATTAAAAATCTTAAAAAGTGATAATTAATGAATAAATATTTTACTATTCATACTATTGATTTTAAAAAAGTATTTACTTTTATGTAAATTTACTGTGTGATGAAAATATTTCAGTAACTGTAATTTTTTTAATAACAAAAATAACATACAGTAGTCATTTTGAGTTCTATGTTGGATGAGATTCCACTGACTCCCAATTTGCTAAATTAAAATTAAACTGGTAAAAAAAAAAATATGGTTAATAAACTTATTAAATTTGTTTTTGGTACATTTTTATTATGAAAGTCTTGCCATTATTATTTATTGTTTTTGTAATTGATTTTTTTTTTTCAGCACTTTTTTTTTTTTTTTTTTCTCAAAGTAATCTTTATTAATAAAAGATTACAAAAATTTTGAGTACACCTACCCATGAGGATTACACAGTGACTCAAATGTAACAAGATAAAATGTACATATGTTCAAAAATAATTACATCCATAAAAATTGCTATAATGTGATTAATGTGTATCTGTACATGGGCCCACATGGCCCGGCTGTTGAGAAGTTAATCATTACCAATGGTCCCACCCCTGGGGCCCCGAAGCGAAGACTCAAATGCTTCAGCTGAATAGGTGAAATCCAGCATTGTGCCAACCACCACAACAGGCAGCGAGGTCCAAGGCCCAAGTTCATCGAGCAATAAACTCTCGAACCACAGCCGAGCCATGTCAAGACCATTCTGAATACCTCTGCCTCCCAATTAGCATGGAACCACAATCGGTCTACCTGCCCAAAATTGGAAAGCCAACTTGGGTAAAAACTAAGAAGTAATAAGTAAAGAGCCAGATCAATACCGCCCAAAACCAGCCTATCAGAGGACACAGCAGCCAACTAGAGCAGGAATAGCACCAACTTTGACTATGTAGCCCCTCGGCAGGTGTTCTGGGCAGTGGCAAAATTGTTAACAGCCCACACCATAAACCAGATACCTAATGTCTACAACCAGCCATCCCTGAAGAAAAGGAGAGGATGCCCACAAAACAGAACTCCATCAATGTTACAAAAAAAATGGTGGTGGCTCAAAACAGACCAACCGCTTTACAAATGCACTAAATTTAAAGCTAACAAATGAAACCTAATGATAGTGAGTGCAAATCAACATTGACCTATCAAATAATCCATCAAGGGGTGCAGTAGCTCTTCATGGTGAAGTCCATGTAAAGATAGTGACTTTCACTCTCCCAGCAGGTATTCCCGGGCTAGACAATGATGCAGTCATATAATGTAATGATTTTTTGACAATAATGTTTTCATTATTTTTGCTAGGGGGGCAAATTTTTATGGATATAAAAATTAGAAATTAGTTGAATAAACATTTTTCAAGTAATGCATACATTTATTATAGATGCATTTTGTTGGTGTATATCAGGAATGGTCATCGATGTTGTATTTTATGGCCCATAAAGACTTGTAGTATAAAAATTTAATTGAAAGGTTTATTTTGTATGAGCTAAAAATATTATCACATTAATAATGCCTGGTATACAGAAAATAAACATTTTCCATTTATTTTTGGTAGATACAGTGATTCCCACTAATACTAATAAGAGAACATTCAAATTAATCTTTTTTTTTTTTTTGGTCAGTACAATAGTTCATTATGTTCATGTTTAATGATACCAATAAAACAATTACAATTAATTTGCTTTTGTTGTTCAATATAAAAAATATTTTGCAAAAAATGTAGGTAATTAAAATTTAATTATTAAACAAGTAACTTAAATTTATATAAATTTCAATGTCAATATATAAAAAATTTTATTTCAATGTCAACAAGAAAAGAAAGATCAATGAAAAGGGAAGAAAATTTCAAGAAAGATGGGAATTGAATTATTTTTATATATTTTCTTATGATTATTTATAGCTATATAATTTTATTTAATTTATAGATTCTTGATAGTGGAACAAATTTGATATTTCTTTAAATAAATATTCAAAAAAACTGTGAAATTTGAAAAGCAGAATGAATAAAAATACATATGTATCCTGCATGAATTTCATTTATTACAAAAATAACCCATAATAAAAATTACCCCTGTTGTATATGTTCTAAGTTTGTTTTTATTTGCATACTGATTGAAATTTGGATTTTTAGCCGACATTTTTTTTTTTTTTTTTTTGCATCTGTGCTGAAAATTTAATTAAATTAAAAGAGCAGACAAAAATTAAGCAATTTAATGATTATTTGATAGTGCATGAAAATAATTTTTCCATTTGGCAAAATTAGCATTTATAATAACATTAAACAAAGATTAAATGAATATATTTTAATTAATAAGCACATTTTAAAATTTATTATTAATGCCCTTTCTTGATGCATTTAATTATGTATCATAATAAATAAAACTTGTATTTTTCCTCCCATTTATGTCTTATTTATTTTGAATACATCATAAATTACAGTCCACAGTCCTACAAAAATATTAGATGAAAATTAGCTAAGTATAGTAAAATCATATTTCTGATTACTTTAATAGCATTTTATTACAGGATAATGCAAAATACAATACTGTATAATAAGCATTTATTTTATAGCGCCATGTTTTATAAATTGTAATACATTAAAGACCAGCCTATACTGTACTTTTTTTAATATAAATGTTGTCATTTTATTTTACAATGATGTTTTTTTTATATAGTCACTAATTTATGACATCATTAGTCTTACAAAATGTCGGACATTTATAAGAAAATTCAAAATTTTTGTTAAAGATTATAAAACTCAATAAATGACTGAAACAATGAATATTAATGATCCCTATGGGCAATTCTTGTATAAAATCTATCATAGGGAAAAATCTACATTATATATATATATACACACATTTTTACAAAACACAACTAAGGAATATTTTGAATTATAAAATCTGAATTATACTTTAAATACATGTCAGAGAATAATAATTATTAATTTGTTCTTAACTTCTACTTTTTAATGGCTTCCTAATATTGTCATATTTGTTTTCTACTCAGTCCAAATTGGGGTTCAAAGTTTCAGATATTTTTTTAACAAATAAAAAAATCAGTAATAGTTCCTAAACTTTACATTATTTACAATCATTTATATATTGCATATTTTTATGTCAGGCAATAAGTTATTAATTACTAACAGAAATTTTTATTTGACAATAAAGATAAGTGTCTACCTATTCAATCTATAATGAATTTACGTGTAACATTTTTTTGGCACAAATATATTGAAATGAGTGATGTCCTATTCATTTCACTGTCAGCCATGTAATCTTCCACATGAGTGTAAACTGTTTTTCAGTGTTATGAGAACAGTTTTTTTTTTTTGCTCCCATGGCAGATTTGGAAAAAAATATATAAATACAGCATTCAAAAGTTTTGCAGAAAATTATATAAAATAGAATAGTTTAAAATAAAGTATTAAATGTAATAATAATAATAGGTAATGTTCAAATTTTGGAATATATTATTAAAAGTCACATTTTAAAATAATAATAAATAATATTCGGTTTTATTATAAAAGTATTTAAATTTAAGAAAAAATAATAAATTATATAAGCTATGTTAAAACTGTTTCTCTTATCAAAGATTTAAAAAATGTATATTTAAAATTATGTAAGCAGGAATGTTTTGCAAAACAACTCAATTAAATATACTAGTGTTAAAAGAAATAGCTATTTAAAAGTTTAATTGAATAATTTACATTGTGATTTAAATAATTAGATTTATAATAAGGTAATAAAAAGATTACGCCTTTTCAGATAAGAGATTCAAAGACAAGGGAAGAATCCAAACAATTTAATAATTAAAGTGCTTTAAAAATTCAAACAATTAAATAATGATGCTGTTTTGAAAATTGATGAAATTAAAATAAATTGAAGTCATAAAGATGTTGAAAATAAGAGATCAAAAGTGTTATAAATTAAAAGGTCAAAAGTATATATAATCAGTTTTTCTTGAAATTAGTCAGTCTGGATTCTAACTTTAGTCAAGCTTCATAGAAGTATCATTAGGATGACCAAGTGAGTAGAAAAGAGAAAAACCCACCAGCTGCCTGAAATCTAACCTGAATCCCTTGTGAATCTGAACAAACTATTTAGAAAGAATTTAATCAAAATGAAGGGGGAAATGCTTAAATCTCAAATTTCAAGGCACATTGATAAAGAACACTATAGCAACTTGTAAAGAAACATGATTATAAATGGAATGCCATCAATGGAGAAATATTAGCTGGTATAAAATACTCACAATGAACTGTAGAGAATCTCAGTTACAAAACCTTGTTATGTAAGTTAAAAAAGAAAAAAAAAACCAATTTATTGATTAGACTATTAACCTAGCATATTAATCATTTTAAGTTTTATTTTGGCCTCTTAGAATATATTAATTCTAATGAACTATACATTATTATGTATACAGTGTTTATATGATATACTATTTAATTGATAAAAAAAAGAAGCAAATGTTTTGTTAAGAAAAAAAAAAGGTTCAGCATTTGTTGTTAAGCATCTATAAATACTCTAGCTGAATTCAAGCAGCCAAATACAAATTTCACTTCATCTTTTCTTTGATTATATGATTAGTTAAAATTTTATATCGGTTTTCTTTTCTATATTTTGTCAAACCTAGAAACACAACTACATGGTATTTCACCTATGATATGGCTAGTAGGGTGAGTGGCAAAGAATAACTATGTTAATTTAAAAAATCATGATGTGATAAGTAATTATCATAATTTCACGTACTTTAAGATATCGATATTGTTTTTTCGCTCCAACAAAACATGTGTTGTTTAATTAATATATTAATAATAAATAATATTTTTAAGAAAATGACAAGTTTTTGCATATATTAAATGCACATCATTAAACTAAAACTCCTGCAAATGTGAAACTAGAAAAAAAGCTTTCTTTCATATTCATAAAAGTATTTACTGAGGCCCAATAACTAAATACTCAGCATTCACAACACAAATGTAAAGAGTTGATTCGCTGATGAAAGTAGTTTGATGCTCAAGCAAAGTACTTGTCTCATCTCTGATTTTTAAAAAAGAGAGGGAGGGGCAGCATTATAAATAATCAAAATAAAGTTTTATTACCCTAAAATCACATTTAACAAATTACACTGCATTAATAAATATGACTTTTATATTTTAAAATGCTGAAAAATAATTGTTTATGTAGTATAATAATATTTTTATACATATATCCGTTTGCTGCTGACAATAAAGAATACCCTTGTCCACTATAATCAAGTTTGTCAAGAGTTGGCAATAATCCCTTAGGATTAATTTTATTAACAGTAGCAAACTCTTCATACAATAGTGCCACTCGGTACAAGTCTTTGTAATCAATGGATGTAGGAAATTTATATACTTATCTATGAAGGTCCTTCTGATTTGTCCACTTTTTACTAAGGACAGTGCTTTGCTTTTGACAGATTAGCCTTGTTGGTTGGAATGTCACCTTAAATTCAATTTTCACTAATCTAAAAATTCAGACTCGATTCCCTTGTTAGTACTACCACTAGTCAGGCTAGCAATACTTAAAAAAGAGAGAAGAATAATACCACTTGAAACATGTTATATGCAAACCTGTTTGCTATCACTATCAGTTGAATATATTTAAGTTTAAATAAAATCTGAATTTTTCTAGACATTAAACCTTCTTACATCCATTGATTACTAAGACTTGTATTAGTTGACACTACTGTATGGAGAGTAAGCTACTGCTAATAAAAGCTAGTGTAAGCACAAGAAATAGTAATCGTGATGTTCTGACATTAATTTTAAGAGACATTTTTTTATAAGCTCAGCATCAAGTATGATTCCAGACAATCAAAATAATCTGCTTGTTGTGAATACAGTAGCAATTAATAAATTTATTTTGTCCTATTATATACTTTGATATATACTTTAATCTTTTGTGGATATATCATCAAATATATCTATTCATATATACTTAAAGATTTATGATGATGGAAATAATCCAACCATATAAATATCCAATCAAGTATTTGTCTTAAATTTGTTGATGATGATATTTTAGTATAAATTTTTCTTGGACTACAGTCATTTATATAGTAAATGATATATACTCCCATTTAGCTAGCATTCGACAATACTGCATTATAGGTATTGTTGAATGCTAAGTGGTAGTACATGTCATAAATGTTAAATGTCTATAGAAAAATTTAAACTTTATTTATAAACTTTTCAAATACATTCGACTGTTAGTAATCAGGTTAGTATATAACATGATGTTCTCTCCTTCTCAAATATTTTTGGCCTGATTCGTGGCAGTATTAGCAAGGGAATTGTACCTGAACTTTTACATTAGTGAACATTGAATTTAAGGTGGCATTCTAACCAAGAAGGCTATTCTGTCAAAAGTTGAGAAATCAGGAGGACCCTCATAAATAAGTATATAAAATTTTACTGACTGTTAGTTACCTTTGACAGAATAACTAGTTGGTTCAAAAATGTTTACAAATCTAAAAGACCAGATTTGAATGCCTTGTTAATATTGTCACTGGCCAAAACAGCAACATTTTTTAAAAAAATACCATTAGCAATTGTGTTATATGCTAACCTGTGTACTATTAATTAAAAAGTTTAGATAAAGTTTGTACTTTTCTGAAGACATTTATTTAATAATGAATATTATATGATTGAAATATTCCCACACATAATTATTATCCATTTATGTTCTTATATATTACTTTGACTTTAAAAAATATTGTAAACAGACTAATCTGAAAGAGAGAACAAGTGTAGAAGTTATATTTTTAATTCTACTTTTATATCTGACATAAATAATAAAAAATGTCAAATATTCTTAAAAAGTCTCCTATGTATAAAGAGAAGCAAAAAGAAAAAACATTCATGCAGAGAAAAATCAGCAGGTGGATGGCACTGGTTGCTCTTGTGAAACAGAATATCCAAAGTGACTTCTAACATTTTTTTTATAATAAATATTAATTTTCAGAACACAAAATCTGTTTGCTGAAAATGACATTATAAATTATGCCCTAATGAAGAAATAACTGAAATGTCAGCAAAACAACTTTAGATATATATATTTAACAAGAACTATGTAAACAATATTTTTCTAATAAAAAATACGAATTTTAAACTAAAATTATTAGTTTTATTTTTTTATTAATTAATAATAGCAAATGTATTTATTTCACATTGTTTTATTCTATATTGTCTACATATATATAAAATCATTATATCATTAAATATAGATTATTTTAAGTCTTTAGCTTACCCTTATCATATGTCAATATCTGAAATAGATTTAATTCTAAGTAATCTTATTTAAATATGCCCTTAAGCACAAAATCTTGTTGAGTTAAAAATTTGCTGCAAACTACTACTGTATTACAATAATTTTTATGTACTTAAAAATAAATTGTATTCAAATATAAATATTTAATTCTAAAGTATGTTTTAAAAAATAGATGGTTGCTATGGGTGAAGAGCCATTTCCAACCTTAAACATATGCTTAATTTTTAAATCAAACCCACCATGTGATGATAAATTCAGAGATATAATTATAGCTTTTGTTTTAATTAAATGATTAGATCACAAAATTGCTTGATAAAGCCTGTAAAAATCTTAATTGTACAAAAATTAAAGTTCAATCTGATCTCAAATATAAAAACATTAACAAGATAAAAAGTATGCTGAATGTGAAATGCATAGTCTGTTACAAATAGTTATGTCAATATGATATAAAATTATATATTAAAATTAAATATATATCATATTATGCAAAAATTAACTCGTGAAAAAAATTAACTGTTGAGAATTTGAAATTATCCAAAAATCTATTTAGTAATATGTCGAAATAAACCAATGAAGTATAATTTCAGTTGAATATTACTATCATAGACATGAATTACATCAATTTTTATTTTATTATTGTTCAGGAATTCAAACAGTTGAGCATGCCATGCCACTCCAGGGTCTGACAATTTACCATTGCACTAAGCACACATGGCTGTTAAATAAATCTGGATTTGACATATACGAAATGCAAGAAAAAAATTTTAACAAAAAATTATAAGTCAAGCCAATCCTCAGTTAATTTTTGTCTCATGCTCTGTGAATACTGCTTGTGATACATTATAGTGTTTCATTTTTAAATATTTTTTTTTACTTTTCAACCACCAAGAAGTCACAGAACATTTCATTTACATAAGTACAAGGCAAACTGATTTGTATCTAGTTAATTCTTAAATATATATATATTCTTAAAAACTTCTGAAAATGACTTAATTTCCTCGGCTCTTAAATAAAAAAAGTTTGTGTCCCGTCCCATCCCCCTCAATATTTTTACATTATTCAACTGGGTAAACATCATATTGTCAATTTGTGTGCATGTGTGTATTACTCACTTATGAATTCTATATCTAGTGATCTTGTTTTTATTTTATATTTACTGACTTTTTTAAAAAATATATTAACAAATATCTTTGGATAATAGACATATCCTTTTGTGAGCTGCTTCTAGTAAAAGAAATGATACAAATAGAAATCCATTTTCTCTGAACAAATTTATACATAGATTTGCTTAAAATTATTCAAATAAATATATAACATACTAATAATATTTACAAAATAGCAATGAAATTAAATAATTACAAAGACAAATTTACATTAGACTTAGCCAGAAAGTTATTTATTTAAAATTCAATATTCTATTCCATAAAAAATTAAAATTCAACAAAGTTTTTATTAAAAATTAATGAGGTATAATTTTATTTTAAATCAACTAATTTCCTTTATAAATAATGAATTAATTATCCAAGTGATTTAATATAAGAATTGGTTAATTGTAACTCAAACTCATATATTATTTATTACTCATTTATAATTTAAGACAATAATTTAATAATACAAGATGATATCATAAAGGCATGCAAAGCTCTAAATAGAAAATGCTTCTAAATAAACAAATGATTTTTTTTTTTTCACACTGTTTAATTGCAATATTAAAATATTAAATGAAATGATTTGATTACAGATAGGGGATGCCGATCATGCTTTAATTAGTTCTAAAAAAAATTATTTACAATAGGGATTATTTTAAATATAATTGTTTAATCAAGATGATAAAAACAACTCACTTTTTTCATCAAAAAATAACTTATATATATAAACAAATACATTTAATTAAAATTTATTAAATGAGCAATAGTAGCAACAATATTACACTGTACTGCAGGGGTCCCCAACCTTATGCCTGCGGGCACCATGGCGCCCGTAAACCATTTTATGTGTGCCCGCAGCTATCCAAACACATAAAAAATTGTTTATCTGATACAAATAAATTTAATTTTTAAAATTTCTTCTAAATTATTGTATTATATTGTAATCAAATGTTTAAAATTTTATTTTTGAAATAAATATTTTTTTGTACATTATGAATATTATTAACAATATCCAACTATAAATTTATATTGAAAAAATAAATGGCATCCGCCACCTGGCAAGTATTATAGAATGTGCTCTTAAGTGCAAAAAGGTTGGGGACCGCTGCTATACTGCTACATTTGTAAAATAAATGTTGACTGTTATATTGATTCAAAAAAAAAAAGGAATTTTTTAAAAAAAAAAACCAAAGAATTAGAAGATTTATTCTGATATTTTAATACTTGTTTCAATTCAACATTCTATCTCATTATAAAGTTTATCTTTATTGCCTCAAAAATAGGTATTTTGTTACACCAGAATGCAGCATTATGGAATGTGTCTAGTTTGTTCTGGTGCTCAAACTTCTTATGAAATCCTGAACGATGAAACCGTTCAATTATATATTTATGTCTTTTGTTAATTTTTAAAAATATTTGAAAGTATTTCCTGTTTTATTTATTCTGTTTTTTTTTAAAACAATTTTTATCATTTGATTTGAATTGCTCAAAATATATGTAATTACAAATATGTTTCATGTAATGTTATTTTGTTAGTTTTACATCTACTGTTCTCACATATTCCTTTACCTTTTTCCTTCATATCAATCACTTAAGTTGGTATATAGTCCGATTATCAAATGGTTTTCATCCTTATCAGTCAACTCAACATGAGGTGCGACAATAGGAATAAAATACCTGTGCAAACATATGCACAGCAATTATAATTTGAATCCTCTTTTTTTATACGCAACTACGTAAGCATAGTAAATAAAATTCACAAAAACATTTGGTCCTAAAAAAACAATAATGGTTTTGACAAACTGAAAATCCTT
Organism: Epiperipatus broadwayi; assembly: GCA_028023455.1. Lineage (NCBI taxonomy): Eukaryota > Metazoa > Onychophora > Udeonychophora > Euonychophora > Peripatidae > Epiperipatus > Epiperipatus broadwayi. The sequence continues at coordinate 365,987 of JAQFVV010006501.1, forward strand.
ACTGAGGATTTAAAATCGGTTTCACTCAAAAAGGGATTGCATGCTTAAGCAGTCATACTTGATAATACTGGTGCCCCTGATCCAATTGCGAAAACTATAAACATGGCTAGTCTCACAAATCTGGTAGATCACTCATTTAAACAGAAGAAATTGTAGTATTATAATTAACAATAATGGAAGCAAATTAGAAGATAGTGATGTTTTTATAATCATAAATATATGGAATGAGCAAGATTTACTTGTGATTTTAACTAAGAAATCGTCAAATGTTTAATATTGATATAGTTCCTTTTAAGAGAAACTTGCCTTCCACACAAAATAATAGTTGAAAAAGTAAAATAGGTAGTTATAGAATATTTTGGAAGGACAGTTCATCAAATGAAAAAAAACTGCATGGTATTGAATTTAATTTTAGATTTAATTTGATAACTTAAATTTTTAAAATTCCTAGATATATCAATAAACAAATAACGATTAACATGGTTGTGAACAGTGACACCTACACATATTTTAACAGCATTTATGCCACATATTAGAATTATATGGATTGCATATTTTGTTTAACTGGTATGGTTCTAGGCATCATATTGAATTTTTAAAAAAACTGACCCAAGACACATTTTTCATAATAACTTCAGTTTTAATAATGTTAGAGCAAAAAACTTCACATTGATAGAAATTAAAAAAACTAAGGAAAACAATAAGTCTAAGACAAACAGTGATAACCATTTAAAAAATAATGAAAAAAGAAATTTCAACATCCGACATAATTATTACTTTATTGTTTGTTCATAATTTCTAATTTATCATTAACTAAATTTAAATTACATCTTCATTGGTAATTTCTTTGCATTCCTCACAAAATTATTTTTCAAACCATATATAATAATTCTTACCTGAGATAATCCATAGCTTCAGAATCTCCAAAATAAGTCGTATATGAATTCTTCATTTTTATATTGTACCCCAAAAATTACCAAATTTCAAAGACATCTATAAGAAAAAGATTCATTCTAATAAAAGATACAAAACAAATTATTACCAAAAGATGGATATGCATTTGTCATCATAGCAATTGGTTTCTTGTCTATCTAAAACTAGAAATTGTAGGCTACTGTCTGTATCACTGATAAAATGAATTTAATCTCATATTTTTTTGTGTATGTCAGTGATGTTTATATTCTTTATGCATACCAGTGATGTTATCTTGTTATATTTATTGTCCCACAGAGATATAATTTATTTGCATATAGCTCATTTGCTAGCTATAGACTTAAAATATATGATGCAAGATATGGCAAAACTACTGACTTCACAGCATGAGTATCAAGACACAGTCAAAAATCAGAATTTGATTCTTTGCCTGCATACAATTCCATGTGGTATAGGTATAACCATTGTGGCTACCACTACACACACACTATTTAAAATCTCTATTGGTTTTAAGTATTTATATTTTCACATGGTACTATTCCCAGTAAATTTTGTGATTGCTTTATCAACTGCAATCTGCAACCTTTTTGTATATTTGATTATCAGTTTTTAAAATTTACATTGCACTGCTCTATATATGTAAATCATTTCTTGTTATACAAACACGACGCAAGAGCAAACACAAGCACACTTAATACAAATATAAACATAGTAATAAATTATTAAACCTTTTGAGAATTATTATGCCTATAAAATAAGGTTGCCTCAAACTTGGATCAGAGGCACAAAATTACATTGTACATAAACCACTTTTGTTATATTTGAATACAAATTTATACACCGTATAATAAAGAGCATAAATGATTTAATATTATATAATTTATATACTACACATACCAATGCAATTGCAAATTAATAAATTATACCATTTATCAAATAATTAAAAAAAAATTAAAATATTGTTTAAAAAATTATAATTGCATACTTACGACCGATATTCTGCAATTACATTCATATCCCACTGAAGGCCTTGAATGTGAATCATCAGCATATTTTTAATCCACTTTAGTTACATAATGAGGCCGATAAAAATTTTCTGCCTTTATCGCTCTCATGTAAACTAGAAATTTGATCAAAATAGAAAAAAATTAAATGCACCTATTAACAAAAAAAATTAATAAAAAATTCAAATTTTATCCAATTTCAAATTGTGATACATCATTTTAAAGATGGAATTAAGCAGCAACAAATGCTGGAATTTATGTTGATGTCATGCTTATAGTTTTCATGCAATTTAAAAATGAAGACAAAATTTCAACAAATCAGCTGCTGTTAGCTCACATCATACTACAAAGATTCAACCTATTTTAAACAGATAAATGGCTACATATGAAATTGGATACATTCATGCTCAAAATAATGGCTTTATATTTATAATAATTAATAGCCATAGCATAAATAAATATCACTATTATGATTCCAAAAGGGAAAAAAAGACAAAAAAAAAAAATATTTTTAAAAATTAAGAGTGCTACTATTATATAAACTACAAATATATCAATATAAATCACAAGCTAGTTCTTTAATCTATTTATTTGATATCTTATATGGTGTTCCTTTAAATTTTTCTTTAAATGAACTCTTGGAATTATTTCAACAGTTTATCTAATTGTGGCTCTCCATTGTACTTTATCATCAGCCATATATTCCAAATGAAAGCAACCAATTTTAAAATTATTTAGATTAACTTTATGGTAAAATGGGATCTATCTTCTCTCATGAAAAATCAGCTCAAGATTACATAAAATAGTTTTTTTTTTTAGAAAATATGTTTCCATGCATTTGTTTCACATACAGAATCCAGCTAAGATGTGAATTCACAATACTTAATTTTAAAATATCACATTAACACAATATTATCTTGTTACTATATTTTTGGAATACTATGCAGCATTCTTACTTTTTTTTTTTAAACCTTTATATTCAATCAATCAGAAAATCAAGTCTTTCATACAAAAAATTTGTCAAAAATAAGTTTATATACAAGTAATTAAATTGCAATAATTATATCCCTATGATGAAATACCCTATTTTATAACTAGCTAAATGCAGAAACAGCAGCATATGGGAGTCTGTATTTTGTCATAAGATCCAACTCCATATTTACATTTACTAAAGCTACCAATAAATCTAAACACTCTCTTTTTTAAACAGATATTTATCTAAATCAATAATTGTGGAAATTTTTTCTTCAATCAATGAGTGCAAAAAACATAGACTTCTTTTTTTTTTTTTTAATATTAATTACTAAACAAAGGCTTGACAAATTGCATTTAAAACATTAAGAACATTCTGTAAAACATCCTTTGAATTGGCAAGAAAAATACAATTATCTCCAAACAGCAAAACTAAAAGTCAATAAGATAAAATTCTTGTTTTTGCTTTTTATCTGTTTAAATTGAAAATTCAAACTTTTACAATATTTTGGTACCTGTTTTAAGAAATTACTTATAAACAACACAAAAAATATCATAAATATGTGGGGAAAGAAGAATTGAAGCTAGTACACATTCTTGTTTAACACCAGTCTTTATTTCAAATGCTTTATATTTTTTTCCATCAGTAATAATAATACTCTCTCGTTCCATCATGGAGAAGTTGTATAATAAGAATAAACAGTTCTTTTAATCTTCTCCATTAAATGAATCAAATGCCTTACCTGGAGTGACCAGACATCCCGATTTTTCAGGATTTGTCCCTATTTTTGATTAGATGTCCCAGTGTCCCTCAAATGTCTTTTCGGGACTGTTGCATGTGCTGATTTTCAAATACTCATAATTATTATTTGTCTTATATAAATAATTCATTGAAAAAATGATAGTTTCTTAGCCCTTTCCATCCATTTCAGTCTCTATAAACTTCAGACAAATTCCAACACAAAAACAAAGATCGCTATTACATTATATGGCTGGGTTCTCAAGCTAAATACATTCTTGCATCCAATCTCACCTTGGAGCATGCGCAGTTGGATTTCTGTAGGCTAAAATTTGAATTGTGCTTGCACCTGCTTTGATTGACAGTGTAGTTTTACTAATTCTTTGTTGATATTAATTTTCTATAGACAACATGTCAAAGAGGAAGTGTACTTACAACAATGAATATACACAGGAATGGAGTTTTATATTAAAAAAAAAAAAAAGGGTGCAATGCTGTAAAAATGATTGGTTGTTATGTCCCGATTTTTAATTGAACCAGTCTGGTCACTCTAGCCTTGACCATATCAATAAAAGTTATCTCCTTGTTTTAGAGACCTTTCTTGAATTTAACTGGCAATACGAATCATGTAAATTTTTAGTGCTTCTTGATTCTTTAAAATCACACTGAATATTTTATCACCATTCAACCATGAATGGAACTCACTTATTAAATAATAAAATCCTTCAAAGAATTTTTGTAGTAGTGAATAACAATGATATCATGACAATTATTGTAATCCTTATCTATCTTTTTTATTTTGAAAAATTGAAACAAAAAAAATCTAAGATCAGGCAACATTTCATAAATCCATCCATATACAGCAAGGCTATGACATATATTGTATCAATACACGCTTTCAACTATATGCTATCTAAAAGAAAATTGTAAACAAAACAAAATAATAAAAAAATACATTAAAATGTAAATTTTATAAATCTTATGATATGACAGCAGGTATTTTTTCATCTCAGAACACTGTATATAATCATATTTATTAATAACATTTCTTCAGTTTATATTGAAAGAACATAATTCTATTTATTGCTATTATTCTTTCCAAATTTGATGTATACAGTATTTCACACAATAAAATGTTTTCTAAGCATAAAGCTAAAATATTCATAAAACTTAATAAAATTTATAAAAATATTTTTCTTAAGCAATAAAAGTTATTGATTTTGTAATGGCAAGAAAAAAAAACCATAGATTGTTCAAGTTTAGAGTTTGAAAAGATTAAAAATAAGAATCTTAACAGAATAGAGGTAAAAAAATTATTGAGGGAAAAAAGATATCACCCAGATTAAATACAATGACTGTCTGATATTTTACTATTCATTTTATTTAAAAAAATAGATATAATACGGTAAGATTGTTATTTTTATTTTTTGAATAAATGTGAATGAATGAACATATACATATTGCATACATTGAATCGGGTCGGTTTAAATACCTTTTAACATAATTTTTACTTTATATTTTTAATATTACATGAATGGATCAGCCCTTCAAGCAAAGGGGAAAATACCATCAATAGCAGAGCCATCAATGATACCTACAGTCAGATAGAGCTATCAAAGTATAACACGAGGACATTTCTAGACTGTGGCCCACCTCGACTGTTAGATTCAAACTGCCATCCAAAGCATTTTATTTGTTTTGAGGATCAACCTCAGGCACCAGCCAATCATAAATTTTATAATCAGCATGTTTCAGGCAACAGGCACACAATCCAGTGCTTGAAATATCCCATGACTAGCTCACACTCTGTCTCAGGTTCCAGCATATTTACCTAACTTATAAAATAACTACACTAATTTACTGGTGACACAGTGACAAGAGCAAAAGAGAAAATAGACAAAATAACAATTAGAGCAAACATTAATATTTAATTACACACACATATATTTAACACACTATAACAATAAAAGATTTGACAAAAAAATGTAAATAATTTTAGGCTACAGTTATAATAGTCTATTAATTGAAGTTCATTCATTTAAAATAGACTGTGATCAGAATATATTTAAAAGTATCTTTATCTAGATTTTCATTTGTTTTATTTTCCAATCGGTTGGCTTTTTAGTCTCCATCGATGGTTCCAGGGCTTGTTTTCCATTCTTTGTGTTGACAATGGTAGAGAGTTTGCAGCACCATTTACTTACAATCTAAGCATTGTTTCAGGAATTGGTTTAGACGAGGTTCGGTTGATTTAAAATATTCTAAATTTGTCTAGCAATGCATATTGCTAGCTAGATCTGTGGCTTTTGCATGGATGTTGATGGCAGCAGTAATTGACTGGCTTACTACTATGTTTACAGTTTCAAAATATCTGGATCTCTGGTTGTTTGGATTCTGTATTGTCCGAATCCGAATAATAATTTGAACTGATAAATGATCTAGCAGATTGTAGCCCCAACTGAATAACAATAGAGCGACTTTATATACTTTTTTCTCTCCTATTGTTTTAATTTCTTAATGTTGTTTTTAATTTTAATTAAGGTGAAATCTGTCTTTTAATTAATTTCACATTTCTTGTTATCCTTGTATCTTAATCCTTGTTCAGATTCATCTAAACGACCTTGATAAGATAGTTTACAGTTTTTTAATTAATACAATTTAATCAGCAATCTTATAAACTAATTAATTACATTTTTGAAAGTTTTACAAATATTTTACTTTTACAGACCAATTTTAGTCTGACTTCGCATTTGCTTATTTTATACATTATAAAAGTTTTCTTTATAAAGAGAGAGAAAAAAAGTTTTAAATTTTCTCTAATTCTATTTTAGATTTCTCCCCCCTCTTGCTAAGAAGTTTTATTCTAAAAAAAAAATATGATGCAATCTTTAGCTTTTGCAAAATTTCATTTTAAAAATCTTAAAACTAATCATTTTTTTAAAAAGTTATGAAACATGTAATACTATTCACTAATGGTACATTACACCTCCCTCTGTTTGAGAGGTAAAAAGCATCAGTTTGACCCATTTTAGCTCTAACATTTTATTTATTTAGCTTTCTATTTGATTTCTTCATTTTTGTTTATTTATGTAATATTTTTCTAGCAAATAAGTTTTAGAATTGCTACAGATCAATAAAGTACAGAGGGTAACGTTTCTTAAGCTACTCTTCTTTCCAGGCTGTATTCAATGTTGATTTCAACAATTGTCATGTGTGATGACCACCAGGGACAGCATACATCATTTCTATGTGTACAGGGGTTTGAATGCAGTGGATCACAGAATTCAATTGCCTTATATCCGATTCATGCACTAAAAAAAAACTTTACCTTCTATGCTGGGATTTCTCTACCAGCTAATTGAATGTGCCCATGTCTTTTTCCAATGGGTCTCAGGAGGATTTGAACCAACCCTCATATATAAATATATCAATTTTCTACTATATGTTGCCTTTGACAGAATAGCTCAGTTGGTAGAGCGTTTGCCTTAAATTAGATATACAAGAATCTAAAAGTGCGAGTTCAACTTCTAAGCGAATATTGTCACTGTGCATATAGGCCAGCAACACCTGAAGAAGAATGGAGAGTAATACTACTCGAAATGTTGTGTAATTACTAACCTGTATTGTCTATTTGTGTGTTATTCCTAACAAGTTGTTTGTATTTGAAAAGTTTAAATAAAGTTTAAAAATTTTCTAAACATTCACTCATAAATGATGGAAATAGTCCAACATATCACATCTTCTCTAATTCTATTTTAGATCCCCCCCCCCTCTTGCTAAGAAGTTTTAGTCTAGAAGATAAATATCACGCAATCTTTTGCTTTTGCAAAATTTTGTTTTAAAAATCTTAAAACTAATCCTATTTTTTTTAAAAAATATTATGAAACATATAACACTATTCACTAGCGGTACAATATATATATATATCTGCTCTCTCTGTTATTAACTTTTTTTTAATTTATTTTGTTATATAATTATACACATAAATAAACATTTGTCTTATATTTGTGTGTGTGTGTGTTGAAAATTTAAGTACACATGCAATGCAATAAACAATACATATTTTATTGTAATCTTTTATCATCAAAATGTAAGCTTATTATACATGATTTATGCAGGGGGGTGGGTATAGCAGATATTGCAGATCCATTATAATCATTAAAAAAATTCCCATATTATTGAAGCTAACTCAGAACCTGCAATCTTTCCATTTTTAAGATTACAAAAAAAACTGAATATCTTTGTTCAAACCTAAATAAATAGAATGTATATACCATTAAGTCATCATCTCAATTTTTATATATTTATTTAAAAGATGATTAAATATTTATTTCTTTTGTTAGAAATATCATTATCATTATATCAGACAAAGATCATTGATGGATTTGATGGGATTATGATACTTCAATTCTTCAAAAAAAAATCTAATGTGATCACAATCAATTAAAGATTTATATTTTCCTTGCAGTTTAATTTATCAATCATTTTTAACCACAATGAATCTAATAATTTATCTATGATTAACACTATCTATTCAAGAAAATCCTGGAAAATAGTATTTCTGTGGTGGATAATAAAGATATTCCATGTTAATTATTGCAATCTTTGTCCATTCTTTTTACTTTAAAAAATTGGCATCTTTAAAATTGGGTGGCACAATTTCATGAACCCATCCATATATTCCTGAAAATTTTCAATATTTAAATTTCTTCAGGCATCTCACAAAAACTTACAGCCTTTCTACTAAACTGTACATCTTTGTCCAAATCTTATTTAAATAAATAAATAGATTATACATACCAAAAAAATCATTCCAATTCTCACATCATTATTCAAAAGTTGATTAACATATTCTTTCTACTTGTAAGAAATAGTACTGCCATCATATAAAAGAAATGCCATTAATGGATTTGATAGAATTATGTAGTTTTTCAGTTCCATGTATTACTTTCAAGTCTCCAAAAAAAAAAAAAAAAAAAGACTGAAAATGACTACAATCGGTGAATGATTATCACTTTGCAATTTTGATTCCACGAATCATTTTTGGCTTTCTTATCAATTGTTAAATGCCTATGTTTCTTATGAAATACCATATTTAGTTTGTTGATCTGCTGAAAAGAAAATGCCATTTTTTAATCAAGGAACTAATAATAGAATCATTATCAAAAAATCAATCAGTATTCTTTTTAATAAACCTAAAGAAATAATAAATATTTTTGTATTCATGACATATTTTTATAAACCTAAAGAAATAATAAATATTTTTGTATTCATGACATATTACTTAGCAGAATTCCACACTTACTAGACAATTTTAAAAATCTAAATTAACATTAAAATTTAACACCAATATTAATTATTTCTAAAAAACGAACATTAAATTTCATATAAATAAGATTGAAATAAAACCTATTTTTTAATTTGCAGTATTTTAATTTATGATCTATCTATCTAACAATTAAACTTCTGAATGCTTGCATATTATGAATTTTTGTAATAGATGCATGGTCAATGTGTTATGCAAAATTCAATAATAGATCATGATTAGCAACATCATTATTCCACTAACTTTTGGGGTAAAATTTATTATTCCTATCAACTTATGCATTAAAGTTATCAAGGTGATTATTTATTGGTATTGATGTATTATTATTCATTTAAAAATAAAAGCTTTTTTTCTCTTAACTCTTTGAATCTAATGTTGAAGAATAAGTATTAATAAACTGAGCACAGTTACTAATATTTTAAACATTTTACTGATACAGCTAGGAATTCTGGAAATAAAAAATAGTAAATTAGATTTCACATCAAATCTAAGACCTGCAGTTTCCTTTAACTTAATGATTAGTCCTTTCACACAATTTGTGCCCATCTATTTGTTAAATCAAGCTACATTCTTTTGGAAGAAAAGTTTAACTAAAAGTAGCTCTATCAATCTTAAATCTTATTAGTTGCTTAGCTACAAGTGCTGCTCCTCGTTCACATCAAACAAAATTTACACATTTCATTAACTATACTTAGATAAAAATTAAATGTCTTAATTACTATCACTATCCTGTTTTATCACCATAAATATTATTGATTTACTATATTTATATAACTTGAATTGCATTCATTCCATTTTCATTAAGCAAGAGGATTTCTAAATATGGATACTCAAGTTAACAATAATTATTTTGAAGTTCCTATCCCAAATTCATTTTCCAAAATGATAGTCATGAATCATGCAAAGATCCCAACTATGGATTTTTTTTCTACTAAATCTGTCTCCTGTCATTGCCTTTTCACTACAGAAGGTTTATGACAAAAAAAATTACTGTTTGTATATTTAAAGGATAGAAATGTGATCTCACAAAAATCTAATTATCACACCTAGTTCAGAGATATTGTCTATGGCAGGAGTTCTCAACTCTATGTCTACAAGCACAGTTATTTGCAAACGCTCATTGGCAATTTATTAAATATCAGAAAAAAAGACAAAAAGGAAAAACATTTTAATTTTGATATAGTATTGTCTTTCTTTGATCAATATAATCATCAAATGTATATTCTTATTGGGTAGAGCAGGGGTTCCCAACCTTTTTGCACATAAGAGCACATTCTACAATACCGGCCAGGTGGCGGGCAGCATTTATTTTTTCAATCAGGTGGTGGGCACCATTTATTTTTTCAATGTAAATGTATAGTTGGATATTGTTAATAATACACATAATTTACAAAAAAATATTTATTTCAAAAATAAAATTTTAACATATAATTAATGTTTATATTTTTACACTGTAAAAGTATAGTATGCCCTACAATTTGATTACAATATAATGCAATAATTTATAAGAAATTTTAAAAATTAAATTTATTTGTATCAGATAAATAATTTTTTATCGTGTTCGGATAGTGGCAGGCACACGTAAAATGGTCTGCTGGCACCATGGTGCTCGCGGGCATGGGGTTGGAGACCCCTGGGGTAGAGGTAAATCAAATATGTAGTCTGTGCTGTAATTAAGCTTACTTTCCATGAAATTTAAACATAACTTGCCTTTATACAAGTATAATATTTCAAAGTTATCAATACCGAAACAATCTTGATAACTCTACATGCAGACAATATTTAGTGTTTCATTTTACTCCAATTTGAGTTGTCCAAACAAAAAACAATGAATTTATAATTTCAATGATTGGGAAGATGACTGCTGTTTTATTCAATGTAAGAAAACTATTTGCTTATTATGCAATATACAGTATCCACTGCAAAAAAACAATCTTGAACATCATTTTAAGAGCCATCACAACCCTTAATGTTAGCCATTATTGAAATCGATGTTAAAAAAAAAAAAGTTGGTAAACTAAAATCAAGATAAACTATCCAGCAATCTATTTTTGTTTGGCATACAAATAAAAATATCAAAAATTAATTAATTAAGAAAGTGTTTCTAACTGCAGTTGATTCACTCTTTGAAGGACTTTCAAACAAATGAGAAATTTAAAAAAGATCTAGAAATATGTGAATGGTTCTCATTACAATTACATATAACATAGCAGTTATTGCAAGAATAATAATATTCAGTGATTTCAGTGTAAAAAAAAGTATTAAGAATTTTGCCAATGCAAAATTTATAATACTGTGTATTTAAAAATTATATAATAGAAATTGATTGTTTTACAAACAAGATTTCAGTAATAATTACTGGTAGTATTCCAACAATATTTGTAATAATGCATTTCCCATTGTAAGAAAAATAAATTCTTCATCAACTTTTGATAGAAATAACTTAATACTAAAAAGAAATATGCCCTATGTGTTTGAAAAAAAAAAAAAGGTTTTTAATAAATGTGTTTTACCAGTTATTACTTATGGATCCGAGACTTGGACACTTAATAGAAGAGCAATACAGAGACTTCAGATCACTCAAAGAAGTATGGAGAGATGCATGTTAGGAGTAACTAGAAGAGATCAAAAATGTAATATATGGGTAAGAGAACAAATAGGTCAGGTGTTAGTGACATCTGTGAAAGAATTAAGATTGAAGTGGAGTTGGGCTGGGCTGGACATATTGCTAGAAGAGATGATAATAGATGGACAATTGAAATTTTAAACTGGATTCTTGTAAAAGACCTAGAACGAGACCAATTGAAATGCTAAACTGGATTCTTGTAAAAGACCTAGAAAGAGACCACATGTGAGATGGATGGACGAAATATTATGAAAGTGTGCAGGGGGTTATGTGGAGAAAAGAGACTAGAGATTAGAGAAGATGGATTGAACTTGGAGAGACCTTCACCCTGCAATTGATTAATAATGGTTGACAATGATGATGATGATAACATTATGAATGGAGATTACATTACTTTAACTTGTTTATATTTACATATGTGCATAATTTTTTTTATTTTTACATGTTTCAATTTCAAATAGTTTATATGGGTAGTATATAAAATTTAAATTAATTAATTTTTTAATTTTACAATAATGTTTTTGAATTTATATTATATTTGTCTTGTTTAAATAGTTGTGTTGGATTATAATTTTGTTCTAACTTTATGAGTTTGTGAAGAATTATTCTTAAATATTACATCATGCATTTCAATATGTGCTAGAATAAAGGGATTCAATAATGAATAAGTTTCTAAAACCAAACTCCTATATTATTGGCAATAGATGAGACAGGTAAAAAATTGTGCAAAAAATAAAGAGTGGTAAACGTTTTAAATGACATATGTATTAAAAAATGACTAATAAAATAAAGGAATTGATGGCAAAAACTATTAATTCCAAAATGGAATTTAAATACTTTCAAATATATCTTCCACTCTGTATAGTATTTTTTGCAGTAGAAACTATAATGAATAAATATTGCAGTTAAATAAAACTGACAAATTTTGCCACAATTCAAAAAACACTTATGCCCAAAGTAAATGTAATCCAATTTGAAACAAAAGATACATATTTTGTCATGAATATGTTCTAGAATTAACTTGTATTATGACATAGTTCAATTTAAATAAAAATTACATTATAATTTGATCTGTAAATATCTTTTTTTTCCCCTCATATCTTTAATACCATTCATTTGCGATCAAAATATTATTAATTATTACTCATTAGAGAGATTAACATACTATTCCTATATTTATTCAAGTTTTCCAGATGTCTTGATTCATGTTTCAAAGACTTAAGATGGAGTGGAAGTTTTAAATATATTTAAAAATTCTATTATATTTGAATTTATATTTCTGTATCTGTTGTAAAAAACAATTTAACATTTTAATAAATACTATAAATTATTCATTCTATTTTTAGCCAAATTTTTTATTATAACTTTGTAAAAATTTTAATCTTTTTTAATCTAGCAATTATAATCTAAGTATCTCTCTTAAACATACACATTTATATAATTTATACAGTAAATTTTACAATTTCTACTCATTCCTTTTATTCATTTTGTTAATAACAATATAAGCAATACTAAACATATTTTAGAATTGTCACTTATCAACAACCAATTAATGAGTCATGATTATAGATATGGAAACCTATTATTGAGAAAAATACTTTAAACAAACTTTGCAAAAACGCAATTAAGAACTAGTAATGCATAACTAAACTGCTAAATAAATTCAATAGGAAATGAATTTGCTTTTAATAGCAATAAATTAACCATTAACAAAATACTTGAAATATTAAATATAATATACATATTTAAAAGAAAAAAGCTCTGAATGTTTCTGCAAGTGTATATATAAGCAAACATTCTTAATTGCCTAAGAAAAATATATATAATATGATCAATTTCTTAAGGGGCCAAGTGAAGTTCAAGTACCAAATTAATAGATTTAGCACTTTTTTCCCTTTAAAACTTTCCTCAATTGGGAACTAATTCAGAACTTTTCAATTCCAGAATATTCTGTTTAGAATGTTAAACCATGCAAAATAGAAAAAAAAATGATACAAAATAAACAATGCTTTTATATCATACATCTATAGAAATTTAAAAAAAGCTTTAAAACTGTAAAAGAAAAAAGTAGTCCTTTATTTAATTGTCTTATATAATAACTCAAGAAATATTTGTTAAGTGAAGATATGCCATTAGCTTTCCCATGCATAAAAGAAGGTCGCCTTGCTGAATTCGGTAGTACTTCCCAAAATCACATACTACCTGGCCGGCTTTTCACCCACCAACAACTTCATTAAAAGGATCGAGATGCTTTGTAGGAAACTATGCTGGGGGAAGGGGGCCCCGGTCATCAGCTTAAACATTTTACAGAAGCCTAAACCCCTGAATGGACTGGCCTTACATGCCATTAAAGTCTTCCAAATTCAAAGGACATACAATATTCTGGTTAGGCTATTGAATTCTCATTCTGACATTGAGTGCCCAGTTCCCATAGAAAGGGTCGAACCTACCAATAGACCCCCACCCAGATTGAGGAGACTTTGGATCCAACAGCAGGTGACGGATGTCCTATCATGGATCAAGACCTCCAGCTCCCTATTCCAGTCAAAACTTACTTACTGGGACACATACCGACTAATGTTCGAGGAGAAAACATGTACCCCCATCTTGCTCTCAATTTCTATCTCCAGACTTGCCAAATGGACACAATTCCTCAGACTTGAGCCCAAGTATGTAGACTTCCTGCTCAAGGTCAACCTTAAGGCCCTTCCCACAAGGTTCTTTTTATTCCATCATAGAGGGTATAACATCGATACCTTATGTCCAATGTGCGGGAAGCAGGAAGAGACCATGTACCACATTCTGTTCCATTGTGATTCGTGGTCTTGTCTCCGAGGCATGATTCTTAGGAAAATGTCTGCACCTGACCTGACTTATGTAATGATTCCTCTGGCCTTTGAAAAGGGGCTTTTTGCCAGAATTCGGCTGGCTTCATTTGTCAACTTCGGGATTTGGACTATACGTTGCAAACTATTGTTTGAAAGTGGGATTGACCATAGTCCCGAGGACCTCCTTATAAATTTCATACGGAAGGCTAGGGAGATTGACAAGAGGACTTGCCCAGAACAGTTGGTGATTCAGACCTGGGATCAACTAAAAATTTAAGTTTCAAGACATTCTGTTTCATTCTATGGACGATGCCTCTGACCTTGTCAGGACAGATTCTCCCCCTATTGCTGTGATGACAGGGATGGTATGGCCTACCTCCTAACCATCCTATTTGAACTGTATTCCTGTAAACCCATTGCAAACAATGCTTGTTAACAGCAGCTCTAACTATTACCTGTATACACAATTATATACCTTACTCTATAATTGAATAAAATATATTTTTTGAAAGTAAGATATATATATATAAAGTAATTTTTATTAAAACTGAAAGAGCTTTGCAAGAATTCATATTTTGGGGGGAAATTTTAAAAAGCATATATACTGCATTACTAAAAAATAAAAAACACTGATGCATAAAGGTACAAGTAATAATTAAAATTGTAATAAGTAAAATATTGTTAATGTAAAACAATTCACAATGGAGCTAGATATACACTGCATCAATATACACTATTATGCTTTCAAGAAAAAAATGTAAATAAGCAAAAAAAAATACTGAAATTCATAAACTTATTAAATTTTATGAGTCTCGGTATTGTAGAAGCCATTTTTATTATCTAGAAACTTTCTTGCTAAATGTAACATTCTCAAATCTCAAACAAGAATTCATCTAATCATGTTTTCTTCATGATTTAAATACAATTCAGTACCATAATTGTAAGCATATATACAATATTTTTTCTTTGCACTTTTTTTTTAAAAAAGTTTTATAAAAATAGTAATATATAATATCTTCAATGAAATATTTTGTATTTATAAAATAAGCAATAAGCCCTAAAAAATTTCTGAAGGATTTTCAGTGAGTGATGAAATGTAAGTTATTGATTTACAAATGGGAAAAAAGTCATATTCTGAAGTGGGTCTTTTGTTTTAGAAAAATAAATCATCTATCAGAGAAAAGTGAAATTGTGTCATTGTTGCTTACATGCCTGAAACAGTTAAAGTTATAACTAAAATATGGAATCATTTTTTGATCAAAACAGAACTTTAAATTTATGGTTAAATGATATGATAGATAATGCATTTGATCACTGTAAATCCATTATGAAAATAAAAATATAGGAACAGTTAAATACTACTACATTGCTTCAACCTTTTGATCAAGACATCATTAAATGTGTTAAAGCCAAATACCCTCATTTAATATTTGAACAGAATTGATCAGCCCTTAACATTAACTCTTAATAATTAATGGAAATACAGATGCAATAAATTTATAAAAATTATACTAAATGAATTAAAATCAAAAACTATAAATGCCTGTTGGAAGGCTGTGGAAATAATGTTAATGATTTTGAAAGTTTTCCAGTGATTAATGGAGAAATTTTAAAAAAAATTTCAAGTAGCACACGAATTTGGAAAGATGGACTTGTTGATATAACCGAAAAGCTGCAGAACATATTGAATGCAATAAGAATACCCACTAACAATTTGGTTATATCATCACTATCAAAAGAGAATGAGGAAAAAAAAAAGAAACTAGAAAAAAAGCCAAGAATATGGATATTGGAAAAACTTTATAAAATGTTCCAGGCTATACAGATTCTAAAGAGTACATTTATGAAAAAAAACCTGTGATGGAAGATTACTAAATTATTACAATTCTTCCAAGATCATTTGATGAATTAAAAAGAACGTAATTTCATATCACAATGTTTTTGTGTTTTTTAAGGTGACACAACAAAATGAAGCTCTATCAACTTTTTATGCTCCAAACAGTCTATGTTAAAAAAGGCCTACTTTTCCATGACTTCAAATTCACTTTCAGGCTGTCGATTGTTATGATAAATAAATTAATGCCTTCAGTTATCCACTTTATATATAAAACAAATACTAATAAGGATATGATATATATTTTTTATTATTTTGTGAGTGAATAATAATGAACCCATACAATAAATATATAGTAATATGTAAATGTGCTTTATTTTTTTAAATTATTATAATGTTAGTTTATAAAAGTATACATAAATATAAATATATCAGCATAAATATATCAGCATGTACACTATAATATAATTAATAATACATATTATATTGCAATCAAATCTTATGAACAAAATGTGAGATATTATTACATAGGATGTACATTGAATGCGAAGGCATGTTTTATTTCTTCTTTCCCATGAAAAAAAAATTAGAATCATTCTTAAAAAAGTCAATTTAGTAGTAAAATATCAACTAACAGGAAACAAGTGGAATAAAATATTTTTTTTATTATTCCTAATATTGGTATTTAAGCTATCGAATATTTTTTTACAAATTTTTGTCACAAACTTATAGACAAATTACTAATAAAAGGGTTCTTTAAAATGTATACTATAATTCCAAAATCAAGAGGTTAGAATAAATTGTATTAAGAAAGTTGTACTAATAGCAGACTACCATCAATCATGATCATATATTATCCCTTAGCCATAAATTGTTTGTTGAACTATTGAATGTAGATTTTTTTTTTCTATATTAAAAAAAAAAAATTACTTTTAAGAAATATTTTAGATCATTAAATGTCAATCAAACCTATCTTTATCTAAATTTCATTATTCTTACAATAATATAAAAAGGAAAGTAAATTAATTATTAAACCAGTATACAAAAAGAAAAGTAATCTAGGTAACTTGATTAATACAACAAAAAAGAAAAATGTTGAAAATATGAATAGAATTTATATAATTAGATGTTTACATTATAAGGAAGATAATAAGAATCTATCATATATTAGCACAACAAAAAATCAATTAAAAACCAGATTGAATCAGCATTTAAATCATAAGAAATCTAATATTTACATACATGGTAAGAAATTTAAACATAAAAATTTTGATATAAACATGTTAGAAAATGTTAAATTATATAAGGAAAGAATGTTAAAAGAACATTTGTATATTAACAAAGAAAACCCAGTTTTAAATAGAAAAAAATGTTAAATAAGTTTTAATTAAAAGTAATTACATAAAGAGTAATATATAAAGGTTCCATACATTTATATAAGATGTAATAAAAAATAGGTTTAAAATAATAAAGACTATGAGGAGATAAGTGATAATAATAGTAAAATGTATATAATGAAAATAAATATATGTAGATGCTAAAGAAGTATGAATTAAAAAGTATATACTTACAATGATAATATATGTACATATATTTGTAGATCCTTGAAAATAACTATAGGGAAGTAGTCGAAATGTCAGAAAGATATAAAATATGTTGGAATATATATGGACTCATAAAAATAAAGTTTTTTTTTTAAAAAAAAAGAACAATTTTATTGAATTTTTTACGAATGAAAGATTCTTACAATAGCAAGCATCTATTTGGACTTAAATACATATACAATTTCTCATTTATTTCATCAAAAGTATTCTTATATTTCTTCACTATATGTAATTCTAACTTATTTCATAAATCCTATGCTCAAGAGGATTATGAAATCTTTTATAGGATTTGCAAGGTTTCTTACAGGGATATGAATAATATTAGGAGAGATCAATATGCGGTACTTAGATAGTATGCCTGTCGGAAACTTGCCATCCATTTTATTTTAAATAACCCATTGTCAGGAGCTTCCAATTCATAGTGTAAACAATATGGCTGACTCTAAATTATCGCATTCAATATTAACATTTTTTTTTTATTAAAATGATAAAAAAAACACAAAAGTCTAAAGGGTTATAATTAAAACCTTTTTTAATGTAAATGCAGTAAAGAAATTAAAATAAAACATGATTAAGTAATTGTAACGAAGATGCGGACAGATATCACTTTTCTAGCAAGCACTATCCCAAAATTTTGAAAATATTCCACTGAAACATTGTCGATGAGCAACCATATCCCACTGAATGGCACAGTTATCACGCTTAAACTATAAAATATGATCATTGACGGGCCGTTAATTATAATCATTTTGATGTGCTTTTTGTAATGCGAAAATAAAAACAAAAGAAAATCGTCTTTTTTAAATATTATTTAATTTTAAATATTATTTTTGATTAACGTATACAAATTAAATGATAATAATAAATGTAAAATAAAATAAACAAATTACAACTTGATTCGTCTTTTTTAGTTTTCTTTTTATTAGAAAAATCAATTTTCTATCGGAGATTTTTTTACTGGGGTTACGGCTTTTTTTGTTGTTGTTTACCGCTATTTTTTATTTCAAATAGAATGACAACTAAAAGTAAAAGTTGTTACGGTTAGGTTTAGGGTTAGTTTTAGGGTTAGCTTTAGGGTTAGTTTAGGGTTAGCTTTAGGGTTAGATTTAGGGTTAATTTTAGGGTTAGCTTTAGGGTTAGTTTAGGGTTAGTTTTAGGATTAGCTTTAGGGTTATATTAGGGTTAGGTTTACGGTTAAAATAAAAAATATCAAAATCGTATTTTTGTAAATATTTTTTTTTACTAACATCTATAAAATAAATGATAACAATAAACGTAAACTATATTCAACAAATTATAACAGTGGTCGGAGAAAAGAAAGAAACTAAAACTTTCTTAAACGACAAATATATATATAAAATGTTTATAATATATGCTTCTTATGACATTTAAAAAAACAGTGTATAATTGTACTTTTCTTACTGGATATTTTTGTGTTAACGCTCTTTTTTATTTCAAAAATATACACACGGTACAATCTTAAAATGTCTCGTGGAAATGTTACGAACAGTACATTACTTGACGCGTTACCTAATTCCAATTCACTTTATACATATATCTCGTCAACATTTACTACTTAAAACTTCAATACACTACAGTGTAAAAAGTCTGTTAATTATTACTTTATAAAATCTGAACATTTCAATACTTTAAAATAAAAAAAATCCAATGAAAATAACATTTCCATCCAATTAAAAAAAACACACCCTCTCCCCAAGCCGTAACCATTTTATAAACTGTGCGAATTGGGAAAATGTATTTGCTGCGTAAACATACATGCTGTACTGCAACGCGACATAGCGGCCTGCAATCTGTAGTACAACAAAAGAGTTGTATTATACAAAACGCGGGTTCGAACGTGTCAGCCGCGGAAACGGCATTTTTATGTGTTTTAGCGCGAAAACAGCGCCATTCAGTGGGATATGGTGGCTCATTGACGACAACCAAAAAAAATTTTAATGTAAATTCTCTACACTGGCTGTAGATTAATCTCAATGCACTCACAAAATGTTGTTTTGGAGCCTTCTAATCACATTCCTTTCCAAACAGGCACTTAGAACATGTTTGCACATGACACTGCCACTGCTTCCCTGCTCGCACTTAAAAGTGTAATATCATGCCCATTATCACATACTTTTCAGGTGAGCACTATCCTGTAATTTTGAAAATATTCCTGTACATCTTGTTCTGTCAATGAAAGATTCCAAATTTTAATTATATTTCTAAAAATGATAAGGCAAAAAAGAAATGCTATAAAAATCAGCATGTGTTAACAAATGTCAACAAAACAATTACATTAATTTTAAACATGTGTTATCTGTTCACCTCGTGTTAACATTTGGACATTATGTTGTAAATGGTATTTATTAAAAAATGTATTTGAATTCTTTAAAATTAACATTCAATTTAGAATACATTTGTTAATATTTTTTTAAAGTTAACAAGCTATACATGTTTGAGAAAATAATTTCAAAGAAAAAAAATGTAAACAAATACTTCGATCCTGAAAATTGTTTAGATTTTTTTTTTCTCAAACTTGAAAAAACATTAATAAATATATTCTAAATTGAATTAATTTTAATAAAATTTGAATACATTTTTTAATAAATACATTCACAACATAATGTCCAAATGTTAATATTAGATAAACAGAAAACATGTTTAAAATTTCTCTAATTTTTTAGTTGGCATTCATTATCATGTGCTGATTTTTTTAACATTTCTTTTTTGCCATATCATTTTTAGAAATATGATTAAAATTTGAAATCTTTCATAATCAGAACAAGATGCATTGGAATATTTTCAAAATTATAGAATAGTGATTTCTTGAAAAGTATGTGATAATGAGCATGATGTTACACTTTACGTGCAAGTGAAGATGCAATGGCAGTGTCATGTGCGAACATGTTCTAAGCACTTTTTGGAAAGGAACGTAGTTAGAAGGCTCCAAAACATCATTTGTGAGTGCACTGAGATTAGTTTAAGGCTGGTGTAGTGAATTTACATTAAAAAATTTTTACTTACAATCCTTTGGATTTTTGTATGTTTCAGTGGAATATTTTCAAAATTGTGGAATAATGCTCGCCTTTGCTATAGTTGCTTAATCATGTTTTATTTTTATTTTCTTTACTGCATTTATATTTAAAAAGTTTTAATTACAACTCTTTAGACTTTTGTATTTCTTTATCATTTTAATAAATAAATAAAAATGTTAATATTGAATATGACAACTTAAGAGTCAGCCATTTTGTTTATGCCATGTGTGGAAAGTCCCTGAAAATGGATTACTTAAAATAAAATCAGTGGCAATCTTTCTGGCAGGCAAATTATGTAAGAACCCAATATGCTAATGGAATAAGCATCACTCAACATCCTCAGCACTCGATTTCCACATTTTAGATAATGGGCATAAAAGTTCTGTCCAGATGCAACACTTATTATCACAGGTCAATTTGTGAGATGATGAATTCTTAAATGACTAGCCATATTACTTTACATTTGGAAAAATTTCATAAAGCACATTGAACAATAATCAATTATCACTTTCTCTTCGTTGGTTTTATTAAAAAAATGTTATCTCCTCTGTGAATACAACATATTGATCAAAAAAACTGTTAGATCTAAATCTGACATTTTGTCATTTCCTCACATACTTTTTGTTTTTGAATTTTATTGGGCAAAAAGTATCAATTGCTTGCATGGGAAAAAAATAATAATAAAATTGTGCTGGAGTTCACATGATAATTGACATGATATTCAAGCAGCAGAAACTACAAAATTAAACTGATATATGAGCCTTGCTGCAGTCCATCACTCTATCACCTTTCAAAAACTAAGCAGAATAATAATAAAAATTTAAATTCTGGTATTGAAAACATTTTTAAATTAAATTGTTTTCAGATTTTGCTAAAGAGAAGCTCTCTAACATTCTTGAAAGATTTCTACTGCCCATGAGATAGCTGGTATGATTCCACTGTAATGTGGATAAAATACTTATTATTAAGAAAATATACATTTAGATGAATCCAAAATATATAATCATCTGACAGAAATCAAAAAAAGATACCTGATATAATATTAAGCAGCAATTAATTAGCAAATTTTCTACAGAGAAAAACCGTTTGAAGAAAAAAATATACAAAAAATTTTTAATGATTCATTAAGAATTAATTGCATAAGTAGACTTTTGTAAAATGGTATGAAAATGAGTTAATAATGATATTAAAAAATATAATTATAAATTGGCAAGGAAAACTACAGAAAAAAAATAGAAGTCATAAAAATATAAAATAACATCTTGGATATTTGAGAGAAAATATTTCAGCAATAAAATGGGAATTATTATATTAAAAAAAAAAAAAAAGCAGGTGATGAAAAAAAAATTTAATAAAATTATACAACTAAATGAATAAGGAAGATGTATCAGATATTTGGAAGAATGCAATAGATATTAGAAATAACATACCTATCAATTTTCTACGAGTTCTATACAAAATCTTAATCAAGATAATTATAACTTGCCTATAGCAAACTTTACATTTTAACCAGCCAAAAAAAAAAACTTAAAATTTGTTTCAAAACAGTGGATCATATCCAAGAACTGAGAAAAGTTATAGAAAGGAACAATGAATATAAGTTGTCATTATGATTTGGATTTGTAGATTATGAAAAGGCATTTGATTCTATAAGCATTCCTATATTGATTAAAGTTTTGGATTATGAAGATGCAGATGAGGAATGTCATATTCTGAAGAATATTTATCAAAATGCAATTGTAATGATTAGATTACATAATAATACTAATATTAATAGTGAAAAAGGTTATAATAGTGTGATTCCATATCTCCAAAATGTTTTACAGCAATCTTACAATAAGTATTTTGTGGATTAAAATGGAAAGCTAAGAGAATAAGAGAAAATGGAGAGTGTCGTCCACATTTTACAGATAATGTGATCATTTTGCAAATAATGCTTTGGAGCCATGATCATCAATGTGATCCTTACCACCACCCACCCCCCCATTAGTGATTATTTAAAGCTTTTAGATGGGTGGTATTTGTCAGATGTTAAAAGAAAAACCATAGATTACTACAGGTGCACAACAGGTGTTTAAATTTTTTTGCAGAATATAAAGGTTTCAATTTTGATATTGATATTCATATAAAGTTTTGCAATTATGCTTTTGGTCACCAATACAAGATAACAACCAATAAACTCTGTGGTTCTGTATACATAACTTATAATAATAGTCAAACAATTTGTAACAACCATGTGGTAAATCTTTTTATCTATGGTAGTCCATGAGTATTTGAGGTTAGTTAAGTGAGTATGATTTTAAGCTCATTTGTAAAGATATTAATTTTTTAACCCATATTTCAAAAAAATGTGTTTGTGGCTATTTACTAGAATATTTAAAAATGGGTTTTATTAAATCTGTAACAAATAAACAGCTTCCAGTGTGCTTATTACACCACTAAACATTATCAAATAAGTTAACTATAAATATCTTATTTAGATTATTAATACAGATGAAAATATAATTGATGAAATTAATCATAGAATTAAACTTGAATGGACATCTTTTGACAAAAATAATTTAGTAACAAAAGAAAATATGTCTGTTTTTGAAAGTTTTTAATCTATGCATTTTACCAGTTCTTATTTATGGATTTTAGTAATGGATAATTAACAGAAGACAAATACAGACATCAATCCATTTAACAAAGTATAAAAAAATGTAAGCTAGGAGTAACAAGAATGAATCAAAATACTTGGATGAAAAAATAAATAGATATCATTGATATCACTGAAAAAATTAAGATTGAAATGGGACTAGGATTGACATATTACTAAAAAAAGATAATAGATGGACAATTGAAGCTTTTAAATTAAATCCCAAGAGATTGTAAAAGATCTAGAAAAAGACTATGTATGAGATGAATAAAATAAGAATATTTGCTGATGTGATGTAAAGAAAGGCTATGAATCAGAGAAATTCTATTAAACTTAGACAAACTATCCTGTAATGTGATATGATAAACATTAAAGTAATGATGACAAAATATATAAATCTAGAAAAAGAATTCAAATAACTTTTATAACAAACAATATATTTTGTAGAGCCTAAACTAAAATATTACTGTTTAATAAATTTATGAATTAAAAAAAAAAAAAAATCAAGGTGTTATAATAAAAAAAATATTGAAACTTAAGTAATACAATAATTCGTGGCTATTGCTTTAAAATAATAAAAAACTAAATGCATTTCAAGAAAAAGAAATATTTTCAATAATATGTCTTTAAATCTGATATTAAACATAGCCAAATGCATTCCAAACTATTTGTAGCCTTCCATACTATTTTTTTTGTAAAAATTATACATAATGATCATTATTGTTGATTTTATCAATGGTGAGAGTATTTCTAATATTAATTCAAATATAAATATAAAAAAGTTAAATACAACTTTTAACCAAAATATTATTAATTATTAAGATATGATATAGCTTTGCATAGTACCACAGCCTTAATTCTCTAATATATTTTCTCTAAAACAATAGTTTGCTTGAAAAACGTTTAAAAACTAAATATAACATATTAGCATAACTTAAATTAACTTAATAATGAATATTCATTTTTAAAAAATAATTTAATAAATAGAATAAATAAATTTAAATTCATTACTTACATTTATTTAATAATTAAGAATTTTGTAGTGGTAAGTTTAAGAATTTGAATAATGTATCATAATAAGATTGCTGATATTTTTGTAATTTTTGTATATTGTAAAATGATGGTAAAATGAGGTATGTTTAAAAAGTTTAATAAGCAATATTAGTCAATATCTATATTGCTTTAAAAAGGTAAGTTTAACTTCTTTAAAAAAAAAATGATACAGATATTAAACTTTGACCAGGTATAATATATGCTTTGTCTTAATTTTGACTGATGTAATAATCTGATAATCTGACATAAAATACTACTAAACTACTAAACATCACAAGGATCATTTCCTATGCTGACAGCTGTTAAAATAGTGACAAACTCTCCATATAGTAGTGCCATGCAGTGCAAGTCATAGTAATCAACGAATGCCAGAAGTTCTGTGCATAAAATCCCTATCTAGTACCTATTCATCAAATATCTCCCAGACTAGTTTCTAACTTGTGGCTCCTCACTAATAAAATCCACAAGCTAAAAACTAGTCTGGAGATATTGGATGAGTAGGCACTAGATAGGGATTTTATGCACAAACCTTCTTGCATCCATTGATTATTATGGCTTGCAATGAATAGCAGTACTGGTATATATATATAATTTATGTTTTATTTGTTATTGAAAATAAAATTTTAGTATAAAATCAGCTATTTTTAATCTGAGTTATATGAATTTGAACCTTCTTTTTTTTTTTTTTCAGACACTTTTAGATCAGATAACACAGTCATGCAAAGATATGTACAGATTGCAATTCTTGCAATGCTTGCTTTAATGAAAAAGGAGAATCATTAAAAAAAAATCAAGTTATAAACTGAAAGCCATATACATTCTCATTCTATGTTAAACATATATTTCAATTAATTTAATTCAAAAACACAACAACAACAAAAAAAAAAAAAAGATAAGTTTTTAATGTCAAATCACTATTTTTTTAATAGACATAAAAAAAAAAAATCATGTGATATACCAAGTTTCCATTTTTCTGCTTAGTGAGAAACAATGAATTTGCAAGTCTACTAAAAATTTATTTTCAATAACAAATGAAAGATACTCTGAATACATGTTTTTTGTTCTTTTAATCTTGGCTGATGTAATAATTTAGCAAGTTGATATGGGATGACACTACTATATATAAAACTAAAGTTTCATCTATTATTGAAAAGAAACTTTAGCTTTAGAATGGTAATTTCTGTATTTGGATTACCTGATTT
This sequence comes from Epiperipatus broadwayi, assembly GCA_028023455.1. NCBI lineage: Eukaryota > Metazoa > Onychophora > Udeonychophora > Euonychophora > Peripatidae > Epiperipatus > Epiperipatus broadwayi. The sequence continues at coordinate 391,781 of JAQFVV010006501.1, forward strand.
CTTTATAAAAATCAGAAAGAAAAAAAAATTGTATCATATAATAGGTTTGATATTAAAAATCGCTGCCAAAAAAATTTTATCCTTCATTTGCTATTGAAAATAAATTTTTAATACACTTGAAAATTCATTGTTTCTACACTAAGCAGAAAGATGGAAACTTTGTATATCATATGGTTTTCCTTTTTTTTATATATCTATTAAAAAAATAATGATTTGACATTAAAAACTTTTTTGGTGTTGTTATGTTTTTGAATTAAATTAATTGAAATACATGTTTAACATAGAATTGAAAGTTTTTATATCTATAGTTGACAATGTATATGTCTTTAATGTATTTATATAGCATTCCGATTATAACTTGACGTTTTTTTTTAAATGATTCACCTTTTTGCATGGCTGCAAGAATTGTAATCTGTACATATCTTCTTTGCAAGACTATATTGTTTGATCTAAAAATGTCTGGAAAAAAAAGGAAATTTCAAATTCATGCAGATCCTTAATGTTAATGCAACTGCAATCACAAGTAAACTTACAGTTTTTAAAATATGATACAAGGAATACCTGTTATTCAAAAATTATTATTATCCAAACAAATTTCAAAAGTGATTAATAACCCTTTATAATAAACAAATTAATTTATATGCACATTTACAAATAAAATTATACAACAGAAAAAAAAAACTGGAACTAGGGACTTTGAATTAATGATATTTGTACTATCAATTTTTAAAATTATATATAGTATTGGAAATACCTTAGTTTATATAAGATGCCAACTAGGAAAGTGAAAAAATAAAGCATTGCACAATCTTTTCATATTTATTTAATATGTGAAGGTTTAATTTGCAAAGCATGATATATAAATATACAAATTTTAAAAGAGCTAGTACCAAATGATAAATCAAAAAGTTGCTTCTGTAAACATTTATAAATGTATGTGTGAATATATATGACTGAGAGAAAAATTTAACAAATATACCTGTATTGTGATTATAAAACAGAATTTTAAAAAAAACCATTCTATTTATTATAATATGAATGTTAATTAATTCATGTATTTAAATAAAAGGACCAAATTTGAATTTTCATTCTATCAATAACCAAATAAAATACTTAATTTCTTTACCCTTCAACAATTACAAGTTAATTAAGAAGAAAGAAAAAAACAATAAAATTAATATTTAACTTAAGAAAGCTTTATTAAAATAAAATTTAAATTTAAAATCAGTAATTAAAAAAGGAAATGTTACAAAAAATATTTCAACAATCCTACAATGAGATATCAATCTTGTTTTTAAATACTTTATAAAATGTAAAAACTTGTCCCAGAATATAGTGAAGTCACCTCATCTAGTATATCATTTGTTCATTTATATACTATTCAAAAAATAGTAATAAACAAACTAAAAATGAAACATTAGAAATTGTAGATTAATTAGATTGTAAATTCTGCATGTAAATATTATTTTTCAGATTGGCAGTAGCAATTATTTTCTGAAAGCTTTCTCTAATCTTTTGCTGACAAATGTCATATAAACTCTTTTCTGATACACTTTTTGCAAATATATGTTTGTTTTTTACCTGTTTTTTTTTTTTTTCAAAATTTTAATTCCATATGAAATGGTTTCAAGCATAAAGCTAGTGACCATAGAAATTCTACTAAGCATAAAAAAAACTTGTGGACCACATTTTGTAAATGAAAAAGTGATAAGTATTAATTTAATTTCAAATTTAAAAAATATGAAGTTGTACATTTAAAAAATAAACCCATTTATGAAATAATGAAAAAAAAAACAAATCTCTATTTATATCAACAAAAAATATATTTCTTCGATTCCAGTTCTATATTGTTTAATTATTTTTATAATAAAAAATATACAGTGTGATTTTTTGGGGGAGTATGATCAATTGAACATATAGACACATACTATTATATATACAAATATGTACTCTTTGCATTATTTTTTTCACTTTTCTTTTATTAAATATATTTTTGTTTATAATTTTAATTTACTTATGGATTATAATTTTTTTATAAGTTGTATCATAAGCATGTATATATATGTTAAATAGCTTCCATATTCTGTGTTAAAAAGTAATGTAAATATATAGGATATACTATGCACTATCACAAAAAAGCATAATCTGTTAACTGCTAATGTGGATTATCCATTAGAATTAAATATAGATATGGTGGTTTTACTGTATCTATCTACACAATGAAGCTGTGATATACGCTATATAAATATGCATTTCTTCAATTGTATGCTATCCAAAAAAAAATGTAAATAAACTTAAAAAATGTAAATATAAAAGAAAAACATTAATATCATGAATTTAATAAATTTTATGATACAGCAGAAGCCATTTTTTTTCATTTTTTTTTTATAATCATGTTTATTAAGAATATTTGGGTTATACATTTTATTTATTTATTTTCAAGTTTGTTGTGGTAGAGTATTTCATATAACAAAATGTTTTCTAAGCATAAAGCTAGAAGCTTTACAAAATTTAAGAAATTAATAAAGTATTTCAATAATAAAATGAAAGTTACTGATTTAGTGATGACAAGTAAAAAACAAAAATGATATAAGATTTTTGCATTGTGTAAGAATGCTTAAAGTTTGAATAAAAAATTTTTCCAAGAATCTGAAATAGTACAAATATGGATTTGAAAACATCAAAACAATTGGGAAGATTGTCTGCCAATAATAAGACTCTTACGATGTTTCTAGATGACAAAAAGTTATTGAAGATAAAGATTATCATCCAGAGTCTGTTAAAAGTGCCCACTTATTACCTTCAATAACTTTATATTCCAAGGATTGATTTTTATGAATTCATTTATGGATTTGCATTTGGCTTCATTGATAATTTTACTTAAAGCAGTTCTTGTAGATTGTTTGTATATAACACTTTTATTGCTATCTATTCCTTTCTTGTGGATTAAATGTATTGAATATTTATTGTGTATTAGTTTGGTTGCTAATTATATTATTTTCAACCTATTACAGTTCTTATATATTGCTATTTCTTTCTTACATGATTAGATTAAATATATTACTTTTACATTGACACTAATATTATTTTTAGATTTGTTTTATAAATTTATTATTTTCATGTTTTTTTAATTTTTTGTGTGTGCAAAATATGATACTTATTTAATTTTTTCCTTCACTTTGATATGTAGTTGGTAGTTCAAGGCAATGGGAAGACTACAGGCTCTGGTTTTGTCTGTACATCTGGATAATTTCAAAAAATTATTTTCCAAAATGATTTGCATCCAATAAAATGTGTTTAGTAAAAAAAAAAACTACATATACACTAACTTACACCACTGATACACATGACCACATACATGTAGAAAAGATAAATAATCGCCAATATATATATTTCATGCTGAATCAGCACTCATCAGTTGGTCCAGATCATCTCCCACACATTTACAATCAGTGCTAAATTTATATTAATATAGCAAATCTTCATACTTTAATGGATAGATTAACAATCTACTCCAACCTCCAACTCTTCAGCTATCCATACCATTAAAAATCTGATGATGGAATGCCCCAATCCCATGCTGACGACAATATTATTGTTATGCCCATGTTGGCCTCAAGCTTCGAGTAAATGAAGAATGCATGTATTTCAAATATTACACATCCTGCCCATCCCTTTTCCATGTATTTAAATGGATAAGGTCCTATACATGCAGCATCAGTGACTTGATGTCAACATATAACAATAATATTGGCATCCATCATCAGATTTTCAATGGTATGGATGGCTGAAGAGTTGGAGATTGGAGTAGATTATAGCCTGTCCATTAAAGTGTGAAGATTCACTATCTTAATATAAACTGAGCACTGATTGTATATATATGTGGGGGATAATAATCTGGACCAACTGATAAGTGCTGGTTCAGCACGAAATACATACATTGGTGATTACTTATCTTTTCTACATGTGTGTGGTCATGTGTATCCATGATATAAGACAGCGTGGATAGTTGAAGGGTTCTTGAAAGTCTGTGTTCAAATCCCCTATATTTACAATTAAGTCCAGGTATATGAAGAATGCTTGTATTTCAAATATTTAATTATCTATGAATAAATGTATAAATCTAGCCTCTTTTCTCTTTTAGCACATAAATATTGAATTTCAATAAATGATATAAAATTTACTGATGCATGCAGAAACAAAGTGCTGAGAAATACTTTAAAAAAATATTATTTAAATCTATACAATGAATCCTGTTATAATGGAAGTTAAAAGATGAACAAATTGTACAATAAACACTTCTCATTAAATTAAGATTTACACAACAAATGCAAATATTTAAAGTGAACACCATAATGACAAGATATTTTTATCATGTTAGGTTAAGTTATCAATTTAGTCTGTTTACCCATTTAAAAATGAAAATATATTGTAGTTACTATTTTTTTTAATTATCTTGCAATTTTGGCCATAAACTTAAAAATCTGAATTATAAAACAGATTAACATTGCCATGAACAAAAAAAATTTTCAAAACAAAAAGGCTGTAAAACTATTAACAATTGAAAATATTATTATGAATATTGGTTTTCAAGATATCTGTGCACAAGGTATTTAAGAGTCTTCCTGAACAGTAAGAGTTAGAAAGCTGAATAATGTAGTGTAGAAAGAAAGAAAAATAGTTATGGATCTGATCGTTTTTAATAAATTGATTTAAATTGAGACAGAAAATAGACTTACAACATACTATCAAGAGAAAAAAAAAATTCAATAAAAATGCTGTAAGTCATGAGTGAAAATGCTGTAGCAAACATCATTGAATGACATAGGATGTGCATATACAAGATGATTCAGATCCAAAAGTTGAGTTATAATGCTGAATAACATAGTAAAAAAAGAATTCCAAACAAGAAAACAGAAGGCTTTATAAGCATTTCTTTTTGCTTTTAAAAGATTGGTTTTAATCTTCATTATGAGACATAAAACAAACTTAGAATATAGTTTCAAGAAAAACATATTTTCCAAGCAAAAAAGTGGAAATTATGTGAATGACTTAGCTAAACAGTGACAAACTTTCTATACAGTAGTGTCACCCAGTGAGTCATAGTAATCAATGGATGCAAAAAGATTTGTGCATAAAATCCCTATCTAGTCCCTGTATGGAAAGTTTGTAATTGTTTTAACAGCTTAGATAAGCATAGGAAATGGTAATTATATAATGTTTAATGGTCTAGCTAATGAACATATTGTGAATTTTTATTACAATAAGTTTATTTTCATTTTTATTTTATATTTTTTAAAAATGTTATTTTAGTTTTCAGTTAAATTATATAATTTTATATTTATAGTTTTGATTTTGTATTATATTTTTTCTGTTTAAATGTTTGCCTTCAGCAGTTATTTTGCTGTAGGGTATGAATCTGGACTGATTAGTCCCTATATATATGTATTTCAATATAAACTACAACAAACAGATGTTATACTAATATTCTAGAATCAATTAATTTGTTATAGAAAATTCTACTGTGCAATAAACAATTTTGTTCAGTCATATAAATATATTTTTGACTAAAAATTATCTGATATTATTGTTTATTTGCAAAATTCTATTTCTCGAATACAAATTATCTAGTTTAATAGTTCAAAATTCTTCATTTTTCCCAATTTGTGTGTAATACACACATACACATTTGTTCACAAATCTTGTTAATTTCATAGTATTTTAATATGATCAGTTCCTTAAATCTACAATTAATATAACTTTAGAATCCATTTAAATTTAAAAATGTAATTACCAATAAGTCATATGTCACTTGCAAGATACATTATTTAAGCATAAAAATTTATTCTAGATTTATGAATTGATGTAATTACTAGTTTCTATAATATAAATAGTTTCACACTTAGGAAAATGATTTCAATATAAACTAATATCCTAATTACCAACTTCCTGTTTTGTTTTGTTTTTAAATACCAGATTTCATATATATCATTAATTTAAATCAAATAATTATTGTCTAGTCAGACGATTAAAGTTCATGCAAGTTGCAAATGAATAGTTTTGTAATTTTATTGTCATAACAAATAAAATAATTTAACTTAATTTTTTAAAGCATGGTTATTCATTAGTTCACTGCTAAAACAGATTTTTAAAAATAACAGAAAATACTTTCTAAAATAGATATTTATATTTTGCTTTATTTTAAACTAATGAATAAATGTGTGATAAGAATAAGATAATTTAATCAAGAACATTTTAATTAAGCAACAACCACAAATACAAAATACTAGCTCCAGAATTGCTCAATAAATAGATGTGTAAGTATTAGTAGTTAAAGTGTAATGCTCCCAATTATTCAATGTATATATGTATATGTGCTAATAGTAAAACATAAATTGCCTACTTGCCCTTTAATTTTTCATGGTTTCTTATTAAATATCTACAAAAACAATACTGTTAAGCCAAATAATCTTCATTACCTAACCTTCCTAAAATAATTTTGCCAAATTAAATGAGTAAGTAGTAATAATTCAATAACAATACACATCTTATTTATCTGACATTTACTTTTTCTTTCAACACTTATATTAATACAATATATTAATTCAGTCATTAATGGTAATTCATAAACAAGTATTAGTATGGCCATTCTAAATTAGACAAAAACAAAAAAGTTTAAGAAGGATTTTGTCATGACTATATAAGATAATTAAATTCTTAAATGATAATGTCCAACATATATTGATCCTTTATTTGTGGTGTTCTCTTCTAATTCCTATTATAAACTTTTTCTGAAAGACTTTTAATACCATAAAAGCAAAATAATACTGCACTTCTTTAGAGTATTTCTGAAATCATTTTTATAACATAATTATTATCTGTTACTCTCATAAAAATCTTGTTCAAATTCATCATAATATGTATTTTAGGCTGTAATTCATTCATCCATATTTGTATAATTGATTGAAAATAAGCCTTTATAATAGTAAATTCAATATTATCACATCTGTGATGTAGAGAACAAACTAATTAATTTTATGATATTGCTATCAAATTTTCAGAATTAGATGAACCAGCATTAAATAAAAAAATTTCATTGTTTTTATATTGCCAGGATAGGGATCTATCTTACTTTCATTCAATAAATTCAATATCTAAATCTGCCTTTCTATATAAAAAGTTATGAAGCATTTAAATTGATCCACACTGCCAAGCCAAACTGTCAACAATCTGATGTAAAAGTTCCCATAACTGACTAATGAGGACCTTTTGAACATTCATTATTAAATCAAATTCTTTACAAGATACATATAAATTATTATGGATGTTCTGTATAATATTTTTAAGTAGCAAGAATATCATAATCATTTTTGCTGTAATCAGTTCAAATAATAATTCCATCTTCAAATATATATCACATGTTGATAACTATTTCATGAAACTAATAAAAACTATCCCAAAAATCATTATCAAAAAAAATTATAAATAAAGTTGTAAATAAATGTATTTCTGAATATTTATTTGAAATGCTAACCATCCATTCTTTTAAGCAATTTTCATAAATCTTTATGAATTAAATGAATCAAATTGATAAAATATATAAATAAGAATTTTATTCATAGTAATTTTCTAGATTTTCTTGATAATAAAAACATATCTACAAAGCTTCTTGATATTCTAAATCCGTAATATATTTCTGATAACTATTCATCTATTTAGCAGATTATCAGACATATCCTATTCAGTAAAATCCTTATAAATACTATAATATCTACAGCAACTTTTCTTATAATTTTTATTTTATAAATTGGAATAATAAAGGCATCTATATAATCAATTTCATAGTTCCACATATTGGTCAAAAATTCCAATAATTATGATGTTATCATATCACTATATTTTAAAATTTCTCAAAATAACTCCATTAAGATCTACAGGCTTTCTGTTTTTAAGACTACAAAAACTTGTTATTCAAATGATATGTTATTCAAATCTAAATAAATTAATAGAATAAATATAATCACAAGAAGTCATTTTTCTGATGATCAAATCACTTTCATCTATTCATATTATTATCATATAAAATCTTGTTATATCATTTTTCAGACTTATACATTATTTCCAATGTGTCAAAAAATAATCTAAAATGACCACAATCTGGAAATAATAAATATCTCCTTTGCAGCATAAATTCATTAATCAATCTTAAGTCTTGATGTAAATCCTTAAACTGCTGCCTTGAAATTTCTATACTAATTATAAATTCTACATGTTCATTTTATTATTTGTTAAACAAAGAATATCATGTTTTATTTTTATCAAGTCATTAAATAATACAATTACTGTTATATAATGTCAGAATATTTTTTTAATGAATCCAATAATACTTTCTTTTATCCATAGCAGATTCCCTAAGAGCCCTATGCAGTTTAGCACAATAGTAGAATGGCAGACTCAAGAACTAAAAACTTCCAGGATTAACCTCTATTGAGTGAATTTAAAAAAACTTGGATTGGATAATTAAATGCTACAATTAAATGCTCAATCTATTATTGGGATGCTCAATCATCATAGGATCCTATTGAGAAATTTATCACAGTACCACTACTTCTATTATTACTACTACTCCTTAAGAGAATTTCTTCTCTCAATAAAATCATGATTAAATTTTTTGCCTTGTATAGTTTAGAAATAGTAGTTAATTACTTTTAAAGATAGCAAATTCCTTATCAATTTTTTTTTTTTGATAAGATCTATTTTTAAGATAACTGTTATTTTAAATTTGGAGTGTATTAAATCTATAGTCTGTACCAATTGATGCCTAAAAGTGTCTAATATCTATTATAATGCTGATTACTAATGATAACAAAATATGTATATTGTACAATATTTTTAGAATTTTTCTTTAAAATGATTGAAAATAAAAATGGGAAAAATAAATTTTATATTTTTTTGTTCGATTAAATAACTGGAAGGGGGGTGGGGTAATACTTTTTTTTTTTTTCCCAAAAGCAAAAAGTAATTCATTCTTGATTAATCAATGACTGCAAAGGTTTTATTTTTCATGAATTTGTCAGAATGACTTTAATGGAACATTACTAAAATGATTTGCCAAATTAATTTTAAAACATATATATATAAGTAAAGAGTGAAATCTATATATTAATTTGATTTATGTACAGCATAAATAATCTAAAATCACTAATTATTCAGATGAAGAAATCAGTGACTTAGTTTTTTGTTTTTTTTTTAAATAAAAAACCTTTATTAACACAATAAATATTTACAATTTATACAAGTAAATAAACAAATGATAAATATTTTACAGTTTTGTATACCAAAACACAAAGAATTTGGTATACTCCACTATTAAGACAAAAAGTCTGCAGGCAATTAATTAGTTGTCTTAAACACAAGGAGACTGACTTGCATCACTGTACCAGAAGGAGATTCTAAGACATGCAACTCAAATGAGCAAAGCATGTAACAAAATGATTAATTGGCCCAAGGAATAAGCCACACATAAGAATTAAACCTATTCAAGAATCTCACGCAGTTTTAACAACTGGAAATACCAAATAAAGCATCACTTTAATAAACGTAATTATAAATTATTCAATAGTCAAACATCAATAAATTATGAAAAAAGTAGAATGATACCATCTATTCTTTTTAGCTTAGTTGGTATCTAAGCTAAAAGTTTATTGGCATCATTGTAAATTAAAGAATGAAATCTGTATATTACTTTGATTTATGTATAGCATAAATAATCTGAAATCTCTATTTAATTATTCATAGCATTAAGGCAGAGCCTTGATTTTAACAATCCAAAGCACCAAATGAAACATCATAAACTAAGCTTAAACACCAAAAAAGCTTAAAAAAAAAATTGCATCATTCTATTATTTTCGTAATTTATTAATATTTCATTGGAAGTTGCAGTTACTTCCATTTCAATTTCATATCATGCTGTGATTATTTATGATTATATTTATTAAACTGCCATTTAATTTTATATTTAGGAGTTGTTGGAATTAAGGCACTGCCTTAATCCTCTGAATAGTTAAATAGTGATTTTAGATTATTTATTCAGTACATAAATCAAACTAATATATAAATTTTCTCTCTAATTTATAATATCAATAAACTAAACTTAAACCCAACAAAACTAAAAAGAATAGATGGTATCTTTCTATTCTTTTCATAATTTATTGACATTTTATTATTGATGTATGCAAAGTTCTTTGGGAGTTACAGTAAGTTCCATCTGAATTGTATATTGTTTAACTATGATTATTTGTGTGTACTTATTTTATTATTCTTGCTAATTATAATTCTATTAAACAATATATAATAAAATCTAACTTTCTATTGTTACATTCATGCTGATAGAAAATAATTCAATATTTTTAAATCATTTCATGCTTTAAATATGTGAGTGGATGCACTTGTGATAAGAAAGCTTAAGCATCTGGAATTTTAATATTTATAAGAATTCTACAATTGCTCAATTGTGAAGATACAAGTCACAATGAATGTATACTATGATAAATAAATAAAACATCCACAATTAGTTAGATACAATAATATGCCGGGATAAATAAATAAAACATAGTTGCCTCAGATATAATTTACAAAAATTATCTAGTCTGTTTTTCCTTCATTTTCTAATGTGTATGTTATTTTTTCATCTAAGTGTGTAAAAATATAACCTGAGTTAATCATAATCTATAACTTAGGTATAAAAATCTATGATCATAAATTAATAAGCCCCTTTCTAATTTTAGCCAAATGTTAGAAGTTGCCAAATTTTAGGAACCCATATGTACAGAATTGTTAACTAAAATATGCTGGATCTTGGCAATTAAATAAGATATATATAATAGAAAGCTGATAGATTATATTTTTTTATAATAGTATGTTTTTATTAATGAAATAGATGTGTCAAAACATTTCATTACTGAAACCAAAATTAATGTAGAAAAAAATATACAGTATATGATAAAAATTTAGATAAGCACATAAATGTATTAAATGACAAGTTAGCATCAGATATCAAATTTATTATTAACTATTTTAAAAATATATTTTTGAGATATCTTCAGTAATGTTAATTTTTAAACTGATTCATTTTAAACATTTAATAAACTATAAACTTAATTACCTAATCAGTTTTTAAAAGAAAAAATAGCAAAGAGCAAAAATAAAATCATTTTTAAAAACAGATTGTTTTATACAAATGGAAATTTACAAATTATTAAATTAGAAATTTAAAATGATCCTTAATAAAGCATTTAAAACAATCTGTTTATAAAATAAACAGAAATGTGTTTTTTAATTATGTTTTAAGTTGTAGACTTTATTGTTTTTAAAACAAAACATTTATTATACCATTTAAAACAAATATAGAATAATTCATTTATTTAAAAATCTCAAGTCCCGTTTATTTTCATAGTTAAAGAAATTTTATAAATAACTACATAATGGCAATTGTTTGCAGGTGCCCACTGATACTAGTATTTTATATAAAGTAATAAGTTTTAAAAATGAAATATCAGGCAACTAAATTAATAATTTCAATCAGAATACAGAAATTTAAAAAAAAGTCTTGTTTATGCAATCAAATGCTTGCAAATTATCTAATATAAATGTTATGATTGAAGTGATTAATGGTTAGTATTAATAATTTCCAATTATTATAAGTAATAACCAAATAAGGTGGTCAAAGTGATTAATTTTAAGAAATTTATCACATGAATCAGTAGTTATTTATAATTCTCGACAGTCAATGTAAATGTAATAAATTTCAGTACATTAAGTTCATGACTGTCAATGGTAAATTTAATACATTTTAATACCATTAGATTCCTGACTGTCAACAGTAAATGTAATACATTTCGATACATTAGATTGGAAGCTTCTCCATATTCCAGAGGAAAGGAGGCATATCATTGTTGTGTTTTGGCTAACCATTCGCTTAGTGCTGATTACTACAGTACTTGAAGAGATTGTTTTTTATTTATGTCTATGGCTAAGGTGAGCTTTATGTTACTCGTAAGCATAATGGAGGGTTTAAACATAATGAAGAAACTATTTAATGATCAAATGAATAATTTGAAACCAAAGAAGAAACCAAAAACCAGCAGTTAGTTGAAGGGAAGGTATTCCTTTTTACTAAAAGTTAAAGAAAAGTCTTGCATTGGTGGTCGAGAGGTCAGCGCGATTGCCTTGCACTTGCAGGCAGTTGCCCGGGTTGCGGGTTCGCGTCCCGGCCGGTGCTATGACACTTAAAAAAAAGTTAAAGAAAACAAAGAGAAGTTTTCCAGCCAAATCACTTGCAGAATAAACTTATGAATGATGTGATATTGTAAAAATTGGAATGAGGTTGAAAAACTCATCATACCCGTTAAAAATGAAAATGAATCAATTATATATTTTACATTTTTTGGAAGAGAATTTTCAATTAATTCATGACATTCATATTGCAATTGGTCATGCTGGGCGAAACAGGATGATGAAAGAATGAATATAAGAATGTTACCATAGAAAATGTTATGCTATATTTAAATCTTTATAAAAATGTAAAACTTTTATCCTAGCTAAAGTTTCCCTATTTCTTTCCTATTATTTATTTGTATAATTTTATAAATGGATAAATAATACAACAATAAATAAATATAAAATACTAAATATTAAAATTAATAAATAACAAATATTATACAATATATTTTTTTTTACATTTACCAGACTCCTACTGTTAATTATTAATAATTACCTGGTCAATGTGATTTATATGTATTATTTATCATTTTGACCAAAACACCCGATAAATATTAATAATAATCTGGATTTATTATTTTCACCATTATGTATATATATGCAATGCATTATTGAATTAATATTTATGAAAAAATAATTGCTTAATTAAATATTAAACAGATTACAATTTAAAAAATATATTAAGGTAATATTTACAGACTGTCAAAAATTCTTTATTACAAAGTTTGAAATTAAGTTATATTGTTTGATAAAAATATGTTGAAATAATTATCTAGTGGATTTCTTATTTAATATTCAAATATTTCTTGATTAAGTAGTTATAACATTTCTGTGATAAAGTGATCTCGTTAACACAAGCCAGAATTTAATCATCAAAGTATATTATTATGTTATGAAGAAGTTTAAAATCCAGATATTTTACTATAGGAGATATATTCACAGATTCATTTGTTATCACTAATGATCCCTTTTCATATTTATTTTTTCATTTATTTTTTTATACTTCATATTTGTAATTAATCATACTCTATTTACTGATAAGAGTTGAAATATTTTTTTAATAATGATTTCAAATCAATTATTTCATTTGATCTAGTATGAGTGCTACTGAAGTCAATGCAATTTGAGTCTCTTCAGCAAGGATGCTTTTATATTTTCTTCAGCCATAAAATCTTGATCATAAATGTTTGTACCGAAAGTTTCATTTTACCTTATGCCTCAAAAGTTCACTTTTAATCTTCATGCTGGTTTTTATAAATTTGTCAAAGGCCAACATCTGAAGTGAAAAGTCAACTTACTTAAACCTCCAACATATACATGTCTGTTGATATCTAAACATGGGATAAGCTAATTGAAAAACTCAAAGCATTCAATTTGTTTTTCCTTGATATGCAATACACATGAGAATTTATCTTGTAACTTGATCTATAATTAATGTTATAATTTTATTGATTGTGTGTTTTTGACATCAGAAATTTCTAGAGCAGTTTTTAAAGCATTTGCAACTTCCTATAAATTTAACTTCAATTGAGGTATGAATAATATACCTTGCTATTACTGGATCTGATTACACATTTTTGATTCATATAATGTTAGAATTTACTTTATATCTTCCTATCTTCAATAAACATTTAAACCATAGTTAAGAATCTATTGTAAATAATAAACAAAAATGATGTATTAATAATATATGCAAAATTTAGATAATCTGAATAAGATAACAAGCAGAAATTTCTGTATCTTAATCGATGTCCAATAAATCAGGGAGAATATTAGTATCCTAGTTAAAAAAAAGTGTTTTTCTCCAACAATTATTCTTTTTGACAAAAGTATGAGGTTATTTCTTTTCTGATAAAGCTGAATCATTAGTATTGTATCATAATTAATGAAAAAAACAGATTTGGTTTCTTTATCTTCAGCAACAGGCATGATGATTTGATTATTTTCACTATTATGTGAGACTAACATATCTTTAATCTTTTTATACAAAACAATATCCTCATTATTTTTTATTGTTTTATTGGACAGTTTCCTCTTTATAAAAGACTTATACGTTATTTCCATACTAAAAGCTTTGAAAAAAATTTCAGATTGATTAATTCTAGCACTTTTTCCTTTAGCAAATATATTTGATTTTAATTAACAGTAAATTTATTAAAGAAGCTAGAGTAATTATTTATTGCATACAGGAAAAAAGACTTCAGATTCAATTTAAAAATTCATTTATCTATTGTCATCTCTTGCAATAAGACCAATCCAACTGTATTTCAAACCCTACCCCTTTCTTTCAATTTGACTGTGACACCTGTTTCCTCTATTAGCACATATTTTGCTTTCAATTTTTCCTTGCCAATTCCAGTACACATATCTTCATATTTAATTGTTTAATCTACAATCTCTGTATTACTTTCTTAATAAGAGACTCATGAGAAAATAATTTAAATAAAAATGATGGATAGATTATGGAATGAAAAAATGATTTTATATATGCTAAATAAGAATGAAAAGTTTATATATACAGTATAAGTATAATTTTTTCTATTGAAAAAATTAAGACTTTTTTTTTGTCACCAAAAATCAATTCTTCTAATGACAGCTGTGTTTCAATTATAATATGTTTAGCACTCGATTCATATCTAAATAATGAAAACAATTATAATTTTGAGTTATCAATGATCGCAATAAATAAAATACATAGAATATATATTTACATACATCTAGGTATATGAGCATATGTAGATACAAAATTTTCCAAATAGTTTTATTTTTATATTTATTTATATATTCTTCTTATATACATATCAACTGGTTACAGAAAGGAGTTTGCTGTTAATAAAGAGACTTTGATTCTTCTTTGATATCATAAAGAAACTGAACTGAGCAGGCAAATTTCTAATGTCCATTCCATATGTTCTTATTATTGCAACTGTTATTATTACATGATTATTCATATGTAAATGAACATGGATTGTCTGCTTTACCAATATACACCAGCCAGTGTGATGAGTTTCTGGATTTTTTATCTATAAGTTTAAGCTCTAAAAAATACCATGGGCTTTTTAATTGCTGAAAGTAATTAGCTGAAATAAAACAAGGTTTTTGAAGGCAGTTATGAATGTATGTCTAAATGATAAAGATATACCAATGATTGGAACAATGCAATGGTAATACTAATATAAAGAAGATTACAAATTACAGATCAATAATATTTATTAATCATTCGTTAGGCAAGAGGTTATCTAATAATGAATGTTTCTCACACAAGGTAGAGACCGGTTTTTATGTACCTTTAACACCTTGTGGAGGGATATAATCATAAACATGACCAAAGATGTGAAAAAGATCTATGTGAAAAAGATCTATGATCCCAAGATGCACATTTCGTGCTAAATCAGCACTCATCAGCTGGCCTAGGCTAGAATCTCTTACACATATCTTTATCAGTGTTCAGTACATATATGTAGATAGCAAATTACTGCAGTTTATTTGATAAATGTCAAATATGCTGCATCACAACTTTGACACAAATCATCTAATGACAGTATATTAATAATTTTTATTAGTCATTCATTAGACTAGATTATCCAATAATGAATAATATATCTGTAGTCTAATTTTCACTACACCACTTATATATATAGAAAGCAAATTACTACAGCATATTTGATATCAATACTATACAAAATCATTACCATGGTAATTATAATTATTCTACTGTGAATTTTGGATTCAAATAAACCAAAAAACAAAATGAATTTATAAGTGGTTTTAAAGCAATGGATCACATCAAAATATTGAGAAAAATTATAACATGAACAAATAAATATCAGTTGCCATTATGCTTTACATTTGTAAGATTGTGAAAAGGCATTTGATTCTGTAAGAATTTTTATGGTAATTAAAACTTGACTCATCAAGATATAGGATAGATCTGGGATATTGTCATATTCTAAAGAATATTTATCAAAATGCAGCAGCCGCGATTAGATTAGATAATGACAATAAGATTAACAATGAAAAAGATGTATGATAGGGTTATTCAACATTTCCAAAACTTTTTGCAGCAGATTTACAAGAAAAATTAAGGAATCAAAAATGCATAAAGATTATTTAAGTCACTAGATTTTGTAGATGATGTTATTTTTGCAAATAACATTTCAGAACTTCAGGAAATGTTGTAATAATTATTAGATGAAAGTAAGAAAATAGGACTAAAAGATAGATACTAAAAAAGTCTAAAGTAATGTTCAATGGATATTCTCAGAAGAAAATAAAGATGAATTAGAAGAAGTTAACAATTACAAGTTACTTTGGTCAGATTATTAATACAAATGGAAATATATAGGATGAAATTAATCATAAATTAAACTTGGATGGAATACTTTTGATATAAATAACAAGTATTAAAAAAAAATGCCTATGGGTTTGAAAAAGATTTTTAATATATATTTTAACAATTCTTATTTATGGATCTAAGATTTGGACACTCAACAGAAGAGCAATATAAAGACTTCAGACCACTCAACTAAGAATAGAGAAATGTATGTTGGGGAGAAATAAGAAGAGATCAAAAATAAAATACATGAGTGAGAGAACAAACAGATTTCAAATGTCACTGAAAGAATTAAAAAGATTGAAATGGGATTGGGCTGGACATATTGCTAAAAGAAATAATAGTCGATAGACAGCTAAAAATTTTAATTGGATTCCAAGAGATTACAAAAGATCTAGAAAAAGATCATATGTGCAAAAAATGGACGTAATAAGGAAATTTGCCGGAATGGTATGGAGAAGAGAGGCCATAATGAATTAAACATGAAGAGATATTTATCTAGCAGTGGAGTGATAATGGTTAACAATGGTGATGATGATATATCATCATTATTAATAGGTGTTAAGTCAACATCAATTTTGAGTGATCATATGAATGGCATTTCTCCAGAATGATCTCCACACATTTGGTTCTTCAAACTACTTAAACGTATATTACATCTTCCAGCACTTCAACTTCATTCTTTTTTTGTCTTACTATTCACAATTTTCAATTATAGTATATAAAACATTAATTTGTGATTGCTTATTCCTGCACAATTTGCAAATGGAATTATGTTTGCTTAGCTCTACAACTGTCATCAATACCAGTTTGTTGCTGCTGCCCAATATAGTTATTATATACATTGATGTCATCAATCACTGAATGATCATAGTTACTATACACATTGATGTCATCAATCACTGAATGACCTATCATTAAAAATTGATTTTCCATTACATGTTAGCACAACTATATTTAATACTGAAATATTTGACATTGGTAGATTTTCATACAAAAAATGAATGAAATAAAAATATTGAGAAGTAATAAGATTAAAATTGAAAAAGATTGATTACATTTGTGGATTGGTTTAGAATGAATACGATAATAAACAAAAACAAAAAAATATTGGCCAGAAAATATAAAAAAAAGAATAAATGCTGAATAAGTGATCCAGATAATTATTGAAAAATTAAAAATAAAATTAATAATGAGACTGTGTCCTTAAAAACAACTATATTTTAAAATATAGGTGTCCATGAGAAAGCAAGCAATCTCAAAGAACAAAGAAAATAATGCTAAATGATCTTTAAAAGGAAAATAAAATTAGATAAGCCATTTAAATAAAAAAGAACTAGGAATAAAAATAGAAACAGAAATGTTTTTAATTATAGAATGTATAGAACGGCTTTCAGCAAATGACTTAAGAAATGATAAATTTGCTAAACAATTTTATTATTACGTTATTATTTCGACAATAAAATGCTTCAGTACTTTTCAAAAACTATTATTTTTTTGAGTCACACCTATATTGATTCTCGCATTTCAGAATGAAGTAGTGTTTGTATAACAATCATGACAATACTTAAAATAAATTTTAATCATACTTTTCAACAAAATTTAAATTTTTAACAACATTTAGTTAAGAAGAATTTGATTTAGGCATATATATATAAACAATTTAAAGTTCTTACAGACATATATAATCATAATTCACACCTTTATTACGATTCCTTTGTAAAGAAAATAAAATTATAAAAGAAAATATTCTTTTTTATTAATTTGTATAGCACACCTGGTTTGCTCACCTGTGTATGCACAAACTTAACAAAAGTTTCCAGGCATTCACACTTAGTTTAGTAATTGACCAATGAAAATCTAAGACAGTTTGAAACTGTTTTGCCCTCCAGTCATGGTCCAAGTTTTATTCTTTCACTGGAGACAAGGAAGGCACTTGTATTTGTAAAGAATTCTAGTCTGAAATATATTCTCCAAAACATTCTTTTCTAAATAAAATTTTCTTGCATACTAATATGCATAAATCCATAATTACAGGAAATATATCATGCAATTTATAAATTATCAGCATTATTAGATTCCTCCCACCTACCAAAACATAGTGAAGTGTGGAATTATACTGAATTTTTGAAATAGACAAAAGGGGAGGCGCATTTTTATTTTCTCCAATCCAAAAAAAAAAAAATCAATACAGTATACTTCTCTACAATCTAAAAACGGCACAGCCTTTCCCCTTCCAAAGATATAAATATTTCGTAATTTTATAAAGTAAATGTTTATTCTTCTTTTTCACTTTTTTTTAACGTAAGATGAATTATTAAAATGCATATACAGTACTCAGAAAATGATTATATATAGATATTTTAATATTATGACTGCAGATCTGTTTCTAAAAAAAGACAAATAAAATTGTTATATAGTGGGGAAGGGATTGGGCAAAAATACACAATTTAACAAAGACATAACTAGAACTAAAACATTTAATGTGTATCGGTATACATATTAAGTTTTATATACGTGCATATATATTCTCAAATTTTCTTATCTCAGTGCATCTTTCACTTTAGCTCAATCATATCACAAACATTCATCAGTCTAGATATCAGACTAATCTCTCTCACTCTGAATGTATTTTTTAAAACACTCAACCCCCCCTCCCCCAAGTTAGTAAGACATATGTAGGTCATATTGTAATTTTAACTTCATACACACTTGAAGGAGGGAAGGGGGGGTAGACTTTTAACTTCAAATATACATTTTTTAATACTAAATACTGCTTGCCTATATTAATAAATATAATAGAAAATAAAAAATCATATAACATTATAATATTAGCCAATTAATTTGTTTTTGGCTAGTTTGTAATGTTATATGTTTTTTGGCTAGTATTGTAATGATATATGATTTTCTATTTTATATTATACTTTAGCATATATATTCAAACTTGTATTTTATCACAATTTTCTGAAACATATGACCAAAGACATGAAAAAGATAAATAATCCCCAAAATGTGCATTTCGTGCTGAACCAGCACTCATCAGTTGTCCAGATCACAATCTCTTATACTTTCCATCATTTATTTAGAATTTTATAAATAGCAATTTACTATAGTTTGATTACAAGTGTGAAACTTATTTTTTAGTTAAGCACTTTGTCACAACAATTATTTTAAATGAAACACGTAAATTTATAATATTCTTTGTAAGAAAGCAGGACAATCTATCTCTATAAGAATTTACATTTTCTTTTTTTAATCCTTTCATCTTTATTTATTCATCTTGATGTTATTTATAATTAGCAACTTAATTCTCATTCTCATTTCAAACATATGGTTTGCAATCATTTTCATCATTACTCCACAAAAATGCTCATCCTAACTCCTGAAAATAAAAGCAGAAAAAAGAAAAAGGTAGATAAAAAATTTGCCATGTCTATAAACAAATCAATGGAACACAAATACATCTATGCATATCACAAGTGTCTACTTGACAGCTTGCAAAGCCATCTTTTAAACACTCTGTAATAAACATTTTATACTGAAATTCTTCCAATAAATTTCTGTTAGCAGTTCTGCACTATAATTTATCATCAGCCAATTCTTCTAACGATCAATCAGTATTTGAAATCATTTTAAAGAGTGTCTGAAAGAGCCTTTATAAATGACAATTTATTCACTCTAAGAAACCATATTCATGTTAATATTAAATAGAAAGTATATTACTTTTTACCTACTTTATATGACTAATCCAACAGTATCGCATCTAATAAAATAAAAAATATAGATCAAAATATTACAGAAAAATCCTAAAATTTTTCCAATGCCTTAATGTTATATTAGTAGGAAATAATTGTCTTATTACCATAAGAGTAATTATCTTAATACTACAAAATATTTTAACTTATTAAATAAAATAGCAGTACATTGGAATTCATTCTTCTATCCAAAAAACATCCAAATATTTAAACTAATTTTTAAATTAAACTAATTTTCAATGTTATTTCATATCTGACTAGTAAGGCAGCTCAGGTTTTTTGAACCTTAATTACACAACCAAATTCCAAATTTATATATTGCATTTAATTTATTCAATTTATTGTGCAGATGATTTTTTGAATTGATAAAAACATCACAATTATAAGATAGTGTAACTTTTGAGGCTAAAAAAATGTAAATTCTTGTTTTTACTTTTAATCAGTTCAAATTTAAAAATACACCATCAGACATTATATTTACTGTTATAAAATGAAAAGTGTGTTTCTATTTTACAAGTTTTCATTTCAAATGCTTCAGATTCTCCATTGCCAATAACAATGTTTCCTTTTATAGTATTATGCAGCAGATGTACAATATCGAAAAAAATGTTGAATAACTAGCTAGATATTACTTTGAGAGAATAAAATGTCTTGATTAAATCTACAAAAACAATATACAAATCATTCTGTTTCATATCTTTCTTGTATTTTATTGATAACAAAAACCATATCTCTAGTGCTTCTTGATTTTTTAAAAATCACTGTGAAACTCTGATACACAAGCATCAATGAATAAGACCAACCTATTCATAACATTCTTGAAAAGTAATTTTACTGTATATTATGACCAAATATCTCTTTTGACATTTATAAGTCAATAAACTATGTTCGCTGAACTCATTTTTGCATCGCAAATAATATAAAAAATAAATATAAACATTTTGAAGCTTTATATTTATTTATGAGATATAAAATCTAAACTGAGAGCCTGAAAATCTAAATTTAGTGTTCATGATAAATAAATATATTTAATAATTTAAATTCTAATTTTAATGCATAAGTTAAGTAAGGATGTTTTAATCATATATTTACTTAAAACAAATAAATATTAAAAAATAATTTTATACCTATTTTTAATTTTGGCAGTCTTACTCTATTATAATCAAAATGCAAAGTTACATATTTTTCTTAGCTTATTATTACTGATAAGCTAAAATTAATAACTGAGGTGAAACTATAAGTTTATTATTAGTAAGCTTCTATTTTACGGACTTAGCGCTTTCGGAGCCCTTACAGTTCCATAATCATAGTCCTTTTTACAGGCTGTTAATTCCATGCAAATGCATGCAAATTACAACATCCACCTTTTCGAGACCGCGAAGCACGTGTCTTTTCTGTTGATTGATATGGCATCGCTGGTGATGTAACATGCCTCTTTGATCTTCCTCTTGACATCGTTCCTCTCTGTGCATACGATGCCGGCTTTAGATGGCTCAAATCTAAGGCTTTGCTCCTGCTGATGATCAGCAAATACTGAGCTGCCCTCTCCTTTAGTTGTAGTTTTTGTATATATATATCTATGCTGAGCCAGTCTATTGCTCACTGTGGCCCGAGTTTCCCCATAATATACCGAATCACATCCTGTCTGCGGGCACACAATTTTATAAACGACATAGGGGGTTTCTTCTATATTTCTTTTGTCTTTGGTATTGTTGATGAGCCTATTTGTGTTTAGAGGGGTTCTGAATCCGAGTTTGAATTCCTTCTGTAATATTTTACTGAAATTTTTAGCTACTGTAGGTATATAGGGTATAATTAGACATTGTCTATCATCTTTTGTGTTTTGTTGCAGTCTTTTATGAAAGCTTGCAATCCTTTTGGTTATTGTTTTGTGATCAAAACCCACGCTTATTAAGTCCCTAATGTAGCTGGTGATGTTGTTTTTCCTGTCTGGCTCCAATTTACACAGGTGGTGATTGCGAAATAAAAAGGCAGACAGCCCTGCAAGTTTGTATGCTTTAGGGGATTTTGAGAGCGGATGGATGTAGCCTCGGATGCATAAAGGTTTAATTATCATGGAATAAACAAATCCTAAATTATCTCTCTTAATTTTCAAATCCAGATACCTGACCATGTTTTGCTCGTCTTCGTGTATGCAATTAAATATGAGGTTGGAAAGAGCGTGGAGTTCATGTAAAATCTCCGTGATAGCATTTTCGGGTGCTGCCAAGAATATGTCGTCTACGTATCTGCTATAAATTATGTTTGGCACTGCTGTCTGGTACTTTGGAATCACCTATTGTTCAAAGTGATCTAGCACAATGCTAGAAACAATGCCACTAATGGGGAGTTCCATAGGCCATCCGTTGTTCATTCTGTACCATTTGTTTTCATATGATGCCAAAATATTTCCGTCCAGCCATTTCATGAAATCCACAATAAATCATGCTTTGAGAGCCGGACACTCCTTCCTGTATAACTCCTGTTCTATTATTCTAATTGATAATTGTCTGTCGATGGAGCCGTATAGCTCTGTGACATCCATTGCTGCCATCTTAAATTCATGCGGAATCGTTGCATCTTTTATTTTGCTCACAAATTCAAATGATGATTTAATTGTGAATGAACCAAACCCTATATATTCAATCAACCAGTCATTAACCAATTTGGCCGCATTGAAATAGTGGACGCCATCAAAGTCCAACATTAGCATCAGAGGTACTTCCTGTTTATGCAATTTTGCATTAGCAAAAATTCTCGGTTGTAAGGTTGCAGATGGATATATTCTATAATACTTGGCTCTGTTTAGGCCTTTGTCTTTGTGTGCGCGCAAAATCGTGATGATAAACTTCTCTCTATTTATTTTATTGTTGAAAGATGTGACTTCCTCAAATTTCAATTTTTGTATCTGTGCGTTTATTTTATCTTTGAAATCCGCATCATTCATCAAGACAAACCTGCTGCCTTTGTCCTCTTTCATGCACTTAATGTTGTTGTCATTGAGGAACTTTTTTGTACTATGTATAAACTTTCCCCAGTTGTTTCTAATGGATTTAGTCACTGCTGTGATGACATGTTCTCTACGCGGGTTGTTAATCAACCCCACCTCGATGTCGGCTATGAGCTCATTTTCGGCTGTGTCCAAGATCCTCCGACAAATTTAGGTCCTAACGCTAAAGTAGACTCGACTTATTATTATCATAGTAAATATACTCACTATTGTCCAAACAATAATCAATAAGGATTTTTAAACATTTGACATGTATGATGTATTTAATGATGATTATTGAAACTAAAACAATACAAATTTAAAAATTATATACATAAATAAATGGTATCATCATTTTCAACTATTATTGCTCTATTGTAGGATGTATTTTGACATTAAATCCAGTTTCTCTGATCTATAGCCTCTCTTCTTTACATCACATCAACAAACTTTCTTATTTCACCCATTCATCTCATGTGATCTTTTTCTAGATGATTT
Organism: Epiperipatus broadwayi; assembly: GCA_028023455.1. Lineage (NCBI taxonomy): Eukaryota > Metazoa > Onychophora > Udeonychophora > Euonychophora > Peripatidae > Epiperipatus > Epiperipatus broadwayi. Next base: position 415,635 of record JAQFVV010006501.1, read on the forward strand.
ATAAAAAATCTAGTAATCCAATTTAAAATTTCAATTGCAATCTATTATTATCTCTTCTAACACTATATTCATCCAGTTTCATTTCGATCTTTTAATTATTTCAATGATGTCAGAGACATCTGTTTGTTCTCTCATCTTTCATAGAATGGGCTAAAATGTATTTCCATTATTCTTCTGTTAAGCATTCAAGTCTCAGATCCGTAAGTAAGAAATGGTAAAACATTTTCTTTTAATCCTAAGTTAATTCTACCAAAAGCATTCAAGTTTAATTCTATGATTAATTTCATCCATTATATTTCTATCTATACTAATAATCTAATCAAAATATTTTTAGTTGTTAACTTCTAATTCAAGAGCATCAATCTTTATTTTCTTTTTCCATGAAAATCCATTTACTCTTTTTTAACATTTATCTTCAATTCTACTTTCTTACGTTCATCTGAGAATTCTTGCAATATTTCCTGCAGTTCTGAAGCATTATGTGCAAAAACAACATCAACATCTGCAAAATCTAAATAACTTAAATCATCTCCATTTAGTTTAATTCTCTTAATTTCACATTTTAATCCCCAAAATACTTATTGTAAATTGCTGTAAAAAAAATTTGGAGTTATGTAATCTTGCTGTTATCCATTATTCACAATGTTACTTCTTAATTAACGCTTATGCATTATATTTTTCAGAATATAAAAATATCCATATCTATATCTTGATCCAAAGCTTTAATCACTGCAGAGATGTTTATAAAATCAAATGCCTTTTTATAAATTCCAAACCAAAGTATAATGGCCATTCATATTCATTGGTCATTTCTATGACTTCTCTTAATAGGCGGATGTAATTTACTGTGCTAAAACCATTTTTAAATCCAGCCTGTTTTTTTTTTGTTGTTGGTTTAAATTCAAAATTTACTGTAGATGACTTATAATTATTATTTTGTTAAAGATTTTGTACAGAAATGATAGATTGATAAGATCTGTATTACTACTTTCTTTATCACCTTTCTTAATTATCAATACTACTACATTCTTACAATTATTTGGTAGATATTTATCATTTAGATATACTTTACCAACAATTTTTCTATTTTTTTTTCATATGTCATAGCATCGGCCGGGACGCGAACTTACAACCGTCTGCAACCAACTACTTGCTTGCATGGCTGCTGCGATACCTCTCGGCTAACAACGCAAGACCAATTTTTCTATTTCTTCATCTGCTTCTTTTAAAATGCAAATAATTAACATCATTTCCTAGAGCTTTTCTCTTCTTTATAGATTTAATTGCATATCTTATCTCTTCAATTTAAATACTTGGCAATTTAGAAGATGTAGGGATTACTTTGTTTTCTTATTCTATATTATTATATAGCTAGTTTCTTTATTCAGCTTAAATTTATAAAACATTGCTTATGATTATTATCATCCCAAGTATATAAATATAAAAAATTCTAACATTTTAAGTACTTCTATTCAAAAGGAATGTTTCATATATTTTCAAATTACATATGTAGATATATGCATAAAAGTTATATATATATATTATTTCGTGTAACATGTATGTGTTACTTCTTGTATAAATAATAAACCAAGATAAGTGATGTATCCTTTCTTCAAATGATAAAACAAAAAAAGTAGAAAATTTTGAATTTTAAAAACTTTTTCTTGAGAACAAATCAATCATGTTAAATGGAGCTCATTTACCAAATGAAATAATTAAATTAAATGATGTTCTGTTTTAATCAATAAATAATAATAATGGATTTTTTTTTTGTTTGTTTGTTTTTAATTAAAGATAGACTAAATACATGAATTAAAAAAAAAAAAAAGTTTCCTCTTTATATATTTTGCTTATATTCAACAGAAAAAATAATGATTTTGTACATGGATTAGCTTTTTTTTTTTTTTTTAATCTTCTCTGAATTGTGAAGTTTATATGTGCTTTTATAACTTTATATACAGTACTTGTGCATATATTTTTCTTATTTTATTCATAATGTTGCAACCATATCAAGTTTCATATATATATATATATTGTGTATTTGCAGTAAATTAATAGAAAATATTTTATTTCATAGTAAGCCTCTTTGTACTATTGATAGACTGTTGAACTTATGCCAGTGCTTAATATTTATTTCTAATCCAGTAAATGTTCTAGTTTTTTTATTAATTAAATAAATTTTGAATTAATGTGCTATATAAAAATGTTTTTCCATTTCAGTATTTTTAATTAAGGTTGGCAAAATAGTTCAATTTCTTTACTCAGTTTTCAAAATTATTTATGAGACATATAAATGTTTTAAATATAAATTTAAATTATAAAAATTTAACAATGTGGAATTAATAAAAAAAAAATTCTAATAAATAATTAATATTAAAATATCAACAAAAAATTTAATAGCCCCTGTATACTTTTAATTGTTATAGTTTTACTCAGCTTTAAAAAATGTAATTATTTAATACTTAATGAGAAGAAAAAACATCCATATAAAATCATTTTCATGAACTTATTAAATTCGATTTGGCATTGATATTTCAGTTCTTTTATTAATTAAATTTTTAATTAATGCATGATACAAAAATATTTTTATACTTCAAATTACCTTCATAGTCAACATCTTGTAAATTAGCAAGCAGTAATAAATTCTTAAAAATGCGTTGTTTTTTTTTAATTTATTCAGTTTTAAACATCTTTGTATTTATTGAGGGCATGCCAAAAGGTTGAAATTAATGAATTTACAAAAATATATAAATTCTTTATATAATTCTTCAACGTCTTTCATAATATCATCTCTTTTTGCAATAATTCCATCTTTTCTTCTTATTGCTAAAATAACTTTTCAGTATCAAGATGTTTTACATTTTTGAGACTGGTTTATTCTCTTCCACAGCATTCCTTGTCAATTCAGTTATATTTTCTTAAAACAGGCGAAACTCTCCATATAATAGTGCATATATAATTAATAACACTTTTTCATACCATTTACAAAACTCTGGATATTCAGTTCTTAATGAATCTTTTTTTTATTTTTAATTTTTATATTCCTTTTATTAAACATTATCTTGAAATGTATTGGTAAATTGCCACTTTTTTGAACCAACTATCTTCTTTGCATTTTTTAGTAAAGTATCAATTATTTCCTTGTTGATTTTAGTCAAGTCTGAACTATGTTCAAAGTTTATTAATATTCTAAAATAATTTCAAATTCTAATTTAAATTCATTGAAATATTTCTGAATGTTAGGAAAATTAACTGTTTATATTGACTTGCTTAACAGTTTTTATCTCTAGATTTGCATTAAAATTTATTTTACATCTCACTAATCAATGATCACTTCCTGCATTAAAATCTATTAAGAACATTATAATCTTGAAATACATATTTTTTTGCTAATCAAAATATAATCCAATTCTGCTATACTTTCAACTCACTGCTATCATGTCCATTTTCACTTTGAAATTTTTCTCAATGGAAGAATTCATAATAGTTTTCCTATAAATCCCATAAATCTGTCTCCTTTCTCATTTCTATCACAATAACCAAATTTATAGAATTTTCTTCTTACAAATGTTTACCAATTCTAGCACTAAATTTTTAAATGTTTAGCCTGATCAAAAGCATTTTATACATCCACATAAAAATTATTTATGTCTTCATTACAATGAGAACTTGGAGATATAAACTTGAAATATCTGTATTTGGTATCTTCCATTAATTTGAATAACCAATCTTGCTACTTTATCATAAATCTTCATAATGTTCTTTCAATTTTTATTTATAATGAATCTCACTCCGTGCCTTATAGAAAAGAACATGTCCACTTTTTAAAGCAATTGTCTCATCTTTTGTTCTAACTTCACAAAATCCAATTATGTCTTTTAATATTAGAGTTCTTTTTCCAATTCAAGCAATCTTTTTTCATTTGAAAATATGCAGTTGTAAGTAGTTAAATAAAAGGTTATTAAATATTTTATATATATATATGTAAAATGTGTTTAATAAAATGTGTACATGTTAAGATTTATTCCATGTCTTGATTTCTATAAAAGATCTGAAGTTTAACATATGTGGCTCTTATGTTAAGCAAGTTTGAGTAATCTTGCTGTGGTGGATAATAATGATATTTCTTGATAATTAACAATTGAATGACCTTTCAAATATGCTGGTATGACTTTGTCATCCATATATAAAGCGAGCATATCACATTTAACAACTTTCATTAACTAGGACAGGAAATTTTAGTTTTTAAGGTCATAAAATAAGAATTTTAATTTCATCAAGTTGGATATCTGTCCAAATATAAATAAGCCAAAAGGATGTCTACATTGTTAAATGTAATCATGAACTTTTGTACTATTATTCAAAGATACTCAGAATATTCCATCTGTGTTAATATGTATTAACATAAAATAAAAAAATCATTATCCACTGAATTAATATAATTACTGCAATGTTTTTGATATCTATATGTTATTTTCAAAGTTTCAAGGGGAAAAAAAGATATCCTGAGACTTTATTTATATATTATGTACAATCATTTTTAAATCCCTCATCCATCATTGAACTGGTACTTTTAGAAACCAATATTACTAATGAAATTTCATTTCATTTTATTATTTGATCGAATAGAGAATGCTATGTGCCTTTTAAGCAATCAGGATTTCTTTTTTAATTACCTTATATTGACAACAAATTCATTAAAAGAATCCATACCTCAGTAACACTTATCAGCTTGAAAATTAGAATTTTTCATTTTAGTTTAACAGCCATTAAAATTTAACTTGTGTAGCAATTGCTTTCACCTAACAAATAAATTTCCTAATAGAATGTTTAAAATAGAGCATATTTTAATGCTATTATCATTTCAATCTTCAGCATATTAAACTAAAATCTATCAAATGATATATACTACAAGTCTCATCTAGCAATGTCTTCTTTCACATTCCAGTTCCTTACTACAATACAATCCGTATTATGCCATTGAAAGTATAAAATAATCCAAATTGCTTTTATATGGGGGGGGGGGTTATCAAATTATTTGTGATAGTCAATCCAAGTTTTTATTTAAAATTTGGCTAAGATCAGTTGAGTTCTTAGAATGAAGATAATTTCCAGTAACTTTAGTCCACAGTTTGCTATTTTTATCACATAAGGATTAGGATCTCGAAAATCAGTCATTGTAATTGATGCTGCAGCATCATCCAACAAAAAATAAAAGCTTTTTCTGAAGTATTTAAATATAATATGTATAAGTATCTTTGCACAAATCAATTTTTAATATTAATTTTTCCATTGACACATCTAGAACAAAATATACTAAGATCTCAATGATTTCAACAGCATGCAGCCATTTTTCCCTTGTTAATGTGTCCTGTTGAAAAGTTTTAGCTATATACCAATTTTCTTAAATTTTATTTAGAAAACAAGCAACACAAATTTAAATTTAGATAAATCCTTAATTGTAAATGCTATCCTATGATCAGAGATCTTAAAATAGCTCATATCAAACTAAAGTCCATACAATCCATTTTTTTAAAAAATAATAGAATTACCCCCATGACCTCTTACTTTGCCATTATTCTCATTATTGATATTAAATTTAAATTTATTTATTTATTTTCACGTATCAAAGCATCGGCCGGGAGAGATTTTCCATATTTATGGAAACAGGGATCCCAATTTCAAATATTTTATCAGTGAAATTCATATTCCAATTCAAATTCAAAACTGACTCATCATTTCTATAATAACCCTACAAGATCAATTAATTAATCTAATCTATTAAATTGTTTCTATATATTGTTTTTGGTATGCCGAAGGCTTGCATATTTTATGTTAAACAAAAATTGGAAAACAGAATTGTTGTGCATGTAATTAAAGGAAATTAAATAGCATAATCCCATTGGCAAAAATAGTGCAGATATGGCAGATGGCAAGTGAAGTCATGACAATTGACTGAAGATAATAAGAAAAACAAAAAAGGAAATAGAATGAAAAAAAGAAGATAGAGAAAAAAATGAAAAAGACTCTTTATAATAGCCTTTTATAAGCTATTATACCTGTCAAATACTTCATTATTGATTATTCATAATCAATTTTCATATCAGAGTTTAATGATAGCCTGAATTCAGCACCCAACATTACAGATATTTAAAAAGACAATAGGTTATTAAATACAAATAGTCAAATCAGAAACAAAAAATAAACAGCATAAGATTTGAATTAATGAGCATGCAACTAAAAAATGAATTTATAACTAAATAAATACAATAAACTTTTTGGATTTTTGAAAAGCTTTAGTTTAATTTAAAAACATCCAATATGTAAATAGCAGATCCTGCAAATCAATCCAAACCATTTTCTTCAAGACCCCCCCTTAATTAACACATGTTCAGTTATTTAAAAATTCTTCATTAGCTAGCCATCAATATTTTTTTCTGCTTTCTCTTTTTCTTTCCATAGTTTCAACATACCTGCAAGTCTTTTACTGATAAAATATAATATGACCTAATTTAAAAAAGTAAATTGGAATACCAAACTTCAGCTTATACACAAGACACATTATAAAATAGAATAAAAATACTAACTTAATATATAGAGAGCCTAAAACATATAATGTTAGTAATCACAAAGTAAAATTTTTGATAAATATTTAAATAATAAATAAATATATATACATACACATAATCACACATCTTGCCCATGGCCTGGTTCGAATTTAGATCCCAAGCAAGGTAATGATTTTTCTTTCAGATAATCAACCAAAGACAAATCAGCTAGTCATTCACAAATGGTCAGTAAATAGATATCTAGCTATTCTTAACTAGAAAATAAAAATATAAAACTAATAAATGCAGAGTAATGCCTTATTCTTGCTTGTTTCTCCAAGGGGGGGGGGGGGTCTGCTGAGGTCTTTGTTTTGCAATAGGCTATTTTAACGTTGAGCTTTTTACCTACTACAGTACACATTAGCATGTACTGCATATAAGAATCACAAGCAAAAAAAATTATCATCATAACTAATAGAAAATGTTCATAAAATTCCAAAAATATATAGCCTACTTTACTTATAAATACTGCATCTTTATCTAATTTAACAATAAAGTTACACATATATTAATCAAATCTGGTCTCAATTTTTATAAGTAAGAAATTAAACTTTTATCAGTCATAAACTTTTCCCAGTCAATCTCTTTAAACTTTTGGGGAAATTCAAACAATGATTTCTAAGAGACCAACTTCTCCATGCTTGAGTTGTTTCAGAACAGGAAGAACTGAGGAAAAGTTGGGATTTTGCACCTTTAACAAAAGATACACAATGACAAAACTTCATTGTTGTTTATGCTAAAAGACTGGATCCATGGCCACCAGCTTTGAAAAATTTACACATTAGACGGTTGAAATTCTTAAAAGAATATATAATTTATTACTTACCTATACCTATCCAAAGAATAAAAATTATTATTTTTCTTATTAAAACAAAATCTGCCAGCAAAATTTTGAGCAAACAAAAATTACTTCGACTCTTTTGTAGCCTGCTGTATCTGTGTGTGTATTATTGATAAACACACACACACACAAAAAAAAATCACAATTAACACAGGATTTTAAGAGACTTAAAATCCATTTATTTTTGCCTTTCTATAAATAAAAATTACTAAATTCATTTTCAAAGTGAAAGAAATAAAGTTTGTAATCATTAAGATCAAGTAATGATATCATTAACTAGCAAATTTGCATTAACTTATTAATACAAATTAGTTATCTTACATTTTTAAATTGCAGATTTTTATACATAATTTTCATTTAATATACATTCTATGGAATGTGCCTGTTTGTGAAAGGAATATAAACTGTTTAATTACATTAAACAAAAACAATTAGAAACTTAATTTTACTAGATAGAGATCATTTAATGTTCATGCTTTGATTTGTTATAGTATTCTATTTTAAAACTTTGGTTTGAAAGTTAAAACTACTAATAAAGTTTAATAGATAAAAAGATTGCATGGTATTATAGATCTGCTGTCTTAGATTCTATTTCTGGAATTACTGTTTCAAAATAACCTAAAGTTGTTCAAACTTGACTTACACAATGATACATACCCTATGTTTATTTTGTTAGTGCTTAAAACGTCCAATGCTATATTTAAAAAATTCAGAGAAAGCAAGCTTTTATTTTTTGTTGGATAATATAATTACAGCAATATCATTAAAAGATTGAATTTTTCTTTTTGGAAACTTTAATGAAGGGATCTCAACCCCAAATACAGAAATAGGTCAGTCAATTAGATGTATATTAGATATGAGCAGTATTCTTTATTATTCTGTGAACCAAACCATAAACTAAAAAAAAAAAAAAAGGCTTTAACAAAAGTGCTTTTGTTGTCAGGCCTTACATCTTACATAAAGTTACATCACTATTTAAATTTCACATGATCACCATTTCTTATGCTTGCTTATAACTGTTATTAAAACTCTGATGAAAGCCAAGCTAGAAACTAGACTGGGGATATTGGATGAGTAGGCACTAGATAGGGATTTTATGCACAAGTCTTTCAGGCATTCATTGATTACTCTGGCTTGCATTGGGTGGCATTATTTATGAAGTTTTGCCTGTTTTAACTGCTTGAGCAAGCATAAGAAATGGTGATCATGTGATGTTTAGTGGTTTAATGTATATTAGCTTCTATTTTGTTTTTCATTTTTACAAAGAAATCATTGGAATAGTTACAGGGGTCCCCAACCTTTTTGCACTTAAGAGCACATTCTATAATACTGGCCAGGTGGCGGGCACCATTTATTGTTTCAACCAGGTAGCGGGCACCATTTATTTTTTCAATGTAAATTTATAGTTGGATATTGTTAATAATACACATAATGTACTAAAAAATATTTATTTCAAAAATAAAATTTTAACATATAATTAATGTTTATATTTTTACGCTGTAAAAGTATAGTATGCCCTACAATTTGATTACAATATAATACAACAATTTATAAAAAAATTTAAAAACTAAATTTATTTGTATCAGATAAATAATTTTTTATCGTGTTCGGATAGGGCGGGCACATATAAAATGGTCTGCAGGCACCATGGTGCCCGATAGGGTTGGGGACCCCCTGGAATAGTATATAAGTTACTTCATAAATTATCTGATACAGATTAAATGGTGTATTTTTTAATTTGAATCAATTAAATGCAAAAACAATAATATATTTCAGTACCATATAATACTAATTCATCCATGCACTTTACTACTGCTATATAATGCTTTATTTACCATCCTCTTTTACAATTTAGTTTTGAGTGCTCCAGCAATCTTCTTCAGAACGTTATACTTTTAGTAGCTCCCTCTAATCCATGCACTTTACTACTGTTACATAATGCTTTATTTCGCACCCTCTTTTACATTTACAGTTTTGATTATACTTTTAGTAGCTCTCTCTTTAGTATAACGTTCTGAAGAAGATTGCTGGGGCAATCAAAACTGTCATTGTAAAAGAGGGTAGTAAATAAAGCATTGTGTAACAGTAGTAAAGTGCATAAATGATTTAGTATATGACATACATTTGGCAATGCAATAAGAAGGATTAGTTAATATATTTCAGGCTTTTAGATTTCATTTGTGCTATTGATCTATGCAGTCACCAGAAAATTTGTTTTAGAATATTTAAAAAAAACTCACGTGTTTTATCAATCAATAGTAAAAAAGAAATCATTAGCAACTTTTGGCGGAGATAGTTATCATCTTAACATCTTCTAAGATAAAAATAAAGATTTGGATATTGAAAAGCTGTGCAAAATCAATATGCTGTTATTGCATTTAACTAGGTAAAAGATATGACTTTTCATTATAGTAATATAACTATTTCAACTAAATTAATTGTTTATAGGATTGTTATTCTGCCAAATTTATTGGATGAAAATGAGCATCAATTCCTTATCAATATAACATAAAAACAATGGAAAATTTCCCATTTAAACATAATGCTCTGTAATATTATAAAAACATGACAATTTCCATAGATCAATTACTATGTTCTTCAGCTAGTTTGATATGATGATAATAGAATATATTATATGCCATAAAGCCATATCTTCATTAGATTATGTATCTATAGCAAACACAAAAATAACAGTGTTCTTAAAACAATATTATATAATCAATTTGAGCACAGTTTTAGTTAGAAAGACCCAAATAAAATTATTATATGAAAATTAGTTTAAGAATCGATTATAATGAAAAGCTACAATTAATAAATAATTAATTAATAATAAAACTGATAAAAAATAGAAAAAATGCAGTAATTATCATGAAATATTTCTGTTATCTATTACAATAATACTCTCAAAGATTTTAAAAAACAGACTATATTTCAAATATTATATGAATGATTATCACAACTCAGTTTTTTTAAGTTTAGTGAATAAAAAAAAATATTACTAGAGATGGTTTTTGTGTTAAACAAATCCAAAAAATATATAATAAAATGTATGACTCATAAATTGTTTTGATCAATTTGGTTATGGTATGTGTTTTAGTTAATTACAAAGATTTGTAGCAATGCTCAAAATTAAATGATTCTGTCTGTCAAAGTTTCTTTATTATTGAGTTTTTAAATGATGGAATGAGGGGAAACATTACTACAGATAACAAATCTGAATCATTTAAAATGAAAAGATTAAAGAAATAGCATGTGATATACATAAATACATTTGTCTTTCATGAGTTCAGTGACAAGAATAACAAACTCTGAAGCTCACTGTTCATAAATTGTGATCCAGGTATGCTTTCCAGTGTTCGAATGCATTGTTTCCTGAACATAAAACATTTAATTAATATTAATTATTATGAATTAGTTTATATATTCATAATAAAACTCATCTATACTCTTTCTTTTTTATTTCCCTTTTTTGCCTAAAATTAAAGTGCCCATACTCATTGACAAATAGTGGCTAATGATAGATATTTACTTCAAATAAGATTTCTTTATAAATTTTATTGCAAGAGTAGGTTCCCAAATATCCTATAGTAGAATTTCATAGTTTACATTTACCTATTTATTAAATATTATAAATAAATTAGGCATGCATAAGTTTTTTTAAGCAAAGAAAAAGAATATACATTTTTTTTTTTCCATGCACTAGAAAGAATGACGAAATAGATCTTAGCTAAAACACACTAATTACTTTACTTGATTAATTTTATTATGCTTTTTTTTTTTTTTACTTCAATCTCTTTTAATTAATTACAATGTTTGATTCATAGTTAATTAAATTTATATAAAAATATAAAAAGATGCTATCCACATACTTTCTGTAGTGTCATCCTATGAAATTGGCTATTTCCAAAAAAAATATCATGATAAAATTCATGATATAAAACCCAAACTTCTTCAAACAATAATGTTAATATTAATTAGAATCCAATAAAAATGTGATAACAATTTTTATATAGACATATATGATCACTGGTGACAAACATATTATACTGTTTTGTAATGATTTATATTTAAAAAATTAACAAAAGATATTAACTAAATAAGCAAAAAAAAGTTATCTAAAATTGCACAAAATTAAACAATTTTAAATAAAAAAAGTATGATTGTATTCAGTCTACTTTCATTAATACCTTTTCTTTAAAAAAAAAAAAAAACATAATTAAGATTTATTTTTCATTTAGGATAAAATTTATTCTGATAGTATAACAATTTCTTTATAATAAGCAATAAAATTATGAGTTTTATTAAAATTTCCTATCATCTCCAGTTCCATTTTTTTGTTTGTTTGTTTATTTTTGTCATTGTCCTTTTCTGGTGTTATTCATTTATTAATAGTAAATGTGATTTCAGTAATTCTTATAACACTGCTCTTATGAATTATAATTTCCATATAGTCTTAACATTATTCGTATGAAGAACAAATCTAAATGAAATGGCAAAACCAATCTTAATGTTACTAAAAAAAATATTAGTTAGTATAAGCATTAATATTTTCTAAAATTAAAAGATGCCTCAAAATTTAATTTTCCTTTCAGTTGTATTTTTTTCTTTCAACTTCCAAAGCAAAATAGTTCATGAATGAATAAACATTTGCATACCAATACAGAATGCTTCCTTAGACCTACAAATAATTGGTAATTATTTTTTTTAAAGCTCTAAGTTTTTTATCCTATAAATTAGTAATAGTTTTAATTTTTTATTGCTATATATATTATGACTAACAATTTCAAAACTTTAAAACTGGAAAGAATTGTTTTTTAATAATAAATATATATTAACAATGATATTCATTCATAATAAAAACCGGTCTTTGCTTTTGGAATATATCTGCCCTCAATAAAGTTTTCATTTTTTTAGATAAGCTTTCATGATATTAGTAATGATACCACTTTCTATCACAATTTTTATATTTTTAAATCCATAACAATTTCAAAAAACATTCTAACCAATCCTTAAATAGTGATAAAACATCTGTTATGTTACAAGTTTTCTGATATGCCAATCTAAAAGACATATATGTACACAGTAAAAAGCTTCAATACATGGAGACAATAGACAACTCCACCATATCCATAACTTCATTTTTATTGTTATTTACTTTTGAGTGTGAAGACTTACTTGTTCTTCTAAATGTAGATTCAAATATTCTGAAAATGTGAATGATATTCATATTACATTTGCCACTTTTTCTTTTGGTAATGTCATAATTGTATTGTTTAGTGTAAAAAAAAAAACTGTATTCAACATTATAAATACATATTAATATAGTAATAACAAGATTGACTAACAATGTACTATTTTGCATTAAAAATTTAACTTATCTTCATTCTCATGATAAAAAAAAAAAAAATTGTACTTTAAAAATCACTGGTTTATTTTGTGTGTGCTGAGTTTCTACATTGTAAAATGCTAAGTTTTTGTCAACTTCCTTTAAATAAATCTGGAGAAATAAGTTCTACAATTACTTAGTCATAATGTGCTTATTTGTGTACAATAAATGTCATGTTAAAAAAATACATCTAGTTCAAGATAGGTAATTTAAATTATTCCTATAGATTTTAAATATTCCTAACATAAAAATGAATTCACATTTATTATGTTAACTTTAATCTGCCATAGATTGAAAGATTGAAATGTTTTTTTTTCTATATATTTTTTCCATTATAACCCAAAATCTGCTATACATATTTAATTTTTTTCTTTTAATTGAATTTGCATAAATACAGAATGATTACAATGACTATATATAAAAAAGATTTAAAAAGATACTAAAGTTTTTTTAATCTTCATCTTACAAATTAAAGAACCAATCTATTAATTTAAAAAAAAAAAATCAATTCTTTATTTATTTCCAACATCTTCCTTTTTCATATGCTTATAACTTAAGATTACAATTCATTTTAATTGTTTAATATCATACAATATTTATATATTGCAACACTTACACCTATCTTGAATATAATTATTACCAATAATTATTTAAAATCTATTATTAATTTTATACATTAATAATTGTGTACAAACTGGTCATTTAAAAATTATAATATGTAGATAATCACACTATAAATATATATATATGTCCCAAAATTATCAAAGTAAAGAAATCACCATTATGTTTTAATTGTTGTTGTCATCCATTCATTAAATACACATAATAAAATGACATCATAATTGAAACAAGAAAAACATGAACTTAAATCAGAATGGTTAACAGAAAGAGAGGAATAAAAACTTTTTTTTTTCTCTTCTTGAAAATAAGAGAGATTCAAACATAACACTGATTAGTCGATATGTTTTTGAGTAAAATGTAAGTCTGAATCCACCATTCTGAGCCATTCAACAGCAATCAATAAAATATCACATCTCCAAAAAAGATAATTCAGAGAAAAAAGAAAAAAACTGTCCTTATAGTTACAAATAGATTTAATATAAAAAATATACTTTACAAATATCAAAAATCTCTTTCATAATCCGACTGAACATTAAAAATAATCAACCACTTCATCATTATTTAGAGGATCGTGTATAAAATAAAACTATGTTATCAAATTCCAATAGAACCAAGAATTCAAATAAAATTCTAACATGGTTACCCAATTATGATTGGCTAGAAAGGAATAAACATCATAGAGATGGAATGTTAACCATACTACCATAATGTCGAATCTGATTGTAATGAAAAGCTATTACTATCTGTCTGTGTTAAACATCAAATCAAAATGAACTACCACAAACCAGAGGAAATCCTTAGATGGAAATTAATATTGTAAATGAAAGAATGGAGTCACCACTGGGAAATTTGAACAGCATTCAAATATGGAATAATATTTTTTGAAAGATGAGAAAGACAGGATCCCTAAAATTAAAAGTTATTTCATTCGTCAATACAAATTGTTTATAAATCAATCTTAGTCTCAATTACACAAGATTAACATCATATGTATGATTCTCTTTTGTATATTTTATTATTTTCTTTCCTTTGATAACAGGACAAGCTTCATTCAACTATAAGCTAAATTTATTGATATCTACTGATCATTAATAAATATAAAGATCCCAAGTTAATTTAATAACCATTGAGATTATCTACAGATTTAAAATAGTAAGATTTATTACTCTACCTAATTTTAAATATACATACTATGACTATTATAATGTTTTATTATAAATGTAATTCATTTGATGTAATTAAAGTATTAATTAATATTTTTTTTTTGTTATTCGGAATGAATGATTAATATTCCTGTATAAGTGATTTCTTCCATCATATTTTAACATCATCAATAATAGACTTTAAAATAAAAAAATAATATTCAATTTATATCTTTATGGTATTATATCACATGGATAGGAAAGTCAACTATAATTTATAGATCACCGTTTGAAAGAAGAGACAAATTTATTTTGTTAAAATATTAAATTAGTACATTCAGATAAGAAACAACTATCCCTCATAACAATAAATTATATAGCGTATTATATAACAGAGATGCAAAAACAAAGGATGATCATATTTCATTCCATTTTTTTGTTTATATTTTTTTTTTGTTACAGTTTGCTATTGATGTGATTTCATTAAATTATTACTATAAATCATTTGTGATTATATATCTATTTCACAATTCATATCTCAACACACCATATATATATATATAGCTGGTATGCAAGCAAGATATAATCACACCCTGAGCTAGCACTCAAGCATATTCTTCCAGAGTTCAAATTTTGTGGATTAGCAAGAGTAGATTAGAGGGTACATGGGGAATAGCTAGATAAAATGAATTTCTTACTGTTTTACTATAGTAATTTCATAATCATATTGATGGAAATAATTTATATCATCCTGTTACCCATGACATTTGATGATTATAGATCATTTTGTCTCTCTCTACACATGTTTAATCTATCATAAATGCACCCCATTAAATGTGCTACCCGAAATAAAAGGGTTATCAGATGAGGGTTTAGTAGCATTTATGTCGTTCCATTAGAATATATATATATATTAATGCCTAATAAAACATGCTTTATTAAAATAATATATTTATACTTTTGTTTAACATGTACTCTGTCAGGTGTATAGATACTAAATTTGGAATTAAAAAAAAAAAAAACAATAAGTGAAGTAGCCAATGGGAAGTCCTGTATTTGGTATACTATTGTAAAATAGTGATGACTGAATACATTTTTCTTAAATATAATAGCTCTGCAAAATTTGAAAAATTCTCAATAATGACAAGTTAGAAAGACTTTTGCAGTCTCAACAAACTTAAGACTCATTTAGGATAAGTTATGAAAAGTTTATTTAATATTTCTACTATCCCATAATAATAATTTTGTAGTAATGAAAAAATATATAGTAATAATTCAATAATACAAAATTTAGACTTTATCTTAAACCTCTCATGTCTTTAGGAACTTTATGATATTGAAAGTTTAACAACTGATGATTATAAATTCAATAACAATATTAATTTTAATATTTATTGGGTATACAGTTCCAATATGTTCTGTGTTAAACATCTTTTTATCAATTCAGTAGAAGTTATTTAACACTCAAAAGGCGCATGCTCAATCAGCTTGAAAGGCTGATATTGGAATGAAATATAAAAAAGAATGTAAGTTTTTAAAATTACCTTCAAATTTTTAAGATTTCAATCTTTTAAAAAATCAATCACTAGTTTATTATTAAAATATGGGAGGGAGGGTATCTGGCCAATTGAAACAAAGTTTTTGTGCTCCAAGGTTACTTGTTTCATCTAATAACTAACCATGATATTTAATAAAATTAAATACTTCAGATAGTATATTGTTTCACTTGCTTCATACAGTTATATTTAAAACTATTTTCTTTTCATTCTCTAAAATTACTTTTCTATCTCAATGATTTTAGGGAAAGAGATGATTAAAATGTTGATTTTTAAATAATGAACTCAATCTTAAATGGATCATAGAACAAGAAATTTTTATCAATATGAAATTTTTTTGACTTACAAATTAGAAAATCTAATTTTATGGTTGACTATAAAATTATAATAAAGCAACTAACTTCAGAAATTATATTCAGCTTAGTTTAAGAGTGCCTATATCACATAAATTATCAGACTTAAAGATGTTTCTCAGTAGAAATAATATGTACATATATGAAATTAAAAAAATTTAAAAATTGAAATATATGCTAAACAAGTGGAACAATAAATAGAATATGGAAAAATGCATAAAACAATTCAATTATAAGGCAAGATTTAATATTAAACTTAACAATAAACCATAGATAATTTATCAATTTAACATAACATAAGCATGTTTGCAATAATGAGTTCAACATTGATTTATGATTAATTAATTTGAACAGGACAACAATTCAAAAATAAAATAAATCTTAAGGAAAAAGCTAATGTTTTGGGGTTGCAGAAATCCCTGTTGCTATTGAACAAATTATGGAGTGACTAAATCAAATTTAAATACAAATATTAAACAACACATTCATCAATATTATTATTCAAAAACATCCTAAATACAATTCTTTTTATTTAATTCTGATTAAGTTAACACTGTACATTAAGAAAGAGACCACCAGAAATGAAAGATAAAAATGTGGTTTGTTTCTAATTTAAATCATACCCCCAAATAATGTTCCAGTACTATTCAAATAAATCATAATTGGAATTTTGATTAACAGGGCAATTTAAAGTTATTTTATTTTAGCATTAGCCACAAATATAATATAAAAATATTGAAAATTCACTTCGTGACTTGAAAATTTTGAAATTACATTTTACTTTGTATCAAATTTTTGTTGAGTTTATATTTATCTCAAGTTACTAATCATTTTTAAAAAATTATTACATAAAAAAAAAACAAAGATTAAGAATTTTATAGCACATATGTTAGAATATTCTTATTTGTCATGTTTATAAATTTTTTTATCTATACAAAACCGAGTCGGAGAAAATCACTTTGATCACTTCCTTTAGATCTCGATTTTAACTTTGGCTGCACTTCACTACAACAGCAGACCAGCCCTTCAAGCAGAGAAATATAATATCATAGATGAAACATCCACAGTATCTATAACCACAGAGGCTATACAAAGTATAATCTATGATCACCTTTCCAGGCTATAACCCTTCTCAACTGCTAGATTCAAACCCCTGCCATGTTTTGAGGGTTAACCTCAGGCGCCAGCTAACCACAGATTATGTAGGCAGCATGCTCGAACTACAGTTACACTATCCAGCATTTGATATATTCCAAGCTAGCTCCTTTTCTCAATTGCGAAGCAAAATCTCTTGACACCCTTCCAAACACTTATAGTAATTATAACTTAATCTATTAGTGACACAGTTATACGAGAGAGAATCAATCGGACAATTAAGCAAACAAATATTTTATTTTACACACACATGATTATAACATGATATAATGAAGAAAAAAAGACATATACACACATATCTATGTATAACATAATATAATACGAATATAAGAATGCAATATTAAAGACTACATTGGCTGTAACTATTAAAGTTTATTAAAGTTCTTTCACTCATATATATGTGCAAATCTTTAGAATAGGAAAATAAGAATTATATTTACCTAGGATTCTGAATAGCATATCACACTTTCATGGATACAGTTCCTTGTTTGTTTCCTTATTTGTCGATTACCAACTGGTTGACCTTTTCTTTCCATTTTGGCTTCTTATTGATTTTCTAATTTGCAATGAAGAGAATGATCACGAAGCGGGCATGAGTTCGAGGTTAACATGTGATGGTGCTGAGGAATGGGATCGAAGCCTAGCCGCACACTTCGGTTGTTGTTTAGTACTTCATGCTGCTAGGGTGGCCTTCAGTGAAGATAAGTCGAGGCACAAACATCCTGGAAATGTGGATAGCTTTTCGCCATCTTCTCTAATTTTTATAGTAATACAGCAGTGTTAACTAATAATTTTATTGCTTCTGAAACAATCTGAATGGTAATAATAATGATAATGAATCAATGATAATTTCTCGTCTCTCAGTCCTTTTATATGGTTCTCTTTATTGTCCTTCGATCTGATTTAATTAATTTTATATTTCCTTAATTAATTTTTGCATTCTGTTTTAATTTAATCTCTTTGCATAGATTAATCTAATACTTCGATAAGATAATGTTTGTAGACTTTCTGTTTCTTTAATTAGTACAAATGGGAGTTATCATTTCTTTTTATCAGCCAATGAATCTTTAATGAATTGCAAATTTCAAAAGTTTTCTTATTACAGATTATATTTTTAGTTTAATTTCATTTTTACATTCATTCTTTATTATTATTATTTTTATTTATAAAAAGGAGAGCTCATTCTAACTTCTACTTAAGAATTATTTCCCCCTCCCTACTTGCTCTTTAATATTAAAACTTTCCTTTATTTTTCAACAAAAAGTTGATGTAATACTTTATTTTTGCAAGTTTGCATTTGAAAAAAAAAACTCTTTAAAACATATAATTTACATTTTATTATTCTCATTTTTCTTTTCCTTTTAAAATCAATTTGATTATTTATTATTAAATGATTACATATGTAATACAGAATATGTGTGGTTTTAACCCATGTATTGTATGGCAGTACAGTATCTTAACCTTTAACTTCTTTAGTTTTAAAGCATATTTTATTGCAAAAAAAGATTAAATTATATTACATAATATATTTTACGAGTTAATATATGGTATAATGATAATAATTTAAGATCTACAATTACAATGATGTTGATAGCTTGACTAAACTCCATGTAGCTGAAAAAATGTCAGGTGAAATGAGTGCTTGCTTGGTCTCTGTTCTTTATTTTAGAAAGTTTGTTATGGAAAAGTGATTGAAGCTTCCGAGATGTCGAATTAAAAAAAAAAGATATCTCATAGTATGGAAAGTATAAATGTAGTTTTTCATGTGTTAGGAAAGAACCCTCTACATATACAGTTTATTAAATAAGTGAGAAAAGGAACTCGAGATCTAAAAATTGAAATTATTATGCTACAATATATTTGTAATGCTGAAAAATTATTAAGGAAATGTTTCACAGTTTCTTCTTTCTTGTGACATAGTGAACATATTGTCTACATTTGTAAAAAACCTTTTAATTTCTTTATTGGCTATTTTATAATAAAAGTATATAAGACAAATAGAAACATGGGGAAAAAAACTTTGAAAACTATAAATCTTCAAGTAAGCCAGTTCAATTCAATTTTTCTAATAATAATATTAGAAGACTGCAAAAAAATAAGTTCACATATGATGGAATCCACTACCATAATTATAATTTAGATTAAGTTTCTGGTTTGGGGTTTTTTCTTTTTCAATTTCAGGAAATTCCTAAAAAAAAATATGCATCCTTTCTCAATATTTCTGCAAAATATAATTTTCCCCCCAACAGTTAGTAATAAAATTCAATTGTAATATTTGCATATTAATTTTAGTTTATTAACAAAAGAGAAACCTGTAACATAAAATGTCCATCATTTTATTTACTAAAAAGTAATAATTAAATCTATAAGTTTCCCATGCTAGAATAAATTGTAAATATGGTTGCTAATGATAATTCACTAAAGGCATTATTTTAGAAAGAATTTTTTTCATCCAATAATAATTACTTTATCTTTGTTGTTAATTGGATATATATTAATATGAGTAATGAACAAATAAAAAGCAAGTGTTAATTGTGAGATGATTAATAAAATAATATACTAGAAAAATATAAATAATGATGTAGATAACATAAAAAACAATGAAATGAGAATGTAAACAAATAAAATAATGTTAGACAAATATATTTAGACTGGGGATGTTAGAATTATGAAGAAATAGTGTTGAATTTAAATTTACATCAAATAAAATACTGTTAACTAGTACAATAGGGACAAGATAAATTAGCAATTGAAGTAAAGAATGGCAATTGATTAGGATGGAGAGATATATTAATACGAAGTAAGAATATACAAATGATTAATTTGATACAAATAATAAGATTGTGCAATAAGAATAAGAACTGATAACTGAAAAAGGATGGGGTATTGACATTTGCAATAGAATTTGATTCAGTGACCAATAAATTTTCTTTAAACAATTTTTTTAAAAAGTTTAACCTCAATTAAAGCAAAGGTGATGATTGGTTATATTTTTAATACATTAGATTGTTATATTTGAATTTATAAGACAGGATCACTATAAATATAATGATGATAACCATAAATTTAAAGATATTTTTTAAAAAGTTAATACTCCTGTTTACAACTGTTTTCAAAATATGTTCTCAAATCAAAATAACCAATAAAATAATATATTTTAATATTGTTTCTAATAAATAAAAACAACCAATCAACATGAACTGAAAATTAAAAATAAAATTTACTCTTTAAAAGTTTATTTTAATTATATTTGTAGATTAAAATAGTAAAATGATAAACTTCAAAACATTTCTATTTAAATAAGCACTCCCTAGTTTAACTTTCTTTTAATGCTTCCATTTATTTGTGCTTATACACACACACATAAAATCTTTTTTTTTATATTTGCCATAGCAATTGATATCTTAAAGATAAATGATAATTGTATTATTTTAAAACATTTTGGTAGCTTAAAGTGAAAATTTTTTAGTGTACAAAACATTTTTTTTTATTTTAATAAAAAATAAAAACAGTTGAATTAGTAATGTAAATCTGCTTTCATTACAGAATTTTAACTAAAAATGATTTATATATTAATTAATCAAATTTAAAAATTGAAAATCATTTTTTAGTAAGCTGAAATTTCAATTTTTTTTAAAAAAAAAGAACTTTTATGTTTATGCTCATTAAATTAGTAATTTTATTACATGTAACCAAGCTAACTTTTATCTTTAAATTATCAATTTATAATAATTTCTAAAATGTTTATTACTTTTTCCATGTTTCTGTGATTGACATTCAAAGCTAACTTACTAAATAAAAAGGTAAATCAATATTTTGTGGAGTTTCCTTTAAATACACAGCATAAACATTTTTATATAAAAAATAATAATCATCAAAATTGAAAAAAAATGTAATCCATTATGTTGTTTTTCATATAATTTTTAATACTGATTTTTCCCTATGTATTTGTAATTCAAATTTGCAAACATTTGTTCATGAAACAAAAGAGGAAAGAAACCACTTTGTTATGCAGACAAACAAATCTTTGCACATTTGAATAATATTTTTAAGTAAATAATATAATACAAAATATCATTATATAACAGTGATAATTTCACTCTGGATTATCAACAATGGTGATAATGGTATGCTTATAAATATCACAGCTCCAAGAATAGATGGATTCATTCTATTCTTGAATCTTTTCAACATTTAGAGTGCTTTTAATTTCTAGCCTGAGGGAGGGTGATTTATTCCTTTTATTTATTATAAAAATAATATTGAAAATCAAAATTCTTATAAATACTAATTTCTTTTCTCAATCTAACAAATATAGTTTTTTTTAAAAAAAAAAAAATGCATAATTTCTGTGAAGCATATTAAATTTAAATTTTTTATTCTATTTGTAAATATATATTCACATTTTTTCTTTATTGTGAATACATCTGGTTACAATATATCATCATACAATGAGTACTAATTGGAATACACCTGGGTCTTTTTTTTTACGCGGACTTATTTAACACGATTTTGAAGTTACGCAATTCGTGTTTCACCGGAAGTGTGTTAAATAAGTCCGCGTAAAGAGACCCAGGTGTATGAACTCCGATAATGCGCTATTACTTTAAATAATAAATTTCGCGCCCTTACGTTATATTGAAAGTAATAGCACATTATTGGAATTTGACTTTCATCTTAGTAATTTCAATATTTTCAGTGCTTTATAATAGTAAGATTTTATGCAATAATGAAATTAAAATCATAATTTCTACATTTTATGTATACACACATTAAATTTTACAAGATTATAATGTAAATTTGTTCAAACATTGTACGTGTTAATTTTGCATTTTAAATCACATTCTGTTTTTGCTTTTTAAAAAAGAACATAATCACTTATTAATCATTTAGTGTCCACAAGTTTATTTTTAAAAGGTCAGTAATAGCAGTGGGCATAATTAAATTTGACAATTAAAAATTAAAATCTGATTTTTAATTGTAATTAACAATTTAAAAATTACTTACTGCGACTTGAAATTAATGTGAAATTTGATTTTTAAACCGAATTGAAAATTAAAGACAAAAATAAGAATTTATTTTTAGTTGTTAGTTTCATAAACAATTAATAAAATCATCGTTTCAAAGATTAATTACTAATTACGTTGTCACCAGAAAACCACTGTTAAAACATGAGTGTGAAGTTGGCGCTAGTTGTTTGCAAACGAACGTGTTTGTACATTATGCATAAAAATATATTATTTTGAATAAAATTAAATATTATAGTTAAAAAAAGTTTGTCTTGTATCAATTTTTTTCAAATTTGAAATTTTTTATTAGTCATATTTTATTTCCTTATATTTTTTTTTGCGCGAATTTTAAAGTAATTTTACGTTGGTGCTTTGATTTTACGCGAATTTTGAAAAATCACAGACCACCTCCCCCCTTTTTCAATGTAAGTTACATCTATTTTTGCGCGATTTCGTTTGCGCGTGTTTTCTGAGGAACCTATCTATCGCGTAAAACGAGACCCAGGTGTATAGAATAATTTGCGGCCATTTTATAATTGCTTTTTAAAAACTCATGTCAAAGTAGCAATGATTAATAAATTCAAAGGTCAAAATAGTATTGACCAACATGTATTGACCAACAGGTAAGTGATCATTATGATCAAATACTGAATATCTTTTTGATAGTTTGTATAATTTTTTAATGATTATTATGGCAATTTTAAAAAAAGATGTATATATAAAAAAGTAAACCTATTTCAAAAAGAAATCAGTTCCCCAAAAATGTATTATGGAAAGCAATGGTTAATTATCTCCTATGATGATCAAAGTTATTCTTTAATCATAATATCATAATGCTTGTTTCCTCCAACCTGCTTACAGCCAGAATTTAGCATGTTATGTATACAAAAATTTACTTTTATAAATTGACAATTTTAGATTTTTAAAAAAATCATATGTAGAAATTTATTTACAAATAAATTTATAATGACAGGCATAAATAAAATAACTTTTATTAATATCTATAGAAAAAAGTTTCCTTTCATTAGAAAATAGGTGACGATTATTTTAAAATCATCTAAAATAAATATAAAAATTAATTTAAAGTAAAGAAACTTCATTTTTATTTTAATTATATATGAAAGTTATTTTGCCAATTTTTATAACTAAATATAAAGAATAACAAAAAAATATATACAAGGACTTGAATTAGTCATCAGTGATGATAATTGAATTATATGATATTTTTTTTATATTCTATAAAAAATTTTTATAAAAACAGCAATTATAAAAAAAAATTGGCTTTTAAAATACAGAAATAGCATAATAAGAATTAAATTATATCACATCTAATGATCAAGTTTATATTACATTCATATTATATTTCTGAGAATCTACTTTATAAATTAAAAATCATATTAATGTTGTCAAATACATAAATTTCAAATGAACAAATCATAACCAATTATTTTAAAATTAATATAAAAAAATATGCTGTTTTTATATTAATACTAGTATTAAATAAATGAAAAATCATTTAGAATCTCAATATTCAGGATCTCAGTATTCTAAACTCTAGTTTGAAAAAGAGATTTATGATCACATTTTCTCAATCATTCTATTTAAACACTGTTATTTTTCCAGAATTACAACATATATAACATTTTTTCATATATTTATATCATTCCAATGACCTTGATTTGAGTCATAAAGTGTGATTGGAAACTAATTGGTAAATAGTTATCTCACGTCTTCAGAATCAAGACTACTATATTAATCACCCAAAGATCTTTAATTATATTATGATTACCTAAACTAATGACAAATAATTTTTAAATCTCCATTTTTGAACAAAAATCAACTTATTTATCGCAATATGAAAAACATAATACAACTAATTCTCTTCTAACACGATAGATTGGTTCCTGAAAATTATGTGTAAAAGAAATTTGTGCAAAAAAATACATTGTATATTGGAAAATAAGGAGTTTGGTCCTGGACTTAAGAACTCAATAAAAATAATTAAATAAACCATGTGACAAATTTTGTTAGAATGTTACATTTTTTGTGTGCTATCAAATTTTACTTCATACACATTGAACATAAATAAAAAAAATGAATTATAGAAACATAAATTTCATTTGAAAAATAAAAAAACTTGAAAGTAATAACACTTACAATGAAACACTCATTGGTTTCACTACACAAACCATTGAAAACTTTAAAGTTCAAAATGTATCATCACTTCTGTCATAGTAAAAAAAAATGAAATAAAGATCATTAATTTTTTTTTAATTTAACAACTAACACATTCAAAAAGAGAAATTGTAGGCCCCCGAAATTGTACAGTTATCAAAAATACAGGTGACATCTAAGCTTATCCAAAGGTACATAAGATTTTATTCACTGTCACTGTCTGACAATAACTGCATACATTTATGCATGATTGGAATACCATTGCTATCACTAAAACTTGCAATATATAACTTATCATCTCTTGAGTTTTGAGAAAATTAATAATATAAATTTAACAAATTAATCAATTGAATATAACCAAAATTAAATCAATACCAACAAGGATTTTTTTTAAAAAAACCAAACGTCAAAATGCAAACGCATCAATAACAAAAGATATTTCCCTTTCAAAATAAAACTACAAAAATGTTACAATGCAAATTTCTCCAATTTGCAAAAATATTGCTGAAAAGGGGATTTTTGTTTTTAAAATAATGAGAAATAAAGAGATGAAACTTTTTTAAAAATAGATGATAGTAACAGATATAATTTTTGTTGTTTGTGACGTAATCATGATGAACTCGATCTCAGAAACATATCTGTAAATAAACACTGAATTAAAAACATTTTCAATTTTCTAAAAAGGAAAATAAATTATTTTTTATACTACTTACATAAAATTATTTAGAATTTTAAAAGAAGTGTTTAATCAACTTAAGACAATCTAATAATTATTTTGAGAATGTAAGATGATTTTTTTAAGCCTTCCAGACAATAATGTTTGTTTATTCATTCCAATCATGAATATGTCACAGCAACTCTAATTCCAAAGTATTGTTTTGTTTTAATTTTAAACCAACTCATGTAGAAAGAGAAATAAACATATTTTTTTAAACTCATGTTATTTCAAAATTGTGCAAAAAAAAATTTGTGTAAAAAGAGAATTAGATGTATCACAATTTAATCAGCATTAAAAAAAAAGATAATCAGAGTTATGTCAAAGTTAACCTGCCTTTAAAGCCTAATATCTATTTATATTATGATGATATAAAAACTCACACTAGGAAGATGCTAATCTGATTGGGAAATTTTTTAAAAACTGAGCATTACTTTTTATTGACTTAGTTTTTTTCTTTAATTTTACTTACTAAATATATTAAAACATTTATTTTCATAATTCTTTTTAATTGAAATAAATTTTCTAAGGAGCAGATATATAAAAAAAAATTAGAAGTCTTGTTTAATAAAATAATTGTTCAATTATCTGCCAAAAATAAGTTCAATATATCATTCCAAACTGCTTATAGCTACCTTCTTAAAATTATCTACAATTTTTTTTTTTTTACTTTTTCACTTGAATTCTCCGTAATCTTTTCCATGACTAATTTCTTTTCAATTTTCTCAAAAAAAAATTTTTCACTTACGCTACCTAACATCTTTATTCGCAATTTTACTAGGAGTCCCTTATTCTTTTAACTTATTTACTTTCAGCTCTATATTTCTTAAATTTTTTTTCTAATTATCAATTTCTGCTCCAATAAAAATGTTTCCATTTTTTAGATACAATTTTAGTAAGTCATATCTAAAATTTAAATTCTTTCATAAATATTAAAAATTTCTTTAGCCAATTTATTTTCCATTTTAATTTGTTTGTTGCAATTTCTATCAATTAAACTATTCCATATTCTACAACTATCATTCTTACTTTTAAATTATTTTCATTTTTGATTTAATTTATATTCCATAACAATCATTAACAAATTTCACAATCAATCCTATATTTTCAGTAAATTTGATACAATAAATCCTTTTCTACTAGTTTCATCATCTTAACAATTATTTATTATTATAATTTAAAACTATTACATATAGTATATTTTTAATTGGTAACATTATTTTAAATTCATATATATAAATTTCTTCATAATCACCATTTCTTCTAACTTCCAAACAATTAAAAAGTTAACTCAATTTACTTTGTCAAATGTTTTTTAAAGATCAATAAAACCCAATATTAATTTTTCTTTCCACATATTTCTAAATAAGTTTTCAACTCTCCATATGATTTGTTTTTCTGCCATTTACAAATCTAAATTACTCTTCAGTGCTAAATAATGTCTAATAAAATTTAAAATAAATTTTTCCATGACTATAACAATCTGTAATTTTGGTCATGTGGCAGTTTTAAAAAATCTATATGAAGTTTCTTTTGAATCATAAATTAAATTACAAATATTAGCTAATTCTCTCAAAACTTTTTCTTATTCTACTTTCAAAAATTCAATTAGAATTTCATTAATTCTTTGACCTTTATTATTTTATGTGTGTATATATGTATTATATTTACTTTCCTTATTGAATAATCACCAGGCTTTTATTTTCAGTTAATACAGATGAAGATATTATGCCTTCCAATCTTCTCAATACATCTACTTTTGTTAATAATTTGCTAGTATTTTGTTTCATTTATACTGTTTTGGTGATTTGCTGCTTTTTTATATAGACAAATATATTTAACTTAGATAATAAATTATTTCTGTAGTTCCTTTTTCTCTATATTTTCCTTCAACCCACTTTTTCATATCTTTATTGGTTTCATATCTCAATTCTATATCTGTTTGCAGTATATTCAGTATTTACATTTCACCATTTTCTTCTTTTCTCTATCACTACATCAATTATCTCATTGCTAACCTAATTCTTTCTATGATTTTTACCCCCCCCCCCATTACTGACTGCAACACAATATCCTTTACATTTAATTTTTTTAAATAATTTGTCATTTACTCTTATATATATTTTTGCTTAACACTCCTATATTTCAATTTATCAATGACAATACTTTTTTAATTTTATTCCCTTAAAATTAAATTCTACCACTATTAAAGAGTAACCCAAATATGTACCACAGCTCAAAGATGTTCAAGTACGTTTTTAAAACTATTCTTATATTTATTTATTTAAAATTAATTTGGATTTATTTTTTATCAATAACTTTCCATCTATGTAAATCCTTTTATTACAATTTATAAACTGTTTTATTTCTCTACAAATATCTTATTAACATTTTTTAATTATAATCTATAATTATGTTCAATATTCTTTCTTACCTTACCATATCATTCTAGTATATCATTATCTTTACTTAACTACTTTTTGCATTTCTTTTTAACAACTTTTATATATATATATGCTTCCTATCTCTTCAATATTTCAATAATAGACCTATATATGTGAATAACAATATGCTTTCTTGGAATATCTTTCAGTTTACACAAATGTTAGTTAAAAAGCCCTCTGCTTTCAGTTTCAATCTTATATTTTTAACATTACAGCTAATATTTCCTAAAATAAAATAAAAAATCCTTATATTTTAATATTTAAAGTTTTTCCTTTCCAAAGTTTAACTTTATCTTAATTGCTTCATCATTTTAATTTTGAATATTATTTTTATTTTTATTGGATTTTTTTTCTTAGAATATCTATTACAAGTATGTATGGTTGCAAAGTAATGGCAAATTTTCAATTGAATTATAAAAATTAGCAATTATATCCACATGTAATATTTTATCATAATCAATTATCTTTTTTTTTTTTTTGACAAAACATTGACAATATATTTCTGAAGTTTGAATTTTCCCAGCTGCATTAAAAATTATCTTTGGTTGAAAAGTATAAATCTGAACATATTCAATACAGATTGATCCCTATAGGATGCTATCAATGTCTCTTGAATAATATGGTGACAGTGTTGTACAATGAAATTTCATTGCATTGTTACCATTATCTTCATACATACATCATCTAATTTTATTGCATCCAATGTTAACATAATGGAACACTTCTCATATGGACAGGTTTTTTTTCTCACTCTCCATCCTTACTTTAGATTATATGAATAATTGGTAACATTAATTCAGGTATTGTAATCAGACTATCAATGGACTCAGGGGGATGAAGATAGTGAAATGACCTCGAGTTATGAATAATTAATAAAAAATGTCTGACCTGAAGTAGACTACGTAGCTTCCAATACAGCCTTTACGGTCTCTTTTTTATCTTCTTCAATCACTTACCTATCACAAATAGGTCAGTGTGGCTGACGCTGATTTTTTTTTAAATTATAATTTTTGTTTTCATTTTAAAATTTCTGGAAAATCAAATGAACTCCCCATGTGCCAATACCATCAATTTCTGCGATTTGATTTCCTTTTTCAAAAAATGTACATCTTATTAAAATCGGATAAAACTTAGATTTTTTATTAATAAGTTCATTTATTTTATTTTTCTCAATTTCTTAAATTGTATGGAAAAATAAGGTGTATATTTTTGAAGGGAAAAAATTAATTTGTAAATGGATTCAATATGCATCCAAGATTTTGCAATTTCAAGGCCTTCATCCCGAAAACAAACATAATACTGCATATGTAAGTATTCAATTTTAGATTTTTTTATTATTTCTTATTTTAGATTTTTTTACTATTTGATAAACGTAATGAACATAATTTATTAGAGTGTTTGTACTAGCATGTCTGTGTAGTAAAATTATACTTATTCAAATATAATGAAAGTAGTGATTTTGACAGCATCGATAAAATTAGATGATTATGTACAACATAATTTTGATAATCTGATCCAAAATTAAGGCAACCTTGTTTTATAGACATAATGACTTTCAAAAGATTTAATAATTTATTAGCATGTCTGTATTTGTATTAGTGTGTTTGAGTTTGTATAACAAGTAATAATTTTGACTGCATCTATGGTTATTATAGAGCAGTGCAATGTAAATTATAAGGCTGATTATCAGATACACAAAAAAGTTGCAGTTGAAAAAGCAACCACACAAAATTTATTGGCTTAGTACCATGTGACAATAGAAACTCTTAAAACCAATAAAGAGAGGTTCTGAGTAGTGGGTGGGTGCAATGGGTTATGTATACCACATGGACTTGTATGCAGGCAAAGAATCAAATCCAGATTCTTACCTATGCCTTGGTACTCAAGCTATGGATTCAGTAGTTTTGTCACATCTTGCATTACTTTATTTCCAAGTCTACAGCTAACAAATGAGCTATATGCAAACAAATTATATAAATATAACATGATTGCATCATTGGTGTGCATAAAAAATATAAAATGAAGAGACTCATTTTATCATTGATAAAGACAGTGGTCTTCAATTTCTAGTTTGGATAGACAAGAAGCCAACTGCTATGTTTACAAATACATATCCGCCTTTTGCAAATGATTTGTTTTGTATCTTTTATTACGAAGAATCTTATTTCTTATAGACACCTTGAGATTTTTTAACTTCTGGGGAACAAATAAATATGATGAATTCTTATGGTTCTCTTTTTGTAAGTTCTAAAGCTATGAATTATCTCATGTAAAAAGTATTATATGATTTGAAAGAGAATTTTGTAAGGAATACAACGAAATTATCAATGAAAATGTAATTTAAACTTAGTTAATGATAAATTAGAAATTATGAGCAATTAATAAAATAATTTTTTTGGATAATGAAATTTTTTTTTCCTTACTTTTTTAATGGTAATCACTACTTTTCTTAGCTTTATTTTTATTATTAGTTTTTCTATTTTTTGTCAATATATAGCATTTTGCTCTATTAAAACTGAAGTTACTGTAAAAATTGGTCTCAAATCAATTTTCTTTAAAATTCAATATAGCGCTAAACTTTTCAAAATAGTTAAGTTAGTCTGCTTTCATTTCAATTCAATTTCTTCGCTCACAAGTTTACCCTGGATTCCTATATTGTCTATATACTTCAACAAACATTTCATATATCAGGTAATGTGATGACAAAACACACATACTGATTAAAGATTTTTCTCTAAGCATTCATGTTATGTTTGAAAATAAATTTTTAATATGATCTATTAGATTTTAATTATTTATTTTATACTATGTAATAATCAAAATAAATGATGCTGCCATCACATATTAGCCATCGAATTATTTTAGCATTCAAAATTAACAATTGATTTGATTCTTTAAATATACAGTATATATCTAATGTCAGATCCTTCATTGTTTTAATAAGCTTTAGAGAATATTAATTACTATTATTTTCAAAAATAACCAAGTATTTTTTATTATTATCTTATCTATTTACTAATTTTTAATAATTTTTTTATGCAAAAATGTTGCATAAAATCATAGTATAATAATAAATCATTCCTATTAAGAAAAATCAAATAGATTAATACAAATATAATATGAAATTTATGCAAGACAGTAAAGGTGATTTCAACGTGTTATTTTCTGTTTGATTTTATGAATCAAAGAATCTTTAACATATAGCAAAACAATCTTTAATATGTAGTATTTATTTTGATTTAATAGTGCTTATCACAAAAAATAATTCTCTAGAAAAAACAATTTTAATAAAATTATTAACATATTATTATGACAAAATATCACATTTAAGCAGAGAAAAGACTTGATATATAAGTTTGATAAAGGGTGAAAGATACCTATATTAACATAGAAATATGATCTTAAAAATAATTACTGGTTTAGAACCAGAATTATATAACGTTGAGCATGTTTAAATTTAAATTTTGGGCATTTTTTAACTTCATACTAGTAACTTGGTAGTATAAAAATAAAATCTGTTTGCATGATATTATAAGGACTATAACTCAAAACTAGTACGGAGATTTGGATATAATAATAGACCTATCAGTATTAAAAAAAACTGCTCCTAAAAAAATCTTAACAATGAATGAAAATATCTTTCTGTGATTGACAGTTACATCCCTTTTTAATTATTATATTTTTTTCATTTTTCTTTTACACTAGTTTTTATGTATGTATGTGTATACATATGTTACAATACAAGTTATGCATGTCTACTTACTGTTATTCTGAAATATCTGACTTTCCATGGATAAAATATAATCTGCAACACTTATTTCATTCAATTTTTGCAGATACAGTAATTTGAATTAAAAAAAAAAAAATTACTTTTTTAGATACTATCTTCCAACCTCATTTCTAGAATTTCTGATCAGCATTGAAATTATATGTTGACATTTTTGATATCATATGATATAATATTAAAAATTGATGCTTGTGTATCGATATTTCCAAAACTTCATAGTTTTAATATTGATTTACTTTTCAAATTAGTCATAGAGAAAATAAGTGGTCTTGGATATCATGGCTAAGATTTGCATTTTATTTCTTTTGTCTAAGTGTGAAGTGATCAGATACATTTTTATTATCAAAGTGAGCTTTTTTTTTTTAAAAAAATTATTTAGCCTTTATATGATATGCAAGTTTTCTGCATAAAAATAAGTTGAATAACTAAGTGCTACAACTAAATATTAAACCTTGATCATCATCAGTGATAATGTCATGCTTGCCAATTTCTTAACATTCATTTTAGGAATTACAATTTTAGTCTCTATCATAAATTTCAATAAACTTAATAATATTAAAATATAAAGTAAATATTTCAATTAATGTTTATCATTTTCATTAAATATATTTATTAAGTAAAGATTTTAACACTAAATGAAAGAGTGATATTCACAAAATAATGAAGAATAGGGTTGTCAACTAGTGGCTATTTATTCACAAAGTTAAAGTGATCAATTGTGAGGGATTTTTTAATCCATGAAAGTTAATATATTTTTCAATCAACAAAATCTTTCATAAGTTCTCTATATTTAAAAATATGTCAATCCCTTATACTAATTTTAATTTTCTTAATAAATAATCTAAAATCATCGATTGTTTCCAACACTTTATAACAAATTTCTAATTTTATCATTTATTTTGTAATTTTGTCCAAACTCATCTCATATCAAAGTTGTTAATATTTTTTCGATTTTCTTCCTAAATATCCAAGATTCTGAACCATATGAGATCACATTTCAAAGAAAACATTAATGACTTCTTTTTTTAATCAAATTTCAAAGGCATTACAAAATAATTTAGCTTCTTTAATAATTGTAATTTACCTTTCATTATCTTAATCTTCAATTTCTTTGCCATTTAAAAGTATAAATCTACTCCAAAACTATTTTCCTAGACTTTTTCTTACATTTTTTTTCTTTTCCATATTTATTTTCATTATAAACATGATCAATTCTGTTTAAGCCAGAAACTATCGGCATTAATCTACCCTTTTTCTTTTTCAATTATATTTAGCTAACTGGCATCATAACATTTCTCCCCTGTTATTTTTTATCTTTATTCAATTTTTTCCTCATACAAAAATATCATCCATTTGTTCGAAAGTTTCAATTCTTTTCTCCAATGTCACAACAAAGGAGAAAAAAAAAATACAATGGCCATTAATCTAAATGATAAATCTTATTACAAATATTAATTATTCATTCATCCATATTTATTTTAATGGTAGCTTTCAAAAAACTATTTTCTTTTTCTTC
This sequence comes from Epiperipatus broadwayi, assembly GCA_028023455.1. Lineage (NCBI taxonomy): Eukaryota > Metazoa > Onychophora > Udeonychophora > Euonychophora > Peripatidae > Epiperipatus > Epiperipatus broadwayi. Next base: position 448,943 of record JAQFVV010006501.1, read on the forward strand.
AGTGTTACATTGTTCCATTTTTTTTTTCTATAGTTTTATTAATATTATTATTTCTAAACCAAAATAATTTATTTTATTTTTTTTGTCATAAACTTCCTTGTACATGTAAATAAATGTCTATAAAATATGTGGTATTGTAATTATTTAGAAAAAAATAGTTTCTGCCAATTTTATAATTAGAGACTCTACATTTATATTCAGTTATTGTTTCAGTGCTAAAAAAAAAAGTAAATATCCACAGGAATTTTTTTTAGATACACAGGCATTTTCTTCTCCCGTAATTAAAATATGATTTTATTATAAACCAGCATTTAAATAAAATATTATTAATCTATTCTCAATATATTATTTTATTAATATATTCTCAATGCTAATCCTATAAATGATCAGCTTTCTCTCTACATACATATACATGATTTCAATACCATAATAATGTATTATAACTTATTTTATTAATACCAGATTAACAAGATGTAAATAAATGCAATTTATCCATTCTATTTTCAACACTTTTTAGCAAAAAATCCTTTTATGGTACATATATGCATATACAATATTATGCTTCAACTGTCCTGCAGTCTATTTCAGAGACACTTATTTTATTGGCTCTGAAGAAGACTGCAGGATAGTCGAAACATGACTGTGTATGCATATATGCACAATAAAAAGTTTTTTACTAAAAAGTGTTCAAAGTAGAATGGATAAATTGCATTTATTTAAGATATTACAGCAAACTAAAGCAAGTAATGAATTTGGTAATATTTCTGAAGATGCAAATAACTTTAAAAACTTTTAAGTCATAATAAACAGACAAAATATAATAATCCCCCTCCCCCCAAACTAAACAATAAAAATTGCTGCTATTACTAAATTTGTATAAAATAATAAATTGCAATAATAAAACAGAAATTAAAATGTGAATTCAATTCATTTTCAAATTATTTTAAAAGATTTTCCTTAAATTTAATTTAATATATTTTTATTTAATATACAATGTCTGCAATTTTTGTCTGTTTCAATAAATAATTTAGTAGAAAATTTTTTTTACAAAACAAAAAAAATTAGAGGATAATAAAACTAAATAAGGAGTTTATTATTCTATAAATATTTTTTCAATCTGTATTACAAGTGCCGTAATTATTGTATGGTCATATAGTATTTCATTTTTATTTCCTTAGAAATAATGTGAAATCAAATCTGTCATTGAAATTACTTCAATATCTCTGCATTAGCTATAAATATAATCAGACATTAATATATAATTTTATGGCCTGTATATTAGAAGAAGTTAACAGTTATAAATACCTTGGTCCGATTATTAATACAGATGGAAACATAATGGAGGAAATTAATCATAGAATTAAACTTGGTTGGAGTGCTTTTGGTAGAAATAACTTGATACTAAAAGGAAATATGCCTATGTGTTTGAAAAGGAAGGTTTTTAACAAATGTGTTTTACCAGTTCTTACTTATGGATCTGAGACTTGGACACTTAATAGAAGAGCAATACAGAGACTTCAGACCACTCAAAGAAGTATGGAGAGATGTATGTTGGGAGCAACAAGAGATCGAAAACGCAATATATGGGTAAGAGAACAAACAGGTGTTACTGACCTCATTGAAAAAATTAAAAGATTGAAGTGGAGTTGGGCTGGACATATTGCCAGAAGAGATGATAATAGATGGACAATTGAAATTTTAAACTGGATTCTAAGAGATTGTAAAAGACCCAGAAAGAGACCACATGTGAGATGGATGGATGAAATAAGAAAGTGTGCAGGGGTGGTGTGGAGAAGAGAAGCTAAAGATCGGAGATGGATTAAAATTGGAGAGACCTTCATCCTGCAGTGGATTGATAATGGTTGAAGATGATGATGATGATGATAATTGTAACATAATTTTATTTTGTAAATGACTATAATTCTAGATTGATTTTATTTCATATTATTTTTGCATGTTAGTATGAGAAAAGTTTTTCTTTTTCAAAAATTTAATTGTTAAAATGTTTTCAAACTTATGATTTCTAGAAAACAGCAGTAATAAATCATATCATAAGAAGTAAATATTAAAAATGTACACTAACATCTAATATTTGATCAATTAGTAATTCCATTGTTCTTCTGGTGGTATTTGACTTTAGTAGTAAACCTTTATTCTATATTAGAATTTAATAAATTAGACTTGCTTTGGTAAAAATATGATTACAAACAAAAAACATTCTGAAAAATTATATTTGAACTTTGAAAATTTTAAAAAAATAATAAAATGAAATATTAATGAGAACATATGAACTTTTTCCTGATTGGATGGTGTGAAGAAAAAGAAAATTAACAAAATCTTTGTTGAATGAACTTTTATTTTTAAAATGTGAATGAATTAATGTGAAGCAATCATAAATCTGTCAAATTCTGTGCAAAAATTTAAAAATGCATTTATAATTTTTAAAATATTATAAACATTGTAAACTATCATGTTAAAAAGTATTTAAAAAAGATCTTACTGCCATAGTTTTCTGTTTACTGTTATGACTGAATTTGTTAATTTACATATTAAAAATAAAACATTCGAACAAAATCCAAGTATAATCATGTATATACCTTTGTTTTTAAATAATTATTATACAAAGATTATGTAAGTATTTAAAAAAAACTAGCAAAAATCCATTTTTTCTTTTACAATTCCTATATTTGATCAAAAATCTCAAAATTATTTCGAAAAGACAATAAAGAATCTAGCAATCAGTGATGTGGTAGGCAGGAGGACCAGATTGCTTTGAACTTCCCAATGATTACAGAATACTGACTTATTCAATTTTTTTAATTACTAAATCAATATTATTTTAATTTTACTTTGTCAACTGAATGCAAAACCAGAAAAAGAATACTATAGGTTAGCCATAAGAGAGCAAAGAAAAGCTGAAGAACCATCAGCGTCCTCTCCAAAGATTTCCAAACAAAGTAATTATTTATAGTAGTGTTAACTATTTAATAAAATAATTTAGAGTTAATCATATCCTTTAGATTTTATACCAGGAGTGGACAAACTCTTTGATAATAAAAGCCATATATAATACTTTTTATATATTTTTGAAACTTTTTGAAATTAATTTTAATGAAAGTGACACAAGCCATCAAATACTGTAACACTTTTTATCAAGCAAATAAGATAATAAAATGCATGTTAACTTTTTAAATTCTATCATTCAAAAGCTAAACATTTTAAATTTCAAAATATCTGTTTTTTTATTTATCTTTAAAGCATTTACAAAATAAAATATTCTAATGTTGGTACATACTATACTACTATAGATTATTAATAAAAAAAAAGTTATGAAAAATGGCAATGAAAGCCAATATTCATATTATCTCAGGAGCCATACAGAATAGTTTTGGGAGCCGCAAGCAGCCTGTAAGCTACAGTTTGCCCACTAATTATTATATATGATGAAATGTTTTTTATAGTAGTAATATTCAAAGTGTATTGGGTTTTAAATAACTTCTTTTCACGTATTAATGCAATGACATTTTTTTCTCGATCCTCAATGTTATAGCTATAGAACAGAAGTTATATAATATATTTTGTAACAAACTTGCAAATATTATGTAGTCAACAACTCCATAAAAATTATGTACTGGCTGGGAGAGCAAATAAATAAAATGCATAATAGGCAATTTTTTTATTTGTTTAACAATCCTAGATTTCCAAAATGTATATTAAAATTTATTATGATAACACAGACAGACAAATTGAATTTAAAAAAGATATCAAGTCAGTTATAAAAATTATTTGCTCTTTTTAGAGCTACTGATAATTTGAAAATAAATTTTTTTTAGTCCATCATTTTATATACCTTTTATTTATAATTCTTTTGTATACACATATGTGTGTATGCATTACTAAGTCGTTTTTATCTTTTCTTAATTTAAGTGAGTACAGTTTTGGAGACAAGCTATCACCAAAAGTGAACTCAGCTAAACTAAGAGAAATAAAAACTGCTTTGTAAAGCAAATGCACATATGTATGTAAAAAAATTTCATAGAAAAACTTCAATTAATAATTTTTCTGTACTGATTAATAGAGCAGTTTTTAACTAAAAGACTTCAAATATTTTTATTCAGCAAGTTTAATAACATATTTGAAAAACTACCTCAGTTACCATTCTCAAATTCAACAAACACTTCAATTCCTCTAACATTATCTATTTTCCATCTTAATTATTGTTGTTTTAATCAATTCACAATATAACAGTTTTATTTTAAACTAGTATTAACAATTATATTTAAACTTTAAATTGAAGAATCATACAATTTTCAATTAACAATATTTATAAGCAATTTATTAAATCAACCATATGTACAACAATGAAATAACATCAATTCGACAAGATATATTATGATTTATGATATATAAAACTTTTTGCAAAATATCATGAAAAGAATTATGTTCTATGTCATGCACAGAAATTTTAATTATAATACATATTTCATAGCTTAAGTAGAATGGGCAATAGGTTTTCGGTGTAAGTATAAATATGGTAAACAAGTACAAATATGGTAAACAGGAAATATTTATGTAAAAAACAAATTGAGGAATTAAGTTGTATAAGAAATAATTAAGATATATATTTTAACTACTCCCATAAATTTAATGTAAAATTAGATCTTTGCTCCAGCAAATTCCACAAACATACATTGAATATACACTTGAACTCTTAATTATTCTGCCTCTAATTGATATTTCTTGATGAAATACAAAATATTAAATTAGCAAAAAAGTTTGTAATATTTTATTGTTCGTTGCTTATTCTGATGATCAATTTATCAATTGGGCAAATAATGACAATAACATGGTTGCTAGATCAGATTTAGAAAAGCTCTGTATTACTTAAGACAATATTTTAGACATGTTTGAATTAAAATTAATTATAATCAGAAATTTAGATTATGCATAATTTTCTGCTATATTAATAAATCTAAACATCACATGATCACCATTCTTTATGCTTACACAAGCCGCTAACATAGAAGCAAAATTCTCCATACAATAGTACCACTCAATGCAAACCAGAGTAATCAATGAGATATTGAATGAATAAGCACTAGATGGGGATTTTATGGACAAACCTTCTTGCATCCATTGATTACTCTGGCTTGCACTGAGTGGCATTACTGTATGGAGAGTTTTGCCTCTGTATTAATAAATCTAAAAGAATTCTTATTTTGCTAAAATACAAATATATATTGCATGTTTATATATATATTCACACATATATAAATGTATATGTTATTTAATCAAAAAATGCAGTCAGAACCCGTTACCAAATCAGAAGTTATGTTTCGGTTAATCTAAACATCAGCAGCAATTTTATATCACTATCTAAGTTTGTCTACATCAATTCACAGAAACTTTTCCAGACACTCATTCAGCTACGATCACAGATTTTAGATATCAATTTTTATAATTATATTAAATCAATCACATTCGAATAATGAAAAATTATGACGCTGGAATAAGTAAAATTTTACGTATTTCAATATTCTATCAAATGTTACTATGCTCATTGAGCTTGTGCTTAAAACAAAATAGTCCCCAATTGTCTGCTCATTTGCATCAGAAAACATATATATGAATCTAGCAAATAAATTGGTAAATTTCATCACTAAAAAAATGTAAATTTTCATATATATTTTATAAATATGACTTTGATCTACTATCAATTAAAAATAAAAATAGACCAAAATCTTAACACTTATAAGAATATGATCTCCCAACAACTAATGCTTGAAGAATCAACTGAACAGCCCTGATTAAAATGGTGCCTTTACACTATAGCAAATTAATTCATATATTCACTTCTTGACCAACACTGGATGACTAACAAGGATGACTATATGAAAGAAAATGCTAAGCCTATTTGTAACTTGAAATAAATTTTCATGTTTTATCTTGCCCAGATCTTGAGCTGCATGGCTAATCACTATGCCACAGGTTATTATTAATAATTGAAATGTTTCGATTGATTTAAAGAATTCAATCTTTAGTGAATATAAATATAACTTTGTTGAACTATAAATTAAAATGGATAGCTACAAAGATTAATAGTAATGCTTTGCAAATAAAAAAATTCAATATAGACTTGGTTTTCTAAGATTCTTAATATATTTAAGTCAGTAGAATGGAAATTATTAGTATTGATCTCTATTTCTTATACTATATATGTTCCAATTTCTTAAACACAAATAGAAGAATGAAAGGAAATTTAATGGGTGATAAGCAAATATATAATTTATAAAATGCCAAAATAACTGATAGAATTTGAATAAATGTAGATATTAACAATAAAGACTGTTTAATTAAAAACATTTATATGTATATAAAAAGTAGTCCTATCACTAACAATCAAATATCAACTATTATTCTCCATATAAATATCATAACAGTGAATCATCCTTATTTAATGTCTCAAAATCCAGATTCTTTAGCCATACTTCAAAAAATACAATAAAAATGATAAACTAAAAATTAATTTTAAAAATCTAAATTTTAATTTTTTAGTTCACATTATAAACAATATGATGTACACACACCTATTGCAAATAAAGAGTGGATATTTTATGGACAAGAATTGTGTTTAAAATTATATTTAGATAGTACATCTTTTGCATTTTAAGAAGAAAGTTAGTAACTTTATTTTTGTTGTAGTTTTAATGTGTATACTAATTTTTAAAAATGTTGCCAGTAATGTTGATATTATCTTGAATTCTAGCTGTTTTCTTTTAAAATTTGACCTAGTTTTAATCAAATATCAAATATTAAGTGTTTTTGTCTATTGAATATTACCATTATTTTTTTTTTGCTTATGTTTTGACGAGTTATAATTTTTTAAATATTTATCAATAAATAAATATATGCAATTTGGAGTAATTTTGATTATGTCTGTATATATATATATGTAAATGCTGGAATGACAAACTATCAATGTACCAGCCTTTTTGTTAGATTTTCTACTTTACTTTCAAAAAACCAATTATTTGTATTTCCATTTAGGTCTAATTCTAGGGACATAATCAGTTACAATTGAAATGGGTTTTGTACAAGTAAATAGTGGATGAAATAGTCCATTGATTAAACAATTCATTAAATTAAGTTTCAGTAGAGATGAATCCTTAAAATAGAGTTCAATCAAGATTTAATCTAGGATAGGGTCAAAGGAGCATGTGGATTTGAGACTATCTGTGGGGCACAGACAGTTGAGATCATGGGCATTTATGTCTGCATCCTTAATTCCTATATAGATAACATTTCTGACAAAGTAAACTTCAAACCAAACTTAGAGGTAAACATAATCTCTTTCAATATAGCTAAATATTAAACTTCATAAAGTAGAGTTAATTTCTATTCATTTTTAAGTTTTGTAAACTAATATTATGTGTACTATGTAGCTCTGTGCAGAATTTTATTTTATTTATTTTTGATATGATCTTAATGCATATGCATACTTTTTAAATTAAAGCATATAAAAAAATGTGTGTACTATATATATATATATTAAAATGTGTTTAAATTGCATATTAGTTTTTGATATTTACAAGAAATCTTAAGAGTCAAATATGCCATGGATCCAATGATCTCACCGCATATCTAGTAATAAAAAACAATTTTTGTTCCTCTTTTACCTCTTTCCTCTGTTTACATTAAAATACAATTTTACATGTTATTTTCAATGCTTTTTTAATTCTTTCCAACATACCTGAATTCCACTCATTTTGTTTTCTTTCATTATTGACTGCCATCTTTTTATCAGATGACTATCTACAGCCTTATTCACATTTCAGATAATCTACACTGAACTGTAATTTGCATTTACTTACAATTTTAAGTCTACAAGAAGTGATAAATATTTCAAAGTACATTTAAATCATATTCAGTGAATTTTCTCAGAAAAAAATTTAGAGTGATAACCATGAATTAGAAGAAGTTAACAAGAGATTGGAATAATTGTTATTACAAATGGAAATATATTGGATAAAATTAATTATAGAATAAAACTTGGATGAAGTTTTTTTGGTAGAAATAAATATCAAAAGGAAATACGACTATGCATTTGAAAAGGATTTTACTAGATGTGCTTTACTAGTCCTTGCTTTTATATCTATGATCTAGACTAGCGATCACAAAAGTGGTCAATATAACATTGTTATGGGTTAAATCTGGGCTAGGGTATAGAAAAATTGATTAAAAATCACAAATATAATTATGTATGTAATGTTTTTGAATATTGTTTCAAAAAATTTAATACCAGTTTGTTTACCGGCAAAAAGTATATAACTCGACGCACTACATACTCAGTATAGCTATCTGTCTACATGAAAAATGACTGCGAATCGAATTGCACAAGGTCGAGAGAAATTGCTGAGCCCATGCTCCAGTTACCCAAAACATAGCTTACAGCGTAGAACATATCAAGCATTCATAGTAAGCTAATGTTATTAGCATCTCTATAACCATTTTTTACGCCGCTGTTCATTTAATATAATATTTTACATAATTATCAGTATATACATATAATAAAATAGGTAAGATTACAATTAGGCTAAAACTTCCTAATTTTGAACCAAATATTGCTAATCTTGCTAAGAGTCATCAAGCCCACTAATCTCATTGATTGTCAGTCAGAAAAATTACTAAAATGATTATTATAAAATTGTTATTGTTTATATTAATAAATGTAAAATTGCAAATAAATGCATAAAAATAGTAAAATCTTTTTTTTTTGTTTGTAACACATAAATAAACTACTAAAAATAAATTTTGTAGGGCTCGATTAAGAGGTTTTGAAGAGTTTTAGGGGGTCAATAATCAAAAAAGTTTGGCAACCCCTGATCTAGACACTTAACAGAAAAGCAATTGAGAGACTTCTGACTGCTCAAAGAAGTACTGAAAGATATATGTTGTGGGTAAGAAAATGGGATCAAAAACATAATACTTAAGTGAGAAAACAAACAGATATCATTAAAAGAATTAAGAGACCGATATAAAGATAAGATGGATATATTAGCAGAATAGGTATCAATAGAGAATTGAAGTCTTAAATGGAATCCTACGAGTTGTTAAAAACCTAGGGGAAAAAACCCAAGATTAATGGATGAAATAAGGAACTTTGTTATGTAAAAAAAAACTGTGGATTGGAGAACCTAGATTAAATTTGGAGCGACTATCCTGCACTGCATTAATAATGGATTAATATGATGGTGACTGAGAAAAGATATATTGTTGAAATTACAATTTAATTTTTGTTGGTCAAGCATATTTCTGAAAGGTATTGGAATCAAGATTGGTAGAAATTGATGAACTTAAATAATTTTTTTATACTACTGACTGATCTTAATATTAACCATCTCCACTCTTTTTTTTTTTATTTGCTCAAATATTATACTTTTGGTTTTATCATTCTCAAAATTTTTATGCAAAGTAAGCCCTGAAAAAGACTATTGCTATTGGCTAGTGAAAAATACATAAAAAATTAACCCCCCCCCCCCCAAAAAAAAAAACTAATGGCCAATTGAAACAATGAAAAGAATAATAATTTTTATTGAAGAAAAACAGTAAAAAGATATTAAAAATAATAATGCATAAAAGTATAGAGTATTTAACATTGAACACATTTAAGTAAGAATATTTATCACTTACAATGATCATTGTAACTAAAATAAATTGTAATAAAATCACAATTATCGTCACAATACTATTATATGTATGCTAAGTCATTAGCCTAAAGACAGGGAGAGGCAACAAATTATTAAAATCAAGTTATAATACTTCCTTAGCTGTATTTGCCATGACTTACTATCCAATTTACACAATTTATTCTCACTCACATCTCAAATTTAAAACTTAAAATAAATTTTAATGAGTTTTTCATCAAAAAGAAGTGCAGAAATGTATTAATAATATCACATTCGACTTCAATGTCTTTAGTCCATTAATCCTATCAATTATATATTTATTTCTATCTTTTATCCATGTATAATCACATTGCATAAATAATCCATTTGTATATGAAAATAAATATCTTCTGTTATCAGATTAATCTGTGTTTTTATGTATATTCCTAAATAAACCCATTTTTACCCATTTCTATCTTTAGGTTTAATTTTCAAAATAATCACAACCTACAACATAATTTTTTAACTTTTTTTAAAAATCTAATTGCTTTCTCTAAATCTCTGAAGTGTGTGTGTGGGAGGAGGGGGATAATCCAAATAGATTGTCATATAGATATACGCAAGTACGTGTATTTCTCTATACATCATCAAAAGATGCCATATATTTCAGTAATACAATCATGAAATGTGAAATAAGATTTCTTATATACTATATACTTATTAACACCAACTTCAAAAAAGTTTAAGTCTATTCCTAACTTGAAAAAAAAAAAGGTTAGAAAGTTTTGAAATAACTATACAATCCACTGTGAATCACAAATATGTCACATAATCACACACATATTATATATAAAATCGTGAAATAAGACATTTCATATAAATTACACACATTTTATTTATTATTTCTAACTTTAGCACACCCTTCGTTAAATATTTCACTTATAACATTCAAGCTGTTTTCACTGAACTCCTGTAGTGACAAAAGGAATAGAAAATGCAAATGTTTGGCAAGCATGGGAGTGGTTAGTGAAAAGAGTCTCTTCTATTTTATTTCACCAGGTGATAAATGAAAGCATTATAGCCAATTAATACCGGCCTCTTTTACAATGAAAATAAACATAATACTTATGACCTTAATTTAAATAACCATCAAATATTATTAACAGCTGTAATCTTATCAACAATGAAAATGTTCGGTTAAAAAAAAAAAACGCCATATTAAAAATGGGTAAATATTAAATTCAATCAAAACATTATATATTCTAATGTTATTAATATAATCATCTGAAAGTCGTATTTTATCAATAATGATTAAAAATGGCACTTCACTAAAACCTAAATACCATCTGTTGTAAAAGAACATAGGTGTTATTAATAAAACACACACACATAAAATAAAAAAAATCACATAAAACTTTAAAATAATTATAAATTTATATTATGCGTGAAAAATGCAATTCCAAAGAAAGCAAAATAATTTTAAACACTTTTTTCCTTAATGTATCCTTAATTTTTATTCACAGAATACGATTCAGAACTTGAGATTATCACCTGATCAGAAAGAAAAAATTGAATCAAAAGACTAAGGAAAACTGGGCGCGTTTACTTGAAAGAGCAGTTAAAATATGTACATAAGATAATTAAAAAACATTTAAGATAAATCAGTTTTATAATACTGTACAACTGTGTATATACATAAAACGTAAGGCTAAATATTTTTAAAAATTCTATTGTTAAACAACTACCAAAATTGTTGTTTATAATATATTCATAAAACACACAAACGGGTGTGAATAATGAAGTATTGGGTATAAATGAGCTGGATTATAAGCCTAAAACATTCCAAAACGTTAATAATTGGTATAGAGTACACTTGTAAATTTTATTATTTATAATACGGATTTTATTAATTACATCCTAAAACAATAAAGACCAATAGATTAGATTAAATGTGATCGAAAGATTTTGCTTCTTTAAGCTTTCGCATTGGAAAACGTTAATTTCGAACGCTTTCCAGACTTGGCTAGCTACAAATATAGCTGTCGGCCAAAAAATGCTGCTTTGGACATTATAGCAAAAAGAAAAAACCTACTTCATAAATAAATATATCTACGAATTAAAATCAAAACGCTATTTAACATTTTGTAAAAGATACGCTAGAATGTTCAATTATTCATCTGTAAAAAAGATTTTAAATGCTAAAACTCAAATTTTGATATTTTTAAATATGCTACTACAGAAGCGAGGATAAGAAGCCCAACGTTAACCGTACGCTACCAGTTAAAACTATAAACCGAGGAAATCAACAATGATTAAATGCATAAATATTTATTATCAAATTTATATCTATTTCAACATAAAAAAGTTGCTCTTAAGTAACAAAAACTTATATTAATCAGTCAGCATAAATCTAATCACATAAAAAAAAAAATCATTTTGACAGCTGAACTTAAAATAATCCACATTCTGATGGAACCGTCAAACAATACTTAATAATAACATTGATCAATTGAAACAATTTTGCATTTACTTTCCAAACAAGTTTATTTTAATAAAATAAATCTACACGTTTTACTACTTTTTATAAGCTAAGTTTGCACTTACCAGTATTTAATTGTCCTAAAACAAGAATTATGGCTGCAAAAAACCTTTTACTTAAGCACATCTCTGTTGAGCAACCTACGTCCGCCATTTTCTTACAAGAGACATCGATATTAAATGACTTGTGACGTCAGATCTTAGTATTCTCTCCATTTCAAAGCCTCCCCCTCTCATTCTTTCAGATTTTTGGACTCTTTCAAATAAAGTTAGCTCTAAAATCTATCTGTGTATCTTAAAATACATATGTGCATATAGATTATAAAATTGTGTTTTTTTACTTTATTGTTTTAGTTAAAGTTAATGCATATTTTTAGAATAAATATAATTAATTTTAATATTAAAACTTTATTGAATCTAATATTGCATCTAAACACATTTTACTTTTTTTTTATCTATCATCACAACTGTGTCCTCAGACATTTTTGTAGTGCTGTTTTGTAAATAAAAAAATGATGTGGTAGACGATAAAAATTTTATGTTATCATTGCGCGTTAGCGGAGATGAGAAGAAAATGAATCTAATTTTTATTTTTACACTTTTCTACCCAAGTTATTTCAGATGGCGTAAAACTACAATATTTATTTATATACCAATACCGAATTCAATGCACAATTTGCATTTTAAAAAAGAATCAGTTTAAAATCACTACAACTTTTTTTTTTTTTTAAATATAAGGTTATATTTTACAGTACAACTCACGTTTTGTTTTTAACTATTATAAATTTGATTTGTTCAGCGAATCCAAACTTTGCACTACTTTTTTTTATATATATTTAAGTAGTCAACTATAATTACAATATGTTCTAGATTTGGTATTAAAGAGAGGAGAAATTCAAAAATTCCCTTTTAAATTTTACCCATAAGTAATAATGCAATGAGTTCCTAAATGTTTATGATATTATTCTAAATACCGAAATGCCAGAAAAAATTACGTAAAAGAACGATAAACTACCTAGTGTTATCGCTTGGTTGTAGTACCATGATGCATGCATAATTATTTTCACTATTACAATTTTGGTTATCATTAACAGTCATAAGTTTGCCATTCTGACTGCAGAGAGTCAAAAAATTAAAGATACGTTTTGCAATGACTATAAAAAAACAACCATGAAACATTAATATATCCACACACTTCACCCAATAGTCTTTTAATCTTAATTTATTATTTTTTAATTTTGCTGTAGCAACAATTTTTACTGAAAGTCTTAAACAATTAGCTATTATATAATATCTCTGAGATAATCTTCATAATATTAACAGGATTTCACTATTCCATGAAAACTATGCTCAAGTACATTCTATAATATTTTTTTTAGAAATCTACATTTAATCCATTTATGTATTCAATCCAATAAAAATGTATTATTACAACAAGCAGAAACATACCAATTTGTTTTTTTATGTTCTTACTATCAAAATTTCAGAAAATTTATTGTTTTCATGATATACCAACAAAAGATCCCTATTTCATTTCCATAAAATAAATTTGGCAGACTAATAATCCTATATTCAACTAATTTTACTGAAGTAGTTATGAGATTTGAAATACCAGGCACTCTTAAGTCTGGAGCCTAATTGTAAATATAGGGGATTTGGACTCAGACTTTCAAGCACTTCACTATCCATACTATCTCATACTACTGACACACATGCAGAAAAGATAAATAATCATTGATATACGTATTTTGTACTAAACCAGCATTCATCAGTTGGTCCAGATTACCATCTCCCATACATATATATAATCAATGCTCAGTTTATATTAAGATAAAAAATCCTGGCACTTTAATAGACAGGTTTCAACCTATTCCAATCTCCAACTCTTTAGCCATCTATACCATTGAAAATCTGATGATAGAATTCTCAAATCCCATACTGATGCCAATATTGTTGTCATACCCATGTTGATCTGAAGTCATTCTGACCCCTCATGTATAGGACAGTATCCATTTAAATACATAGAAGGATGAGAAGAATGCAGGCTTAATATATAAGATTTGAAATACCAGGCACTCTTAAACCTGGAGCTTAATTATAAATGTAGGGGATTTGAACTCAGACTTTCAAGCCATTTCACTATCCATATTATCTCATACTACTGATATACATGACCATACATATGCAGAAAAGATAAATAGTCAATCACCAATATATGTATTTTGTGTTAAACCAGCACTCAATCCCCTATATTTATCATTAGGCTCCAGGTTTAAGACTACCTGGTATTTCAAATCTTGCATATTAAGCCTTCATTCTGCCCATGTGGGTATGATAACAATATTGGCACTAGCATGGGATTTGGGAATTCTATCATCAGATTTTCAATGGTATAGATGGCTGAAGAGTTGGAGGTTGGAGTAGATTGAAGATTGTCCATTAAAGTGTAAGGATTTGTTATCTTAATATAAACTGAGCATTGATTGTATGTATGTATGGGAGATGGTAATCTGGACCAACTGATGAGTGCTGGTTTAGCATGAAATACATATATTGGTGATTATTTATCTTTTTTGTATGTGTGTGGTCATGTGTATCAGTAGTATGAGATAGTATGAATAGTGAAGTGGCTTGAAAGTCTGAGTTCAAATTCCCTATGAAGTAGTTGTCTTAATATACTTAAAAATTGTCTGCATACTGAAAAGATAAAATTCCTGTTTTGTTGAGTTTTTTTTTTTTTTTGCTATTATTCAATTAAAATTAAATGTCCACTATCAAACCTATATCACATTTTGATGTTTGCTTTATCAAACCACTTATAAACTATTTTAAAGACCAGTATCATTAAAAATAATAAAGTTGGTTTAGTACTCATCTTTAAAAACAAACTACATTTTTCCCAATGCTTTACTTAAATAAAGTATTGTGAAAAGGATATTATTAAGTTTTCTGAAACTGTTGGAGAGTTAAAGAAAGTAAACTGCTGGAAAATTAAACTATTAGGGGAGGCAATATTAAATAGAAAGATTGTAAATTATGCATAGAAGAAATATGCCCCCTCCCTCCTTAAAAACACTAAAGATTTGATATAAATAATGTAAATATAATGATATATGTATATAATGATATAGTGGTATAGTTTGACATCAACTTTCATTTCACATACTTATAATATTTATTACTAGTATTAATCCTTTATCTCACACTGTTAGTATCATCATCAGTTATTTGCCAAAAGAGTTTTTATATACCAAACCAGGATTCCCTATGCCTTTCTGTCTTTTAATCTACTTTTCAGATACTCAGTTATTTTTGTCTTTCATTCATCATTTTTTTCTCTTTATTTCTTTTCCTCATATCTTATGCAATTCATTCTAATATATATTTAATAATTCTTCCAGTTCCTTTTTTTTTTCCCATTATTTCTTTATTTTTTCATTTATTCTTTTCAATACTTCTACATTTCTGATTTTTATATTTTCAACATATCCTTTCCCTCAATATTGCATCTTTAAACACGCTAATGTTTTCAACTTATTTTTGCTAACTGTTTTTGTTTCTACTCTGAATAAAACATTTAACAATTTTTCTCTTAGATTTAATTTTATTTGTCCAAAAAATAGCCTTCCACTCTTATAAACAGTTTATTCAGCCATTACAATTTTCACTTTCTTTGTCATTAATTTCATAATTAGTTATAATCTAACTATTACAATATTTAAAAGCATCAAACTGCTGCATAACTTCCTGTTTAGCACTTATTCTTAAACTTTTGTCCTATTTATCTACTTCTTTTACTTAAGTTCTATTATCATTTATTTTTATTCAAATTTTTTTACAATCTTTGCCAATTTTATATGACATTTTACTGAGGACATTTTCACTATCTGCAGTTATTATCTTGTCATCAGCAAATATAATAGCTTTAAAACCTTCTTTTCACAATGCTTATTTTTAATCTCATGCAATTTCTGGAAAATAATTCTTGTTTTTCTAAATGGATTTTCAGTTTTAATGAAAACTATTTGCAAATATCATCTTATCTTTTCTGGATGCTCTTTTAGAATTTCCTAGTCACTTTGCTTAAAAGATATTTATTTTTTCTCATTTTAAGTTTTATTACAGTATCTTGTGACATCCATTTTGAATTTATTTATTATTTCATTTTATTTAATATCTTCTCAAATTGCTCTTCAGTAAATTCCTTTACTTCTATCAATTATTTATATGATTAACAATAAGATATATCAAAATTTTAAATTAATTTTTGAAGTTGTTTTTACAAGCAAAAGTCATACTCTCTAAATTATATTTATCATATTGCACATGCTTTTATTTCAATACTTTAGAGAATTTTTAGATTATTAGGTTAGATGATACAAAAAAATAAAGATAGATATTGGAGATATTGGTGCAAAAATTATTGCTTTTCACTGATGAAGGTCAGTAGACAAAAACTAGCCTGGGGATTTTTATGTATAACACTTCTATCTATTATTCATTAATTATTCACACAATAAGTGACTTTGGAATAGAATAAATGCTCCTAATGCAGATGGTGAAACTAAGCAAAGAAAGTCACTTGATATTTCATTTTATCTAGAAGTGCCATTAATCTTATAATTATCTTGATTTGTAATGTGGTTTAATCTAGAATCAAGCATTTGTTTGACACTGCATGTCATCTGATCTATTTTCCAATTTATTTTGTCTTTGTAGCCAGAAAAATATGTATTCAAGAGGAACATTTCATCTTATGGTAGTCTAACAAAATTTCCATTTTATATATTATAATAGTATAAACATGAGTGAGCTAATGATGATCTGTAGTGGTAATCATTCCTTCCACTTCTTCTTATTTGCATTGCTTAATTATATATAATATAATACACCATATACTCCTTAAATTACACTCTACAATGCAGTTTAACATATTATTTATTTTATTTCCTTTCTTACAGTTTCAACAACTGGATAGTTGAAACTGTAAAGAAGGAAATAAAATAAATCGTATGTTAAACTGAATTGTAGAGGGTAATTTAATGAGTATATGGTGTATTATATTATATATTAATGGTAATCATGTTGGTATGCCAAATATACAATGGAATGCAAAAGACAGAAAAATGATTGAACCCAGACTTCACAATAATATGCCGAACATATAATGGTATAAATGGCATTGTGTTTGACAGAGCATGAGCATGTGTGTTTATCTACATAATAATGATTAATGTATTGTTGTTAACTACACATACAACTTTGGAGAGAAAAGATATATACATTAGGACATCATCTTTTTTTATGGTAATTAAAAAGCATTCACTTATATTTTCATCCATTACTGGCTAATTAATTATTGAACTCTATCAATGAAATTATAAGAACCATTAACTTATAAAGTCAATATATTATTTAAACAGGGTGTTGTTAATAACATATATAAATGGAATATTGAATTTAGAATTAACACTAGATTTTTTATAATAAAATACTTAATAAAAATGAAATCCAATGATAGAAATAGTTGATGTAGCAATGTGCCTAAAATACCAATGTAAAATGTGTATTTGTTCAATTTTAACAAGATGTATGTTAAATGGGTTAATCAAGTCAACCATTGGTGGTCGAGAGGTGATTGCGGGTTCGCTTGCTGCTGATGCTACGACACATGAGAAAAAAAAATGGGTTAATCAAAATGTTTTTCAGATATATATAATTTCCAATAGCTAGTTCAAATAATTTTATTGTATTATTTAAACAACTAACTTAATAAAATAATTATATGTTGAATACAATGGGAAGGCATATTGATCTTATATATATATCAGGAGTATTAAATATTTTAAATTTATAAACAGAAAATTATTAGTAATATACATTAAAATATGATAAATAAATTATTCAAAGTAATTAAAATAGAGCTCTGCTCTTACTTAAAATTTGCATGCAAATCAGTCTATATGTATATTTCCTACAACTTAAAATTTAACATAAGCTTTTCCTTGTATGTAATTTTTTTATTAACATATTTCATGCAACTTAATTGATAAACTCCTTGATGACTTAACTTCATGCACTTTTTTTTAGAAATAAAAATATCTTTTGTAATTTTGATTGACTTTAAGTTTGTAAGTAAACTTCCAATAAATTTATTTAAGCAATTTATTTAAGCAATACAGAATTATAATTCCATTAAGTATTAGCATTATTAATTCTTCCAGGCAGTTTTTATCATGCTTGAAATTGAATTCTCAGTATAATTTCTATTCTGTTTGTAGTTTGTGTTTAAAATAAGATTTATGTCAAGCATTGGTGGTCGAGAAGAGTTGTGGGTTGGAGTAGTTTGAAGTCTGCCCATGAAAGTATGAAGATTGTCTATCTTAATATAAAGCTGAGCACTGATTGTATATATGTGTGGAGATGGTAATCTGGACCAACTGATGAGTGCTGATTTAGCATGAAATACGGATCTTGGTGATTATTTATCTTTTCAACATGTGTGAGATCAGGTGGGTCAGCAATATGAGATGGCATGGAGAGTTGAGGGTCGTATGAAAGTCTAGAGTTCGAAAACAAAATAAAATAACTTGTTATTAAAAACAATATAATATCTACAATCTTTAAACAAATGATTTCAGAAAATTCAATAAATACTGTATTTAATTTTTAGATTAATAAATATACTTCCCTTAACAAAAACAAGACATTTAATTTTCAGATTCGTTTTAGGAATTTTTTTATTTTGAAATAAGCAAATTGTAATTGAAACAAAATGCTAAATACTTTAATTTTAATTAAAATAAACAATGTCTTTAAAATTATAAAATGTATTAGTTTATATCTTAAATTAAGTAAATAATTTTATTGTCCTGTGTAGTTTAGTGCAATCATTAAGTGACGAACTTCACAAATCAAAATCCATTAATCATAGCTTCAGCTCAGTTACTTGAGACGCTTGTACTTCCATGAAGTCCAAAACAATAAATTATTCAATTATTATTATTAAGTTTTATACTTACATTTTTTCACAAAAATTATATAAAATCATATAAATTTATGGTACCAGCATTTGACTTATAGTTATATATGTTACACTATTTCCATCATGTAGTCTAATTATTAAAAGTGTTAAGAAAAAGTCAAATTTTATTTAAACTTTTCATATATATTCAAGTGTTATTAATAACATCATCATCATCAACCATTATCAATCCACTGCAGATGAAGGTCTCTCCAAGTTCAATCCATCTTTTCCTATCTTTAGCTTCTCTTCTCCATATCACCCCTGCACACTTTCTTATTTCATCCACCATCTCACATGTAGTCTCTTTCTGGGCCTTTTACAATCTCTTGGAATCCAGTTTAAAATTTCAATTGTCCATCTATTATCATCTCTTCTAGCAATATGTCCAGCCCAAATCCACTTCAGTCTTTTAATTTTTTCAATGAGGTCAGTAACACCTGTTTGTTCTCTTACCCATACATTGCGCTTTCCATCTCTTCTTATTAGTATATAATATATTTTAAGATATATTATTTTCCTCTCTTCTTTAAATGTTACTGATTTGATCATTCACAATACAAGCATAATATCTAATTTATGAATAGAGAATTTATGAGAATGTTCTAATAAACAAAGCTATTCCATCAAAAATAATAATCAGAAATTTTATATATCTATAATGTCTCTATGTTTTCATAAGACTTGGTAAATTAATTTTTTCCAAACATTAAAAATTAGCATACTATGTTGATTTATGTTGTTATTTGCTATTATATTGTCAGGAACTACTTAAAGTAACTTTTTACTTTATCCTATCTTCCCAAAATTTTCCTATTAAGCATATGTTCATTGGTACATACATGGCCTGCTACTTTAAGTATATTTATTTTTTGTCTAATCATTATCTTGTATTATTTTAATCATTTTCCATAAGGCAGCTGGTTTTTCTGATAAATGTACTTCTACTGTTACATAGTAATTCAAAGTTGTAATTCTTATTTTATGCACTATTTGTTTAAGTTTTGTAAAAGTTATGATCTCTTGCTTGTAGTGCATATGACTTTTGATAGCAGATTTTCTTTAATTTGTTTGCTATCCCTGTTATGTATTTACATACTACAACATTTATAATTGTTTTTTTATCTTTTGATATTTTTGTTGCTGTTGTTGTTGATGGCTGATAGATAACTATTCTTTGTGAAAGATTGTTAAATTTTGGACTTTTTTTTTCAAATCTTTGTCTTTTCAGCAAACTTCTTTCACTCTGTTCCATAATGATAGTATATCTCCACTTTGTGTTTATACTATGATTGTATATATATGCCATGTGTTTTTTTGTGTATGTGGGCATTTTGTAAACTATACTCTTGATTCAACTATGGGACAATTTTTTCCCAAGTATATCTAAAAATGTCTATTTTTGATTTTGTTCTAAATCTATTGTGAATTTAACTGAAAAAGATATGCTATTGATGTGTGTCAGAATCTTTATAGTAGTTTTTCATTTATGAACATAAAATAAATGTATCACAAGCATAGAGAAGTAGATTTTAGGTAGAGATGGAGTAGTATTTTGTAGATATGATTTTAAATTCTTCCATGTAATTGTTACTAATCAGGAGTGACAGTAATAAACTCATATCTATTTCTTGATTTTTATGGAAGAACTGTATTGTACTTAAAATATATATTGTTATCCAGAATGTTAAGAATTCCATTATTCTATTAATAGGAAGAGTTGTTTTGTTTTGCAAACTATTATTCTCATTTAATCTTTTTCTTACAATAGATAATATTTTTAGTCAGAGTGCATTTGTACATAAACTTTTCAAATCAAGACTTACTAATAAACCCTTCCTGCTATTTTATGTTCTTCATTAAGACCATAAAGTGCTTAGAATCCATGACAAAGGACTATGTTTTCTATGCCAAAGGACTAAGAATCCCAAGAAAAATTCTTGACAAATTTTAATCTTGTAAATTTCTATAGTTAACAACAAATCTTAATGGAACATTGGCATTATGGATTTTAGGTTTGATGTAGTAAATTTCTAGAACTAGCAATAAAATGGTAATTGTGAATTCTAGATAGATTATGGAGATATTTTATTGACATATTATTTTTTTTCTGAATCATTGAAATGTTCTTGATACCGTCTCAGTAAAACTTGTAATTTTTTTTCTGTAGCTGGCATAGGATTTTTTGTTATTTTTTATAATGACCTTGTATTAATTTAAGAAATTTGATATAATTTTTTTCAACACAAATAATGCTTGATTTGGGTCACTGCTATCTCTCAAGATTTTTTTTTTCCAATATAATTCTACTATTTTTATTAGCGGTAATTGTTAAGTGACCAATAATGTGATATTAGATAGTATTATAGTAAAGTTTAATTCTTTTTCCACATCAGAAGCTTCAACATCTGTTAGATGCTGAGAGTTAATACTTAACTGATGTAGCTGTTAAATTATTTGGATGAGTTTTGATATGCCAATGTAAGTTTTCAAATGCATTTTCTTTTTACATTCACTTATTTTTCACATAATTTAGAAATATTATTTCCTTACTGATTAAAAAACTTCTTGTGAAGCTTTCATCATCAAATGTATTTTTAGCAAACATTATATATTATGAATTGAATGCAAGAATGAATTCTTGAAAAACTTTTGATAATTTATTCTTTCTCTTAACAGAGTCTTACTCTCTCTCTAAGTAATTTTATCAGCTCTTTGGGAATACATTTGAGGGTTTTAGTTTCAAGCATTATGACAATTCTTTTTAATTTGCATTTGCATAGAAAATAATTGATTTTTGCTTTTACTTTTAGGATATTCTTTATATCTAAAGTTTAATAGATTGTCAGGCCCATACTAAATATTTGTTACTTGACTGAAAGTTTATAATGATGTATTTTATTTGTAATTATATGTTAGACTATTTCCACCATCTGATTTAATTGTGAAATGTTTTTTTACAAAAACTCACTTTATATAAATTATTCGAAAACATTCAAGTTGTAGTAATAGTGCCCTAATAAATCTAAAACATAATGTTTCAAAGGCCATTATTCTCCTCTCTTCACCAACTATTGTTACCCCAAATCAGTAATAGTATTAGTATGAAAATTGAACTGATGACTTTTACGTTCATAAGTACTGAATCTAAGATGATTCTATAATCAACTGATTCTGTCAAAGGCAACAGTCAATAAAAATTCTATATACTTGTCCTTGAGTTCTGATTTTTTTCATTTTTTTAAGAACAAAGTTAATGAGTAATTTCCAAACATTATGAATTATTACACTAGATCAATTTATGAGGTTATTTATCACTGCCACATGTGCAGCTTTTCTAATTTTTCTTCTTTTTACTTTTCACTCTCTGACCAATGTCATTGTTTTGATGCAATTCTTGGTTTTTCATTAATGCAGTTTAGATTTTATAGAGATTAAGATTCCTCACAATGTGTTGTGGATTCAGAAAACGGTTTTTATATTACTTTTTTTTAGATCAACTGCTACCCCTTCACATATATTAGTACACTGTGGTATCTATATATTTTAATGTTCTTTTTGTTGTCCACTTAATATTTTTTTAATGATAGCTCATAAGTAATTATTCTTCATTAGAATTTGTTCTGTGTAGGACTTTTCTTTTTTCCAAGACATTAATTTCTGAACTTTCTTTTTGTGTGCTCTAATTCATTATGAGGCACGGAATCTCGAAAGGGCTCAGCCTTAACTGAGTGATTAATATTTTTTAGGCATATAGCTTCTGCAACTTGCATATCGTATGTGCTTCATAAATTACCATAGTAATAGTATAACTCCACTTTTTATGTTTCTGACAAAATTGGATAAACATGCTAAATATTTTATTATGTGTATGGGTTTTTTGTAAACCACAATTCTGATTTTGCAATGAGGGAATCTTATCACAAGAATATTTAAGAATGCCAATTTTTATTCTTGTTTTAGTTCTATTCAGAATTTTATTGATAAAGATATGTCATTGAATGTATATCAGAATGTTTGTAATAATACTTCACTATGTGACCATGAAATTTAGACTTATCATCAGCTTAGTGAAACCAGATTTTAAATGGAGTAGTATTTGTAAAAGTGGTTTCAAGTTATTTCATATAACTGTTGCTGATCAGAGATACAGTAGTTGATCTATAGTGACTTCTTGAGTTTGTTTAAAATTTCTGTGTTATATTGAAAATATTAAGAGTTCCATTATACTGATTTGTAAGTTATTAACCCCATTTCATTTTTTTTCTACGATAGACAATGTTTTAACACAGGGTTCATTTATGAATAAACTTCCCATATCCATGCTAATCAATATATCAGTTCTTTCAATATTCATGTTCTTGATTAATTTCACAAATTGTCTATAATTTTTGTCAAAGGATTATCTTATATACCAAGGACTAAGATCCCTCAGAAGAAATCTTGAAAAGTTTTGACAAGATGAATTTCTAGAACTAACAAAAAATCTTAATGAAAAGTGGTTCTTATGGATTTTAAGTAGTTGATAGAGATGGGTGATTTTCTGAAATATGATCTTTTTTTCTAAATAAGTTAATATTAGGCAAATTATAATGACAAATAATCATATAAGTCAACATAATATATTTGGAAATTACTCATTAATCTCACCCTTAAATAAAAATGTAGAAGCCAGGAGGATTTTCATAGATAAATACATAATTTTTTTACTGGCTCATGTCTTTGACATAGCATAATCTTAAACTGAGCATTTACAAGTCTAAAGATCATCTATTCAATTGTCATATAGTACTGTCATTAGGTATGGCTAGCAATAACTGAGAAAGAAAAGAAGAAACATTATGTTATGTACTTAACTAATGAGTTATTATTGAAAGATGAATATATGTATTTGAAAAGTTTAAATAAAGTTTGAATTTTACTAAAAACATTTATCATTTAAACTACATAATGGAAATAGCCCAACATGTAATTACAAATTATTAAAACATTTTTGCAAAAATCTATTATATTTTATTTTGTGTATTATTATTTATACATGTTGATTCAACATTCTACAAGATAAAATAATTAATATTGCTGACAATTTTGGATCAAAGTTTGTTCTTTCTGCCAATACATGCATTAAAGTCTGTAAGAAAATTTTTTTTCACTTTTTAATAGCATTAATTGCAGCACTGATAAAATATATGTATAATTTTTAATTCAGTATTTGGTATCATTAACTTCTTGTTAATATAACTAGAATGTACACAAGTTAGATTTACTGTAAATCTAACATCAAGCAATCCCCTTGCTCAATAATTTTTCCTATCAAATAAACTCATAGTCACTTATGTGTTCAATTAAACTTTCTCTTTCTGAAAGACAAGATTCATTAAAAGCAGTTATAATAATTTCTTATCTATGATCAGTACTCAAAGAGCTTACACAACAAAGTTCACATATTCCATGTTATTAATAATTATAAAATATTAAACAATCTTTCAACTTCCACAACCTTTTGCTTTATCGATATTCTCACCACTTATATTTCTACTTTTTAATCAGCAATCCTCCAAGCATGGAAACATAATCAATCTTTCCAAAACAGTTTATTTTTAGACCATCTTTTATATATTCTTCAACATTTATAATAGATAGCTACATCTCTAAATTGGACGAACCTATTCAGACTTCAATCCCAAATCAAGTTTTTCAATGAATCATTAATGATTGTACTGTATCATGCAAATCCCACTTAAGAAACCCAAATTTCTAAACTTACTCTTATCATTACTGTCCTAATTCTGCAAGTTTTTCAGGAGAAAAAAAAATGAAATGTATATAATTAAAGAATGAAAATATGGTTACATAAACAATAATCTTATTGTCACATTTAATGCAAAGAGATGACAAATGATATCCAGAATAGAATATAATGTTTGATGACTCAACATCTTATTCAACAAGGTACTGCAATTAATCCTCAAATATGTAAGCCATTCCATTATAAAACCATTAAACATCACATGATCATTTATTATGCTGCCCACAAGGCAGAAACTAGTCTGGGGATATTGGATGAGTAGGCACTAGATAGGGATTTTATGCACAAGCCTTCTGGTATCCATTGATTACTCTAGTTGGCACTGAGTGGCACTACTGTATGGAGAGTTTTGGTTGTGTTATAAAACCACTAGTTTATCCATTGGAAACTTGAATTAAAATATCTGATATATATGTATGTGTGTGTAATTATGCTAATGAATCTTACAAATAATTATAGTAAGCAATCAAATTACATCTGCCACTCTTTTAATTGCATAATAAATTAATGCAACCAGTAGCTAAAATACAACCTCAACTATTTGATGATCTGATGACTGTCATATTTTAAGTGAATGTCTGGAGAGTTTCTTTTATATCATAACAACTATTTGTAACTGCAAATTATTATTTTAAAGTCTTCATCCTAGGGAGTGGTATGTATAATTTTATTTGTTACTATAAATAAATATGTGTATATTTTAAATTGATACTATACCTATAAAAATTTTAATATATTGCAAACATATTTTCCAAATGAAAACTCTACATCCAGCTTATAGCTAAGTGAAATTATTAAAGACAACAAAATTATAATGTAATGATTGTATTCTAAAATAAATAATATTATAATCAAGTAGTTTAAATGTCAAGAGTACATAACAAGCACTGGAAGTGATAAAGCATGATATTTATAATGTATTAAAGTTTTTATAAATGTAACACTAATTTAGAAAATAATAAACACATCTCATTTGTGATATATATATAGTCATCACTTTTATAATAATAATACACTAGAGATATATTTTGTAATGAGTATACAAACCAATCGATGAAATATAGGTACATTTCTGATCCATTAGGCTGCATTTCCGAGATTTTGTGACACCATATTTTTAATTTTTTTTATAGAAAACTTTTCTTTCTAAAAGTTTTCAACATTTTGTCTAAATATAGCTCTCCATTGTACTTTTTTCTCAGTCATAACCTACTAATAAAAGCTATTAATATTGCACTTCTTTAAAATGTCTTTGAGATAATCTTTATAATGCAAATAGGGTCTGTCTCTCTCATGAAAATAATACATACTTTTACCAGAAAGTACATGTCTAACCCAATGGCTACCTGTCCATTAGAGTTCATGATGCATTTCAATATCTAATTCCACATTTTTACTTAACAAGCTACCAAAATATTTAAATTGATTAACATTCTCAAACTGATAACTATTTAAAATAAAAGATGCTAAAGATTATTTTTCCTCATTGGAAAATCCAAGTCTTTATGTATTGTATTCAAAACACATCTTTTGAATTGGTGAGGATAATACAATCATTAGAGTACTATACATTCAGAAGAAGATTAAATTATTTTACTTTTAATTAGTCAAACTCCATCATCAAATTTAAAATTACATCTTGATGTCTGAGTTTTAAAGATTTTTGTAGTTAGTGCACATTCTTATTGAATACCAGTTTTTGTTTATCTCAATCAATAATAATAACATTTCCTCTTATTTCATCATATAGAACCAGTGTAATATTAATAAACTTTGGTGAACAATTAACTAATATCTACCAGTGTTAGAAACTATCTAAAACCATAGCGAATCTCTGTAACTATCATTTAGGATTGGTAGATTCATTCAAAAAAATAAATGAAAGGGTCTATGCTATAATTTATAAAAATGATATTCTATTGTAATTACTACAGCCTTGTCTAATCTCCTTTTTTTTATAAATTAGAATAGTAAAAACATCCTTAAGGGCAGTAGCACAATTTCATAAGTTTATATATTCCTTAAAAATAATCAGTAGTTTGAAGCTAATATATTACCACTATCTTTTAAAACATCTGTAAGTATGTCATTAAGACCTGTAATCTTTCTATTTTTAAGATTAGAGAGAGAGAAAGGAGAGAGGGAGATAATGAGAGGGGAGAGGGAGAGAGATGATGGAGAGGGGGGAGAGTAAGAGAGAGAGAAAAAAGAGAGATGTTGTAATTTAAGTGAATATCTGTTCAAATTTAAATGATTAGGAAGAATTAATTGATAATTGTCATGTCAATTTTTGTATCATTATTCAAAAGTAATCAAAGTATTCTCTCACCTGTTTAAAATGTCATTGTCATCATCCATGAGAGTACCAGTAATGGATTTAATAGGATTATAAATCATCAAGTCCATATGTTATTAATATATTTACAGCTCCACAATCAATCTATTTATGTCTTTTGCAATACTAATCCACCAATCAGTTTTAAGTCTTCTTGTTAGTTGTTATTCTTCTGCCTTCAAATATCTTTATTTTGATTATGAAATTCTCTATTTAATTTATTATTCTCCAAGCAGAAGATGACATTTTATTTTAATCAAATCATTAACAATAAAATTGTTGTCAGAGAAAGTTTTTTTTTTTTTTAGGAATGCAAAAATAGATTTACTTGTATTGAACTATTTAAAAGCATTCTACATTTCAATGTATAATTCAAGAAATTAAAACATATATTTTAAATTTTATAGTTAACATCATATACTCCCCATACTTCAAACTTAAGGATGTAGGCAAACTGTTCTAATGATTTCAAAAATTGCATAGATTACTGCTTAGCATTGTTGATAATTTACATATTTAATTTGATAGTGTAATTATCTTTCAAAAGATATCTGAATAATTCATTAATCATTTTTACTCATATGAGAAATTATGACATTTTATATAATTCTTGAGATAGAATTTAACATTAATAAAGGATAAATATGACAATAGTAAACTCCAACTTTTTGACTTTTCATCATATTTTATTCACAATACCATGATCTCAAAATATAAGATTCTGATTTGTGATTCAAAATAGATGAAAAGTTAAAAAGCTAGAGTTTTACCCATGCATATGTTCAAATATCATTGATATACTTATATTTTATTAAAATCTATATCAACAATTATCTAAAACAGAATGATTAATGGTATGTATTGAAAGATGATTGTTTTGAATAGATATATGCAAAAAGTATTATAACCAATTATATTTGTTTAATATATCTTATGCATATTTTTATCTCATGTTAACTAATTATACTTTTTATATAAATCCAATTTGTGCATCTTACTTCAAACACTTTATAGCAAAAAAATTAATAAATTATTATATATATACACACACACAATCTAATGTTTCAACTATCCTGCAATCTTTCTCAGAACTACTACAAATTATATTTATATAAAATATTACAGCAAAATAGAGAAAATGATAGATTTAGTGGCATTTGTAATTATTCTTTTGTTCTTCGGTACTAATGGTTGTATAGAATCAATGAAAGTTTGATAATTAAGTATATCTGATGAATGTCTAATTAGTTTTGAAACAATCGCTTGAGATGATTAGCTTAGCTACTGAGTTATTTTTCAAACTGTATCTAACATATAAATATACATTTTCTAATGAACGGTAAATATATATATTTTTCAAGAATAAATTAAATATTTAAAAGAAAGCTCTTTATATTATCCGATGTGGCGCTTATGCCTTAAATAAATGAATAATAATAATAATTTCTTTAAAAATGTATGAAAGGGAGCGCAATATTTCCTTATTAAACTGTTAGTATTTTTAAGTGATATAATTACTGTTCGTATTTATTTTCTAGAGTGCAACCATGCGCACTATAACTAGGATTTTCATTCATTGGGACAAGTAATAATAATTTTATAATAAGCTATATGCATATATTTGTAAGACAAAATGATTGATTTACAATAAATATTTGACACTAAGTCTGAATTTATTTTTCATTGATCAGAATACTAAAAACTAGCATTTAACTACGGATAGAAAGTCAATTTATTATGCATTGAAACTTGCAAATTATTTTTAATAATTTACATTCAAAAGCTAAGATAATAATTGCAGTATTTTTATAAGTTAATTAAATGCTAATTAGTCTGTTACTTTTAGTTTAACGATTTATAACAAATGAAAGTAAGTATTTATTTAGCAAAATTTTTACCATTTATTTATTCATGTGTGTAACTTTATATATGCTTTTCTGATGCGAAAATTACAAATAAATTCTATTCTACTTATCTATTTAACGTTTAACGTGTGATAATGATTTTATAATCGTAAAATTTTCAATTAGAACAAAAATTATGAGCTTTAAATGAGTATTTTATTTATCACTTTAAGTTGTACTACTCTTTTATATTATGTTCATATGCTAACGTATGACGATCATCATCATCATAATCAATGCCATTACTAAAAAAAATATGCAACAAAAGTTTTATAGTTTTAATCTTCTAGCTGATGCATTATGGGATTAAATAGTTATGAAATAAATAAAAAGTTATAAGCAAAAAAAAAAAAATGGTAATCAGAATTGCTAGAATGTGATGTTCAAACATAGAATCAATGTAGAGAGATGACCAATGATATAAGAGGCGAATGCAGATCAGCTTGACTGAAAACACTAAAATAAATGTAAATTAATACAGTGTACAGGCTTATACACACCTGCACATATATAATGTAATATATAAGGGATTCGAACTCAGACTTTCACACGACCCTCAACTCTCGATGCCATCTTATATCGCTGACCCACCTGATCATACATATGTTAAAAAAATAAATAATCACCAATATATGTATTTCATGCTAAACCAGCAATCATCGGTTGGTCCAGATAACTATCTCCACACATATATACAATCAATGCTCAGCTTTATATTAGGATAGCCAATCTTCATTCTTTAAATGGACAAGCTTCAAACTACTCCAACCCACAACTCTTCAGCCATCCATTTCCTTGAAAATCTGATAATGGAATATTCAAAGCCCTCATTAGTGCCAAGGTAGTCATCCTACCCATGTTGACCATTTAGTCATTCTGACCCCTCATGTACAGGAGAATAAATGAAAATGGAACGAGAATGAATGAAAATAATAATGAATTAATTTAGTTATGCTCGTAAATGTTAATAATACTTATTATAAGAAAATTTATAATAATATTATCTAATAAACTATAACGTTAATTTTATTATTTATTTAAAACAAATTTACTAAATATATAATTTGACTGTAATATTAATTATTTGATAAGACTAAAGATAGTATTACAAAATAAGCTTTTAATTGAACAATTACATTGTTTTAGCTTAATCTTTTTTCTCCACCAACCATATTTTAAAAGTGAAAGTTTTTAAATTAATTTCCTATTTTATATATATAGTTTGTGCAAATGTATAAAAGCAAGCTATCTTTAAATAGCATCATAGTAATATCAATCACACAGTTTTTTTTTATGGGGGGGGGGGGAATCAATCAAAGTATCTTTATCTTTGAAGATAAGCTATCTTGTTAAAAATATTCAGTGTAGAGTAAATATGCTTGACTAATTTTTAAATACTACTGAAAAAAAAAAATAAAAAAATTTACAAATTTGTTAGTGCCCCTGTAAAAGTTTTTTATTTTTACCTGTTTGATCATCGTATAATCTTCTAAATAGTGAAACATAAGATTAGTTGCTCAGAAGGTCATTTAAAATGCAATCATTTAAGTAGCAGATTGAGCATAGCTTTCCGTTAAGTTGACAAACTGAGATATATTTATATTTACCTTTCATAGCTATGACGTCACATATAAGAAAATTAAAAGGCATGACTTGTGATTATTCTGCATTTTTATAGCGTATGGATTTTATAGATATAAAGAATGTTTTTGTACAACATTTAACCAATGCTGTGCAAAGAATTTAAATTTATCTTGCTCACCATTTTGCATGAGAACATTTGATTGATTTTTTCAATATTGTTTTCACCCTGTGCAGTTTGGCTCAGTTGGTAGAGTGCACGATTTTGAGATCAAGAGGTTCCTGGATTGATTCTGGTGCTTATAATTTCTAATGTTTAAACTTCTTATGAATTCCCAAGCAATGAAGCCATATGTGTATTTTTTAAAAAAATATTGTTTTCAACTATTTTTTAGTCCTTTGGTTTGTCTGTTTTTTCTATCCAGTTTTTAAAACGTTTTAAAATCCTTCAATTTTATCACTGCATCCATAGATTTGACAATCATTAACAATGTGATATATGTTTTATATTTCACAACATCTATATAAAGTACTGGTTGTTGCATTTTCTTTTTGAAGCTAATCTGTGCATTATTCATGCATAATCCTGAATCTGTTAATAAAACTCTAATAATCTCTATAAAGATCCAATCTATTTGAATTTACAGTGAAAATGAAATTTATTTGAAATCTCATATGAAATCCATTTTTATACCATAATTATTTAATTTTCAAAGGGATTCTTTGTTGAGCATATGGAAACTGGATCTTGATTTGAGATAATTTTTATGTTTTAAACTTTATTTTGGTTTAGTAGCTAATATTAGATATTTAATAGCTTATTATATATTTTCTGTGATTAAATTTGTTTGTAATAATAGATGGAGAAGTATATGAAGAAACAAGTCACTGCAAAAAAGTTAGTCTGGCAGTATTATTTATACTTGGTAATATTTAATTGTACAGCTAGAAATAGATGGTCACAATCTTTTCTCCACACAGAGGCAGAATATGTAATGGTAGATACTAGTGCTAAGAATGTTTCTAAAATATTTGCATTACAATTTCAAGTAATATCAGCTAGATTTCCAAGAAGTTTATTTTTAAAAATTATTTTAATAAATGAGTTAATACATTGTACAGGCTTAAACCTGCATTATATATGTAATATATGCGGGATTTGAACTCGGACTTTCACACGACCCACTACTCTCAGTGCCATCTCATATTGCTGACCCACCTGATCACACACATGTTGAAAAGATAAATAATCACCAATATACGTATTTAATAAATGAGAAAAATAAATTAAGATACATGATCTAAGGTTACATTTAAAGGTCATGGGATATGATTGCATTTCAATCTATTGTTGTAGAAAATTATATTCCGATTATGTTTTCCTTTTATTTACATAAAATTTTTGTTTTGTTTGTAGTTGTTTTTTCAGGAATAATAATAAGATACCATCTTTGAAAAAATTATTCAAATTTTTCATATCCTTATTAAAATACTTTTCTATTTTTGGAAATAATATTTTTTAAAAAATGAGAGATGCCATCAGATAGATGAATTTTCTCCATTCTATTTGTAGGAAGAATTTCTTTAATAAAATTAAATAAGTAAATACTAACTGATGTATAAAATTTCATATGTACTATAATTTGCATAAATTACTACCCAGTCTTTTAAAAATCACAACTCAAACCAACAGTCCTAAGATAAGCTATGAATATGGGATCTAAAGGTTACCGAAAGCACTCGGCCGTATAATTCTCTTGAAATTGAGGTTCACTTGTTTGCATAATGTGCAATTCATAACTTGCTACTTGAAGGTGAAATATAAATGAGAATTTTATTTCAATATAACTATCATAGTATTTTTTTTATGTTTCTGTTAGAGAGCATTTTATCAATAAATTAATGGGGTTTTTTCATATTTTAAGAAAGTCTTAATAAAAAAGACCATTTTTGCACAAATAAAGATACATCAATTTTTAGTTTAATTTCAGTCCTTTCAAAGAAAATTATTACCAATAGAACTTAATTATAGTAGCTTTGCTTCAACTTAAATCTTGTTTGTTCTATAATTGGTAGTTCACAACTATTTGTCTAATTCTTGATGTAATATGATTCTTTCAAACAGATTGCAAGAAGAATGTAATAATGCTATTGGGTGAAAATTTTTTGGGATCATTTATAGGTTTATTTGTTTTTAATATATCTGGTTTTAATTTTATCAATGTTGAAAGTCTGCTTATTTTAAATTTTATATTCAATTCATAATATTGAATATAACTGATACATTTTTCATCAATATAACATTTTTATATTTTGTCTGTGTATGTGTATATATAGTAGATTCTAAAACTTTACACCTACTTATATGTGAAAGTTAAAACAACTTTTTGATAGATACTACCAAGCTTTTTCAGCATTGTTTTTTTATTTACTTTTAGATAAGAATAGCTAAATTCTCATTTACTGATAAATACTGGAATGCCTATCTATATTGATTATTGGGGGGGAAAAATGTGTGTTTGGTTATCTTGATTCAAATCCCAGGTCATAAATGTAGTGGGCAGATATGCTAATTACTATGATATGAAGCTTAAAATATAATTTATTTTTAAAATATAAATTAACAAAATTTTCAGCTTATGTATAATTCAGACTATATAAAATCTACTCTAAATAAAAATACAGCAAACATTTTACATATATTTGCAAATAATAGTTTGATTTATAACTGGATTATCAATTTTCTATCTTTATCAGTAGGTTTGCTATAATTCCTTTACCTCAAAATGGGACATGCTTAAAGTTTTGACTTTTTGAAGAAAAAATACCTAAATTATATTAAATTATAAACTTTATCAATAACGACACTCATGCAATGGTTCTAGAGTAGGGTAAAATAACTATAAACTTTACTAATTCAATACTATTTTTCTGGTAAGAGTACTTTCTTCTTTAAGTGGATTTTAGCACTGACCATCTTAAGAATAATGTAAAGAAAAATTGATGTTCATTAACCAAAATATCTTTACAAATTATACGTAAAAGTGTATCGTGCAGTTCTATATCAATTACTAAGATTAGTGCAATTTTAAAATGATAATAAATTTAGACAAACTTCATAAATCTTTATAAATGACTAAAAAATAATGCTAAAAAGTAACATTTCATCTTATTTTAATAATTAATGCATATTAAATTCTTTATTTAAAAAGAGTTAGAGTAGCCAATCAGTAACAGAGTATTATGACTAAATGAAAAAACTTGATCTCATCAATAGTAGTTTGTTATTTTGTTGTCATTTTATTGTTGTTGCAATTGCTCCTACCATTTCTACCACTACTACTACTATTATTATTGTTATCATCATCATCATTAAATACAGATGATGAAGACAACGTGGACAGCTAAACAGAATCAGATTGTAAGTCTATTTACAAGTGATATCACTGTTTATTATGCCTTTTCAACTATATTATTGGTCATTTCATGATTTTGATGATCAAGAGACCTTAAATTGTTTTTTGTTTTTTTTTAAAAAAAGTAAATAAACCAACAAACTAATATTAAGAAATAATTGTATCCTTTTATTGAACATTTATTGTATTAAGCACCAAAAGAGAAAAAAAGATAAATAATTTCTTAGCATTTAAAGAATATAATACCTTCCCTACTAATGGTGAAGGATACATTATATTACAATTGTATCTCAATTTTTACAACAACTGTGGTTATCATCAAATCTCTCCAGCTTTTAATAGTAGTTAAATATTTATTAACCGACTTGATCATTAACTACGTTTCCAAAGTCAGTTACCCCGAAAAAAAAAAATCTTAACTTATTTGTGACCTGAAATTTATTTTTCAAGATTTACCTGGCTTAAAAAAAAGTCTTTCAGATATTTACAATTTTTCTGTTTCCATTCAGGATTTGAACTCTAAATTATGTCGGCTCATATATATATGTTAATTAATAATTTATACCAAATACCGTGACAAAATTTAGAAATAAAATGGAGGTGAAAAGAAGAGCACGAGAGTAATTTTTTATATATTGAATTATTAAATTATAATTCTTTCTTTATATATTATTTATAATTTTATTTATTGTTGACGTAGTTGTAAATACTAGATAAAGAAATCTCACAGGTCTTATGGTATATTAAAATCGAATAAACAAATTATTTAAAGTATAATATTTAGAGACAGAAAAAAATCTTTTTATTCCATCTTCTTTTTAAATCTTGTTTTATTTTTAATAATTAACCCGTTACAGTAACTTCTATCTACCTATTTTTATTTTTTTTTAAATGTACATTCTTATTGGATTTAGGAATTTTATAGTATTACTACCATTAAACGCTATAATTAATTTAAATTATATTTAGAAGGGAAAAATCAGATTGTTCAAATATTTTGTTGATTTTAAGAATAATCTCCAATTAAAAAGGCTATAATTAGTTTTAATTATAACTAGAAAAAAAAAAAGATATGAAGAAAAAGACCTAAAAATAACATTTTTAGAATATTTTGGACTATAAAAATATTGGTATTGTTTCAATGCCTTTTTTAACGTTTGATGTAAAAGTATTGCAAAATATAGAAAACTTGAAAACAGTTAAGAAAGAGAGGATAAGTGGGAAAGCAAGAACAGTGGCTTTTATAAAAAGAAACTAAATATCAAAGAAGTTATAGTGAATAATTTTAAACCAGTGGGTGGTAGAATAATAATTTTTATTAGTCATCTGTTAGACTATAGATTATCCAATATTGGATAATATTTCTGCAATGTAATATTCACTATATCGCTCTCACGCAATATAAGGACTGATTTTATTTCTCTGTTAGCACCTTCTAGAGGGATGTATTTATAAAAATATGACCAAAGACATGTGAAAAAGATATCTGATCCCCAAGATGCATAGTTCATCAGTGGGTGATAGAATATCTCCCTATATATATATAAAATAGTTTGTTTTAAACTATACCTCATAAATATAAAAAAAGATTATACTAGACTGGAAAGAAAAACATGTGGAAATGAAGAATACTGAAAATGCTGAACTTATTTTTAAAAATATTAATTCCATATCTGAACTAATATTAAAGGTAATTGTTAAAACTTTTTTTTTTTCACTTTTTAAGAGAGATATTAAAATATTTTTTTCAGCTTGAAAGCTACTAATTGAATCCACAATAATGAACTGTGGATTAACCTTTAGATATGAGAGTTAATTGCAAAGACCAGTAAATAATGCCTGACCAAGAATGCAATTGCTGCCTTGTAATATAGGATATGTACTGGCTCTCGTACACACAACTTCTTCTGTCTTCTTTCTCTTCTTACTGTCTTCAATCATTTGATTTAGTATGGGGTCCAGCCATTATAAACATCACACATCATTGATCATTTCTTTATATTAACTTTATCAGTGGTATTGTATGCTTGAAATTAAATTCCAATTATTTTTTTATTATCTCAACAGCTCAAAAATCCAAAAAAGCAATGATGGAGACAGATTTAATAGACTAGCAGTTCTTAATGGTAATCTTTGCTTGAGATAGTATAATGATTAATGAGTCAAGTTGGAATTGGATTTGGTATAGAAGTTTCAGTTTTCCAAAGATTGTGTGTTATGTAGCCTTATTTAGGGATCCATCTACCTACCATGAAAATGGAAGGGATATAAAAAAAGTAATTTAAAAAATTCTGCCCTACAGATATTCTCATGCTTGATAGTTTACTCATCAAAATGATAGAAATAATCATATTCACATGATCACCATGTTTATATGCTTACATATAATGTTAATAAGAGTATCAAATTTTCCATATAGTAGTGCCATTAATTGCAAGCCTTTGTAGTTAATGGATGCAAGAAGGTTTGTGCATAAAATCTCTATCTAATGCCTTCTCATCCAACATCCCCAGAATAGTTTCTAGCTTGTGGCTTTCATCAGTAAGAAATCTTGGATTGAGAGCACTGTACCTAGACCTTAGAATTTAATGCAATCCTCTAGTAGCCAACTTTTATCTATTTGGCTTAACTATAAAGCTAGGATCTTGAGATGAAAACACTATAATATTTTCAACCCAAGCTCATTCATATAGATCAGAACTCAGTTCAGCATGTATACATTTTGGTGTCTCTGGTTTTTCAAAAACCATAGTCATCATTATCCTATGGTCAGAGTAGATATAAAACCATCAAAACATCATATGATCACCATTTCATATACTTACACATGCTGTTAATAAGAGTACTAAACTCACCATACAGTAGTGCCACCAAGTGCATGCCTTCGTAATCAATGAATGCAGGAAGGTTTTTGAATAAAATTCCTATTTAGTTCCTATTTATGCCCAGACTAGTTTCTAGCTTGTATCTTTCATCAATAAGGAGCCTTGGATTGAGAGCACTGCAACTAGATCTTAGGATCTAATGTAACCCTCCAGCCCATAAGATAATGGAGACTGTGGTTTTTGAAAAAACAAAAACACCAAAATGTATAGATGTTGAACAGAATTCAGGTCTATATAATTATACAAGCAAATGAGCTTGTATTGGAAACATTATGATGTTTTCATCTTGGACTCCTAGCTTTATGGTTTACCAAATAGGTAAAAGATGACTTCTGGGAGTTGCATTAGATCATAAGATCTAGGTGCAATGATCTCAATCCAAGGCTCCTCACTTATGAAAGCCACAAGCTAAAAACTAGTCTGGGAATGTTGGATGAGTAGGCACTAGATAGGGATTTTATATACAAACTGCATTCATTGATTACAAAGTCTTGCACTTAATGGCACTACCTTATGGAGAGGTTGGTACTTTTATTATCAGCATGTGTAATCACATGAAATGGTATTCATGTGATATTTTGATAGTTTTATACCTATTGTGCCCATAGGATAATGGTGACTGTAGTTTTTGAAAAACCAAGAATACCAAAATGTATAGATATTGAACTGAGTTCAGATCTATATGACTATACAAGTGAATGAGTTTGGGTTGGAAGCATTATGATATTTTTTATCTTGAGCTCCTCACTTTGTAGTTACTGGAGGATTGCATTAGATCCTAAGATCTAGATGCAGTTCTTTCACTGCAAGGCTTCTCATTGATGAAAGCTACAAGCTAGAAACTAGACTGGAAATGTTGGATGAGTAGGCACTAGATAGGGATTTTATGCACAAGCCCTCCTTAATCTATTGGTGGCAATATTGTATGGAGAGTTTGGTACTCTTAATAATCATATCACTAGTAAGTTTATTTGATGCAAAATTTTTAAGTCATAAATGAAGAGCTGCACTATTAAATAAGAAACTGTTATGATTTAAGATCAATATAGGTAGTTAGCAAAACCATCTTTCAGAGAAAGAAAGTTTAATAGAACATGTAGAGGGCTACAAGTTTTTTTGGAAGGGTAGATAAGTCAATGAAAAGAGGTTGCATGATAAGTGTGATTTAGCATTTTCTATTTTGATATTTTTCACAGTATCAGTATAAGACTAATGGTGTTAAAACCTGGCTTGCCAATGGTATCCATACTCATTTTATTAATATTTATGCTCTAATGTTAGATTCAAGGGGGGGGGGAGCCTTTATTCATTGCTGTATAAGATTATTACATCAATATCGTTAAAAAAAATCAAAATTTTCTTCTTGTAGACTTTAATGTGCAAATTGATAATATTATAATTTTTAAAAATAAAAGAAATGTACAAATTTGCAATAATTATCATGCAATATCTTTGTTATTTACTACATTGGGACTACATTAAAGATATTTTCAAGGATTTTGTTTAATAGATTGGTCCAACCATAGATGAATAGTTTCCATAGACAAAGTGGTTTTAAACAATCAAAAGTTCTGTGAACATGTTTTTTTTCCAGGAAATTTCAAGAAAAGTATCAAAATTAAAAGACTAATTTATATATTGTTTTTATTGATTTGTTCAAAACATTTGATTCAGTTAATCAAACAGATTTGTAACATTGTTTGAAATTAGTTTCTAGTTCAACAAATTTTATTCATATTAAATAGCTTCCATGTGATGAAATGAAAAAAAAGTGTTATTATTACAGATGGGCAATCTGATCTACTAGAAATGAAAATTGGTGTTAAAGAAGAATGTACACTAAGACAAACTTTGTTACTAATTTTTGAGATTACTTTTGGAACTGTTGATAGGCAGCTTAATGAATCAAAGATCAAGACGAGATGCAGATAAAATGGTAGTTTTTTAACGTGAATTGATTAAAATGGAAAATAATCTTATCGTCTGACTTCTGAATTTATTGTATGCTAATGATTATATCATTTCTGCCAATTCAAAAGGTGATTTATGCAATGTACTTAATGTTTTGTACGCAATATATATATAGATTTGAATTTAGTATTAATGTTTAAAAAAATTCATTTTTTTTATTAACTAGTGATAGAAGAAAAAATCTTCAGCAACTTTTAGTTCTGATGGTTATCAACTTGAGAATAAAATAGTAAGGAAGATTATAGAAAAGAAAATGTATGGGAAAGGAAAATGTATACTACTGATTATAAATTTATTTGTTGTAAAAAAAATAAGCAGATTTTATAGTATATTATAGTTATTTAAAACTTTTAAAGTATTAAACTTTCATTGAAAGTTATAATTAGAAAGAGAAAAAAATAGGTTGAATAAATTTGTTGCTTTTAAAATGAGTCCTCTTTAAAAGTTATAATTAGTTTAAATGGAAAGCAAATTAGAAAAAAAAAAGAGATCAAATCTGAAAAAAAAAAGGTATATATATATATTAGAGTTTTCTTCACTCCTTTTTGATCCTGGATTTTTGTGAAGTTTCTTTATACTTTTGATAGATAGATAAATCATAAGAGAGAAAGTGAGAGAGATTTAAGTTAGTGAATTGTTGAGTGTTTCAAAAAATGGTATCATATAATGTCAATGGAACATCATAGTCTTTGGCTGTTTTTGAGTATTAGGTTATTAGTTTTTTAGTATGAAAAAATCGCATGTAGTTACCAATGTCTAGGTATACTAAGTTCAAAGTTTTTTTTACTAAAGAAGACTATAATCTAGAAACTAATCTGGGGATACACACCATTTAGTATTTATTGATTCAGGTTGTAATAACTATCTCTAGTGAAGAATAGAATTATTACTTCTAAAAGTATAAATTATATACTTTCCATTAAGAATTTTGCACCCTATAAGCTATGTTTATAGAATAAAAAAATATTTATTTATTTATTTAAAAAATGTGTGTTCATATGGACATAAAAGATAATGCTGAAAGTGATAGAATTAAAATTAATTAATGCTGCTTGAATTGATAAAGAGAGTAAGGAATTTTTTTTTTCCTTAGAATATAATGGAAAGTTTGATTATCTACAAATAGATTTTTGAATGTTTTCCACCAGGAAAGACTGCTCCATAATTTTTAAATGTGGAAATTAATAAAGATAGAATTACCACACACCCAGATTTGAAATTTAATCCTAGTTTTAATCACAGTTTGCAAACATCTTTCAACAGTCTATTTGTAAATAAACAAATTTTCCATTATGAACTAAGAAAAATAATATTTTCTTACCTTCATTATCAATTTAAGGACATTAGTTTGTTTAAAATTATCTAAAGTGTATATGTATTATTGTTGGAATTTTAATACTTATGAGATAGCAAATTTAATGTAATTAAGATGAAAATCTACTTTTGAAGATTTGGGATGTTCTGGGTTTCATGTAATAGTGCATTTAATTGTCTGTGTTTGCATAAGCATGCAATAACTATTTATATAAGTCAGTAGTAACTACTCATGCATGTGGGAAGGCTGATTTTCACTTTGCCAAAGATTTTGATATTTGTATTTTTAAAATTCTAATTTAATTTAGTAATGCTTGCTATAAAAAGAATGTACATTTATTTATTAAAAAACTCAATGAATTACGATATTCCTTTTTTAAATAAAAAATGTGTGAATAGGATAAAATATGATTATTGTCTTGTGGATTTCTCCATTACACTTGGAAGTAGTTCAGATATTAAAAAACCATTTGCATTATCAAAGTCACAAGGCCAGTCTTTTCATGGTTGTTGCATTATTTTGAATATCTACTTTTTTAAAAGGTCAGAAACAACTGGATTTGAACTTCTCATTGCCGCAAAAGAATCTGCCTTTGCTCTCTATATAGTTTATCATGACTTAAAATTTTACAATCCAGGACTGTTCATCAAAGTTGGTCTCAAATTCTTTGAGCCAAAATTCTGTCTGACCAAGGAGTATAAATCACATTTTAAATATGCACATTATTTCCAGTGAGATGACTAAGATCTTGATTGATAACTTAATCTCAGTTATTGGGAAATGTAGATGGGAGGTAAAACATTTGGATTTTGTAAAGATGCATAATTTAAAAATTCAGCTGATTAAAAACAAACTAGGAAAGAGTCTTGTCAGCATTGGCTATATTGCATACATTGTGAACAACTGGCTCCAAACAGCTGCTGATATATAACCAGTTAATGTTTAAGCATTATTGCAAAAATTTTCAAATATTTTCACATATACATATTTTGTGTGATATAGCTAAAGGAATTTTGTGACTTTGCAAGAGTGGGATACAAAAAACTATTACAACATTTTTTTTTCCAACCATTGAGAGAATTTCTTACATATCTGATGGCTTGAAATTCTATTTTGTTCTTAAGAATACTGACCAGGATTGGTAAAGCAATTTTTTATAATGATTGTGCAAAATATAATTATGGTTTATAGCTTTTTCAACAAAATAATTTTGGTCATTGAGAAGGACAAAATCAGTGCAGTAGACATCAAATAAGAAATGCAAACTCTGATTATAAATATTAA
This sequence comes from Epiperipatus broadwayi, assembly GCA_028023455.1. Taxonomy (NCBI): domain Eukaryota; kingdom Metazoa; phylum Onychophora; class Udeonychophora; order Euonychophora; family Peripatidae; genus Epiperipatus; species Epiperipatus broadwayi. The sequence continues at coordinate 490,670 of JAQFVV010006501.1, forward strand.
AGAATGAAAGAAATCTGAAATTGTATCTTAACAATAAAGGCTTTGCTGAGTGAAGTTAAAGAAAATGATGAAAACATTGAAAAATAGGAGAATTGCTTTTTTTTTTTTTTGTAAAAGATGTTTTTATAGCTACATGTAAGGAAAGAAATCTTTGAACAAAGCAGATTTTGTGTGGATAAATTCTGATGGCATATCTTTGCCATCATTGAGCAGCCCACAATTAAGATTGGCAAGCAAGGAATAAAAATTGCTCTGCGTGGCACTACAGTCTGGATAGTTTGCTACTGTCTTAACAGCTTGTGTAAGGATAGAAAATGGTGATCATGTAATGCTTTAGTGGCAATAAAAATTGATCAATTATTTCAAATAACTTTTAAGGCAAAAATTTGGGTTTATGAATGAAGAAAAGTGCAAGATTTCTTTATTCATTGCAAAGACAGTGAAAAACACTCTTAATGCTTTAGTAAATTGTATTCTTTCTCTTTCTGGCAATTCTCACTGATTGTATTAGTGTTTTGTGTAGTAAATAATTTATGGTCAGAAGAAAGAGATAATATGTTGGAAGCCACAGTCAGAACTCTTATAATAAAAATAATAAATTTCTCATTTAAGTTGTTCAGAATTTTATAACAAAATCAAAAAGAATAAAGAATTTTTCAGAAAAAGTTTCAAATTAAAAATATGAAAATATTGATTGAATAAAAATGTGTTTAATTTATTTGGTATATTTTTGTGCTAGTTAGCAAAGTGTAGTTGCTTTGTATATCTTCTAGAGTTATGTTTTCTCCTTTCTATTTCTTAACTTTTATTAAAATTCTTCCTAAATTCAAAGTGATAACGATAAATCATACATCTTACTAGCTCATATGTCACTTCAGTATTTGCTAACAATGGCTTCCATATATGAAGAAAACATGAGAGCATATTATTAAATCTACAATAAAATATTTTCTATATTCACTAACTGGTAGGAAGAATAATATCCATCCAATTTTTTAGGACTTGAATAATGTTCATGACAATTAGTTTTTTGTTGATGTGAAGTGTAAAACCTTGATATGATTTTGGAGACAAATATATATCCAACAAGTTAGTTCCAAATTGCACTTTTCCCAATATGGATGCTTCATTCCTCATTCAATATTAGATCTGGTGATACTCCAATTAATTTTGATTTTTAACTTTAAAAATTATACAATCCTAGTTAAAAGATTGAATTATGAATGAGTTATCTAATATTATTTCATACTGATGTTTTATTAACTATATTTTAAGCAAAAAATATTTTGAAAAAAACATGTATTAATGTGCTTTTTTTTTTTTTAAGAAAATAAGTTGTTTTTTTTTAATTTCACATCAAATTGTACTTCTCTAGTTTGAAAGGAAAGGATATCTATTCTCTAGTCATACATGGAATGTGCTATAATAGAAAGGTTTCATCCATGATACTTAAGATATATATCCTACAAAAAGTGTTAAATATAAATGTTTTTTTATTATAAAATTAATATTTCAGTTTATGATATTTGTATTTTTATTTTATAAAAGCCTGGTATAGACAATATCAGCTTGATAAGAGCATATCTATTGAATTGTTATCATTTAATATTTGTAAAATTGTAATTGTTTTTCTATCTTGATTTTATTTCTAAAAATAAAAATAAAGTTAGGTATATTTTTGTCATTTGCTTAGCAAGTTTTGTTTGTTCTTAATTAAAAAGTATCTTTAAATAGGATTCTATAAAAGTCTTCATGGATGATATCAAGATGATAGGGCAAAAACAAATCAAGTTTTGATCATAAGCTTCAAAAACTAGTGATCATTTGGTGTCTTGTAATACACACACACACGCATATATATATATATATATATATGAAACTTCATTACCAATAGGTTCATTGTGTTTTGGTCTGACAATTAATTTCATACAAATAATAATACTTTTTAGTGAGTTCATTGTTGCTTGAATTATTATGTTATTGCATTATCCATTAACAAATCATGGTCCTGTTTCAATATTTCAAAACACAGATAGTTGCTTTTAAACATTTTTGAAATGATGTACAGTAATCTTTACTCTTGGTACTTTTTGTTTGTTACTAAATGCAGATTTGAAATGATTGTTGTTGAGAGTAATGCTTCACACAGATGTCTACAAGTCTTCACCTTTAAGAGCTATTTCATTGCAAGTGCTTCTGCAAGGATTCATGCAGCAATCTGGATTATTGTATTTTGTAACACTTTTGCTAATGCTTGTTCCTATTACAGTACAATATTCATTTCATTAAATAAAAAGAGATTAAGATAGTAACTTAAGGTTGTAATGACCTTTGCCAAGATTCGTGAAGCAATGAGGAAAGAAAAACCTTCCAAGGAGTAATATTAGCTTTACATCTCATTGCATTATTATGCATGTTATGCATCGTATAATGACAATGATCATGAAAGATCATAATTTGAATTGAAATGTAAAGTTTGCAAAAAACAAATGTTAACTAAATATTTTTTTCAGCAAGTAGTGTCTTAAAATTTTTTTAAAATGTATAAAATCTTAAACAAAACTTTAAAGGTATTTTGTTTACATTTTGTTATTTGTGAAATTAAAATCAAGATTACTATGATAGAACTATAAAAGATTTGAAAATAAGTAATCACTATATTTTATATTAACCTTGGTTTTTAAACATAATTTGTAATTACTATGATATTAAAATAATATATATATAAAACAATAAAAATAATAAATATAATGGTAATTAACTATTATATGCAATCTTTCGATCCATAGAAGTACTTTCGGTTAAGGAATTAGCCTAAAGTAACTTCTGCAGATTGGAAGACTGTATATAATAGTTAATTATCATTATATTTATTATTTTTATTGTTATTACAATTAGTTTTTTAATTACTGAACATTTTATTTGTAATATATATATAATTATAATTGAAATAATATTTTTAATGGTTTACAAACAATTACAAACAATCTTTAAATCCGCAGAAGTACTTTCGGTTACTTTCTAACCTGCCTCAACTGCCATTAAATTCAAAAACTAAAAGCGGAAGCAAACGTCATCAATTCAAATTCCACGAATCTTGTATTTTAATGTTAGAAGCTTGTCGATTTATTAAATGCGTTTTATTCCTATTTATAAAAATTGCCTCTTTAATTTTTCTTTTACTATGGTTTCTCTCTTCATGAAGAATTTTTACATTTTCAAAATTAATTTTAAATTTATATTTACATGTTTTTTCATGATCAAAGAAAACTGAAGAAGATATTAAATCACCATTATTTTTATTTTTTACACGCTTATATAACAATTCATGTTCCTTCAATCTTTTCTCAATGCTGCACCTAGATTCACCTATATATGATAACATACAATCACAAAAAATTTGATATATGACATTACTTTTTTGCTTTACAGGTATGACATCCTTAGAATTATTAACTAATTTATTAATATTGTTTGGAACGTAGAATGAAACATTAAATACATTCTTATATAAATCCTTAAAAAATTTTACTTGTGGATTTGAAATAAATGGAATAGATATCCATTTTTTATTATTAATCTTCATTTCTTTTAAATTATAATAATTTTTTTTAAATTGATTTAAAGTATTGTTTATTTGTTCCATTTTATAACCAACATCAAGCAATTCCTTGGCAAATATCTCAATATTTTTCAATTTATCACTTTGGTAACGACATAATTTTTCATTCCGAAACAAAAAAGATTTAAAACTTGCCATCTTATGCATCATTGGTACTTTTGATTTACAATTTATATATCCTCTTTTTTGCAATGGCTTAATTATTAGTTTATAATTTAATATATTGTTATCTCTTGTGATCATTAAATCTAAATAGTTAATCTTATAGTCCTGTTCTTTTTCAATAGTCCATTTCAAGCAAATGGCTTGAAATGGACTATTGAAAAAGAGGCTTGAAATGGACTATTGAAAAAGAACAGGACTATAAGATTAACTATTTAGATTTAATGATCACAAGAGATAACAATATATTAAATTATAAACTAATAATTAAGCCATTGCAAAAAAGAGGATATATAAATTGTAAATCAAAAGTACCAATGATGCATAAGATGCAAGTTTTAAATCTTTTTTGTTTCGGAATGAAAAATTATGTCGTTACCAAAGTGATAAATTGAAAAATATTGAGATATTTGCCAAGGAATTGCTTGATGTTGGTTATAAAATGGAACAAATAAACAATACTTTAAATCAATTTAAAAAAAATTATTATAATTTAAAAGAAATGAAGATTAATAATAAAAAATGGATATCTATTCCATTTATTTCAAATCCACGAGTAAAATTTTTTAAGGATTTATATAAGAATGTATTTAATGTTTCATTCTACGTTCCAAACAATATTAATAAATTAGTTAATAATTCTAAGAATGTCATACCTGTCAAGCAAAAAAGTAATGTCATATATCAAATTTTTTGTGATTGTATGTTATCATATATAGGTGAATCTAGGTGCATCATTGAGAAAAGATTGAAGGAACACAAATTGTTATATAAGCGTGTAAAAAATAAAAATAATGGTGATTTAATATCTTCTTCAGTTTTCTTTGATCATGAAAAAACATGTAAATATAAATTTAAATTTAATTTTGAAAATGTAAAAATTCTTCACGAAGAGAGAAACCATAGTAAAAGAAAAACTAAAGAGGCAATTTTTATAAACAGGAATAAAATGCATTTAATAAATCGACAAGCTTCTAACATTAAAATACGAGATTCGTGGAATTTGAATTGATGATGTTTGCTTCCGCTTTTAGTTTTTGAATTTAATGGCAGTTGAGGCAGGTTAGAAAGTAACCGAAAGTACTTCTGTGGATTTAAAGATTGTTTGTAATTGTTTGTAAACCGTTAAAAATATTATTTCAATTATAATTACAATATTGTTTTTAATTAACGGATATTTTATTTATTTTACATATATATATATATGAATTAAATGTTTCTATGAATTGTTATTATGATAATGAATAGTAATAAAATAATATTCATTAAATAGAAATAAACTTTAACCTTTTATGTTGCTAAAAGGCTATCAATTTAAACCATTAATCATCACATTATTACTATTTCTTATGCTTACACAAACTGTTTACACAGAGGCTAAACTCTCCATACAGTAGTGCCACCAGTGCAGGCCAGAGTAATCAATGGATGCAAGAAGTTTTATGCATGGTGCTCTCAGATCCAAAGCTCCTCACTGATAAAAGCTGCAAGCTGGAAACTAGTCTGGGGATATTGGATGAGTAGCACTAGATAGGGATTTTATGCATAAACCTTCTTTCATTCATTGATTACTTTGGATTGCACTGGTGATGCTACTGTATGGAGAGTTTAGCCTCTGTGTAAGCTATCAATTCATATGTGTTGAGAATTCCTGAAGCTAAATAAGTTTTTCTCATAAATCTATAATAGCTCTTTTGATGGAGGTCTTTTGGTGAAGTAAAAGGTGTCCTCTTTTACTTCAAACCCAAGTTTTCATATGGATTTAAATCCAGAAAGCTATTTTTATAGATGTGAGAATGTGAAAGAAGAGCATCTTTCTTTATTGGCAGAATTTTCAAGAAAGATGCTAATCTTTCACATTTTTACACCTATAAAAGTAGCTTTCTGGGTTTAAATCCATATAAGAACTTGGGTTTGAAGTAAAAGTGGACCCCTTTTACTTTAACAAGAGACCTCTAACAAATGAACTATTATAGGTTTATGAGGAAAAAACTTGCTTAGCCTCATGGATTGTCAACATCAAATGTTAAAGTTTATCTCTGTTTAATGAATATTATCTCTTCATCATGCACAAATTTTGTACAAATAAGTGTGTAGTGTTTTGAATTATAAAATAGGTGTTATATTTTACATATATTTCTATAGAATAGTTTCCGAGCACTTAATTTTCCATATATATTGTTTTTGCTTTGCATTCTCTTGTAAAATGATGAATTAAAGTTTCAATGTATGATATATATATATATACAATTAAGAGCCATAATTCTTTTTAAATTTTTAATATTTGACTTTATTTGTTAAAATAAATGTGTAAATTATGTAAATTCTTGTTGTTTTATATTAAAATCTAGTTGCTTATTGTTGCTTATAAATAACTAATTTTAAAATTAATATAGATATAACCAGAATCAGAGAATAAGAAAGCATAAAAACCATGTTTGAACTTTGGTTTCATATCAAATCATTTTTTTAAAAAAGGCATTTTTTTTTTTTTCAAATTTGAAATAAGATATATATATTTAGCTGTTAATACATAAAGAAAAGATAAGAAAAAAGCATTATGAATTTCAGATTTTTCTTTTTATTTCAATAACATAAAAAAAAAGGGGGGAGGGCATTTAAAAATTATAAATCAGCAGAAAATGAAATAAAGTACTCTAGAGAGAGAAAAAAAAATTATCAGAAATTGAAGATCATAAGTAATACATTGATAAATGAGTTTTCAGTTTGGTTTTTTTTTTTAACAACTGATTGTATTTAAGAAAAGATTAGAACTTTTGAAATTGTGTGAAATAATGTAATAAGCCTCTCACTATTTTAAATTTATCTAAATCTTTTTTTTTTTTCAGATGCATTTATTTCATTTTTAAACTTTTAGTTTTTTTATGTTCATTAAAGTGAAGCAATCATGTTTATTTTATTTTACTATTATAAGCAATTGAAGATAATATCAACAATGTATTTTTTTTCATAATATGCATAAGTGAAGATTTGATAAAGGAACCATCAATATTAAAGTTTTAATCGTATCAGTTTTCTTTCAGAACTTTAGGTGATAAATAATTAATTTCCATATCAGGCTTAAACATCATGCATGCATGACAGCTCAACAATATTGAGCATAAATGCCTAATGGCATGATTGAGCATTAGAAATATTAAACACAAGTTATTTGCCTATGGCAATCTGAAAAATTGTTATTATGTGCTACTAGAAGCTATATCAATCTAATAACCTTATTTTATTATTAGATATAATTTCTCCTGGAAGTCATAATAAGTGGCATTGTCACCATAGAGAACTATCATCTATTTGGTTTTTCAGATTCTTTACTAGTCATCCAGAAACACCTGAAGAAGAGTGGAGAATAATACTATTTGAAACATTGTGTAATTACTAACCTGTGTTGTCTATTTGTGTGTTATTAACAAGTTGTTAAAATTTGAAAGTTTAAATAAAGTTTAAAATTTTCTATACATTCGACATTTAATGATAGATGATGGAAATAATCCAACATATTATCACTCCTAATATACCATCATCACCCCTTCAGGCAAATATATATTCTTCAATCTCATTTGGCCAACTATATATTTTTTCATCATAATACTTTTCTAGCATTATACAACAATTTCAACTTGATCATTTCATACTTTGAATAAAGATTGTTAAATACCCATTTGTTTTCACTTCTCATGGTATTTCATAAATTTTTACTAGAAGCATAATTCAAAAATGTTAATCTTTTTTTTTTTTTAGCTTTTTCTAATGAACAGTGAGTCATAAAAAGTAACTTAATTCAGGTCATTTATAAATATATGTCCCAATATTCAAAAATGATTTCCAAGTCTTTCAGTGAAATTTTGTCTAGAATTTGAATGAAGCTCTTGACTGTTAGATCTTTAGTGGTTAATGCATGATCCAAGAAACAAAAACTGTCAATAACTTAGATGATGTCACCATAAGTTATAAAGTAAGATGGTATTTCTTGCTGTTATAATGTTTCTTTGTTTTTTATAAATTATCATACTTTTTTTCACCTGTGTTTAAAGATTTTTAATAAAAGTTTTCAGATTTTTTTCACTTTCATATATAAATAAGATCTCATCAATTTATCTAAAGTGATGACATTTATACTAATGTGATTTCTCTTATTATATATTCAGTATACAAGTTAATTCTATTTATATAGAATTCTACCCTATTTGGATAGGGTAGCAATATGAAGTTCTTTCAAATTTCTTAGCAGCTCAATTTATTTATAATTCTAGTCTTATATATAATTTGGCATAATCAACTAAATCAAAGCCTTAATGATAGAACTTTTTTCTAGTAATCCTTGGCATTTCTAATTATCCAATGAATCCAATGTTATTTCTTGGATTATTTACAGCATAATTTTATTTGCACATTATATAAAGAAAATAGAGACATGCATTAGATTTTTCTCCAATCTATAACCCTAAGAGTATTTTTCCAAATTATTTGGTATAATTTGATGCACAATGTTAGGATTCTTTTTTAATATTCTGTAAATTTCTGATGCACTAACATCATTTTTTATATCCTAATCTTTTCAGCAATGATGTCAAGACTCATTATTTTTTAGTAAGAATTTCTCTTTGTGCTGATCTCTTCATAAATATTCTAATTTATGTCTAATGTGGTATATAACTCTTTTATATATTACTGCCATCTTTGTTTTAGTTTTTGTTACTTTGGCTAGAATCTGTTTATTGAAATTTTCACCAAATTTATTCAATCCTTAGACTTTATTTCCCTGAAAGGTAGGCTATTTTTTCAAACCACTGTTCATTTCAATCATTTGCAAATTTTGTTATAATGTTGTTATTTTTTTCTTTCTTGGATCATTTTTGAAATTTTCTTTTTCATTTCACAAAAAGATCTTCATTTTTTTAGTTTTGCCTTTTTAAAAGAAAAAAAATCCAATTTTATTTTATGGCATATTTTTTAAAAATTTTCATAGTTAATTCATTATAGTCAAACTTTTTTTTATATTTATCTAGCTACCCATTAATTACTTCCAGAACATTCACATTGATTTCTGGTGTTATTAAAACCGGCAAAAACTCATTATATATATGGCCACACTGCAAGCTAGAGTAATCAATGGATGCCAGAAGGCTTGTGCATAAAATCCCCATCTAGCGCCTACTCATTCGATATCCCCAGACTAGTTTCTGGATTGTGGCTTTTGTCAGTGAGGAGCCTTGGATCTGAGAGCACTGCACCTAGATCTTAGGATCTAATGCAACCCTCCAGCAGCCACCTTTTATCTCTACTTAACTACAAAACTGTGAGTCTTAAATTGAAAACACCATAATATTTTCAATCCAAGCCCATCAGCTTATATAGTCATATAGGTATGAACTCAGTTCAGTACCCATACATTTTGGTGCCTTTGGTTCTTTAATAACCATAGCCACCAATACCTTATTAGGCAGGGCATTGGTTTTAAGCGAATAAATATCACATAATCACCATTTCTTATGCTTGCTTATAACTAATATTAAAATAGGCAAAAACTCACTATATGTATTGCCACACTGCAAGCTAGAATAATCAATGGAAGCCAGAAGGCCTGTGCATAAAATTCCCATCTAGTGCCTACTCACCCAAGATCCCCAGACTCATTTCGGATTGTGGCTTTCTTCAGTGAGGAATCATGTAATGTTTATTGGCTTAAAAACAAATCCTGCCAAATAATATATTGGTGGTTATGATTACTAAAGACCAAAGACACCAAAATGTATGGGTACTGAACTGACTTCAGATCTATATGACTATATAAGCTGATGGGCTTGGATTGAAAATATTAAGGTGTTTTCAATTTAAGACTCATAGTTTTGTAGTTAAGTAGAGATAAAAGGTGGCTTCTGGAATGTTGCATTAGATTCTAAGATCTAGGTGCAGTGCTCTCAGATCCAAGACTCCTCACTGATGAAATCCACAAGCCAGAAACTAGTCTGGGGATATTTAATGTGTAGGCACTAGATGGGGATTTTATACACAAGCCTTCTGGCATCCATTGATTATTCTAGCTTGCAATGTGGCAATACGTATAGTGAGTTTTTGCCTATTTTAATAAGTTATAAGCAAGCGTAAGAAATGGTGATCATGTGATGTTTATTGGCTTCTGGTGTTATTATGAAAAGTCAGATAAATTAAACTTTATATAAATGTGCTATTAAATTGATTTAGGATTTATACAGCAAGACATACTTAAAATTTAATGTGATTTCTATTGCTACTTTATGTCACATATTAAATCAAAGTTTGTTGGCAATTTATTAAATTTTGACAAGAGGTGGACCTACATCTAAACAGTTTCTTTATTTTTATAATCCTACTTCACAAATATTAAATATTGTGAATAGTAATGATATGTTCTTTGTTTGCTATGGATTTTTAAAATTGGTTAAATTCATTTTATGTCTCAAAAATGTGCACTCAATGGCAAATTAGTTGTTGTTGCAATTAATAATAACATGTGCAATATTTTCCCATGAGAATTTAAGATATTCATTCTAAATGTTGTTTTCTAACTGATTGAAATCCATGGCTCCAAAATTTGCACTTAATGACAAATAAGAACTTAATCCAAAAAGGCATTCTTGTTCTTTATTGTTTTAACTGAAACACACAGGCTTATTATATACCTGTGTCTATATAGTGTGGAGAGTAGTGGGTCGTGTGAAAGTTTATTGTTTTATAATTCATTAATGGATTTGTGATCCACAAATTCTTTTCTCAAATATTCACACTTTATGTTTTTGTAGAATCAAACAAATAACAAAAATACTCAAGTTTTATTTTTTTTACTATTTTTTTATGACTACATCAATTCTATTGCATAAATGCAATATATTTTTAGTACTTCTCTTCAGACTTAATTTTAAAATGAATTTCAATGTGAAAAAAATAAGGTGAATATTTATCTTTCTATTCTTAACCCAAACAATCTAGTTAATATTTTATTGCATAATAATCTTTTTACTTCAGTGTAAAATAATATATTTTTATGTTCTGCAATCACTTCCTGATAAAGTATTATTAATAGTTATGAATTCAAATCACGGAACTTAATGAAAGTAATTATTTTTGTGGATTTTGAAAAAATGTTAATTACATCAAATGTTGCATTTTTGGTTGCTAAATGGTTACAATAAATACTGCAATGTGTAATTAAAATAACTGTTGATGTTATTTCTTGAATTGCTTAGTAAATCCTAAATGTTGTCTCCCATGTTAGCTGCCCCATTAGTACACGAACTGACAAAAATTTTTCAATCTAAAAAATAGCTACAAACACATTTCTCAATTTGTATTTGTAAAACTAATTCTGTTGATCATAGAAAATTTTTTTTCCTGTCCTCAACAATATAATCTATGTGGTATAATAAAGAAAAATGACTTTTTTTGGACAACTATTTTACTTTTTCAATTAATTAATGTTCACCATTTTCAGTTATTGGAATTAATTTTGTCAAAAGCTTCCAATCTAAACTTTTATTAAATCTTTTCCAGTGGTGAAATTGGGTGCTTTAAATATGATTCCAATAAGGATTTATTTTATATCAAATTTTGCACAGATTACTTCCTCTTGTAATTGAAAATCTTGTTTCTTAATATTTAAAATATTCCAGAATTGCTTTTTTAAAAAAAAATTCAGAATGTTATGGTAAGAAATGCCATAAAAATTTTGATGGTTCCTGCTATCATTGGCTTTAACTTCATGACAAATAATAAACATTGAACACACATCACTTTTTGTAGATTTGGACCAACCAATAAAATATATTTAAGACACAAATCATTATAACACTTTATATTAGAATTTCTTCTTCGCTGGTGAAAATTAATACATACTTTTGTTTTCATGATCAATTTCTTCTAGACTTGAAAAGCTTGGATTATGGGATTTAAAAAAGTTAATTCATTTTATTTAAATTTCTTTATTTTATTTCAAATTTTGCTAAGTTACTAGTACTATAATGAGTTATTAAATTGTAAAGAATATGCTATGAATAAGAATGATATACTGAAATGGTGATATCAAAGAACACTATCATTAATCAACAATAAGAATCTTTGTGAATACAATATACAATAATAATTAGTAAATATAAAACACTGGTAGGGTTAAGTTGATGTGCATGACATTGTGTGTGATGTATAAAAAAGTTACAATGCTGAGCAAAGGAAAATTGTGTATAGTAACTAGTTTTGACTTGCTTTTTATTAGATTAAATGTTCATTTTTATTCATTCTTGCATTATAAAGTAGTCTATTATGTTTTATATGTAAGTAAATAAAATAAATGTGACTTTTTAATTCAAAGTAATTGCCAATATGGGCAAAGTGATATGTGAACATAGAGGTTAAACTACTTAATTTTACCTTTTCTTTTTAAATATCACATCTGCTGATATGCATTTTAATTTTCCTGTTTGTTTTACCATACTCATCCCCCTCCCCCCAGATTTTTCTTCAATAATTTTTTTAATATTTCTATCCACTATTTATCTAAGTTTTCTATCAGTTTTATACAAAAACTCAAACTAATTTCTGATATTATTTTCAAAAGTAATGTATATTTTATTTATGATACTTGGACAAGTTGATAGTTCTTTTTCAGTTTCACAATTAGTTTACATATGAATAATTAATAATACGCTGATGCGTTGGGTGAAACTTTTTATGTAATAATTTGTAGGCTTTTGTATAAATATTCTGATTTACAGACTTAGCGCTTTCAGAGCCCTTGTTGCTCCATATTCATAGTCTTTGTAAGCTGTTCTACAGTGTGCTTCTAGACATATTTTTATAGTAATTTGTTTCAACAAACTAATAACCTAAAAGATTGAAAATCACATCTTTAACCAAAAAAAATAAAACAAATCCTCACAAAAAACTAATGCAGAATCTACTTTGATATAGGTTTATAATTTCATGTATATCCTGAAATATCATTATATGCCATCATGGATAATCAAATGTGTATACTTAAACCATGAAACAACATAATAATTGGAATAGAATAATAGATTGTATTTTTGTGATCAAACAGTCGATAAACCACTAGATGGAGTTTAGTTACTAATTTCCATTCCTATGCATTAATAAGGAATAGGGAGTTGGAGAGATGGAGAACTAGTATGGAGAGTAAAAAGAGTTTAAATATATATAGAAATAAACGGAACATTGGGTGTGAGTTAATTTGTAATAATAGCAAGGAGAGTAGTTTACTACCTCGAATGGGATTTTTAGCAACAAAGAAATATACACATAAATGAAAAAATATGAGTGATTTAGTCTGCAAGTTGTGTAGGAAGGCATAGAAAATATTAAGCATCTGTTGATTCAATGTAAATGCTTGAAAGCAGAAAGGGTACAAATAATGAAGTTATGGAAGACTACATATAAACAAAGTGATTATACTGAAAGTGGGTTATTGGTTTTTATGCTGGATTTGGGAACAGATAAGGGGGATTTAGATATGAAGGCCATGGAATTGACAAAGATTGTGTTGTGGAAATGGGATGGAGCAGAATATGGGAAACTTAGGGTGGGTAATAAAAATGGAAGATAAAGTGGTTAACAGATTTCTCTGGACATAGTTGCTGAAAGATTCCTGACTTCATATAAGAAGTCACAGTGCATCACATCACATCCTAGATAAATCCAATTATGGAAAATCTTATAAAACTGATAGTAAACAAATTTGTGAGATTTGTTGGTTTTGGCTAGTAATGCACTTAAACTGTTGAATAATAAATTTTATTATTGTTGATTAATAATGGATAATTAAACTAATTTACAGCTTTTATATTTGTTTCCAGAACAACAGAAATAATATAATCAACTTAGGATACCAATATGTGATCAGGTTAATAATTATGGTTGAAAAAATGAAACAAAAGTTTAGCAAAAAGAAAAATAGCAGGAAATTTCAAGGAAAGTAACTCTTAACTGATATTTTAAAAAGAAACTACAAACAATTCAAATATTTTTTTCCTGAAATAAAAATAAAAATTATTATAGAAAAAAATCGTTTTCCTGGTAGAATTTGGTCCAAGTTATTTAGAAAATTGGCCTAGATATTTGGACAGAAAATCACTTTTTCTAAAAGAAAACCAAATAAATGAAATTGATTTGAAAATTGAGACATTTGTAAGACTGGATGGGTGTGTGATTTTTGAAAACTTGTATTATCAGGCCATTTAATACAGTAGTTTAAAATAACATTTTAAAAAGGAAACAATATACTTATTATAGCTTAGATTTACATATAATGTAAAGATACCATTTCAACTTGGGCAATTAAAGAATGTTCCAGTTCAGAAATTCAGCATTGCCAGCAAATTTAAAGATTTTCTAGAAGATATCTTGAAATATCATTTTACCATAAAGGATCATGGTGTATAAGTAATTAATGATAGACTCCAATATTAACTTTGGCTTCACTGTTATTCAATTACCCCCAAGGGAATTAATCTGATCAGGCTTTATCACTAAAAAAACCCTCTTCAGAGATAAATAAAATAAATCATAGTCACAAAATTAGAATCATAGTACAAATTTTATCACAAGACAAACCAAAAAATGAATCTAAAAATCCTGGCAAAACTTGCCATAAATATGATAAATATCATTCATGGTGGTTTGCAAACAGATCCTGTAATGTATTGAGTGCCTAAAAACAACTTGTTTTACACAAAAATATAACAATTTTGCCAAAACGTATAAATGAAATATATAATAAAGTATTCAATCTAAATCACATAGAAGTGTTGAAGGATTTAAACTCACTTTTCAAAATCTAAGTCATAACAAATGAAATACCAATTAAATAATGAAACTGGATTCAGGATCAGTAGTATTGATTGTATTTACAAAAATTTAACAGTAATTAATAAAATGAGTAATTAATTCTATAAAAGCAGCAAGACAGTAAAGTTATGAAATATTAATAATGTGATTGAATTGCTCTTTTTGGTGAAATATTAAAAGTTTTCACAACCACTGATTGTTTTAATCAACTCAACATGTCAAACTAATGGCTTCAAAATGGTTACTCACCTAAGTTGTTCAGTTGTTATGGTGAAACTGATCAACAAGCCTTAAAAAAGAATAACTTGAAATGTATGATAAAAAAATCTTTGATAGGTATTTTGAACTATCTGTCTGTTTTACAAATAAATAAAAACATTAAACTACAGATTGTTGATTTAAATCCTTGCCAATTGTCTTAAATGGTATCCCACCCCCCAGCATAAAAATAAAAAATAAAAAGTTTAATATAGATATCAAAGTTTATAGTGAAGGTTAAATGAATTTCTAATATTATCCTAGAGAAATGAGAGATCTTTATATCTCTTCATCACAAGCATAAAAATTATCTATGATATAGTCTTCAGGGTAGAAGCAAAGTAAAGATAAACAGAAACAATATCTCTAAAAAATCTTCAAGAATCTGATATGATACAAGTATCTCCAAGATTATATCATAACTGGAGAGGTTTAATCAAGGATGAGGAATATGGTGATTGAACACAAAGAATATTGATCAAATTAGAAAGACACATTGAAAAAATTAAACCTTTAACTAACCTGATTGTCAGCATGGGAACAAAGTAATTACTAACATAAATAAACTAATAACAATGAAGAGATAAAGAAACATGGAAATCAGTGATAACTATATGTATAGGAATATATTTTCAAAACAATCATTAGTGCACAAAACAGAATTTTCAGTTGCATTTCAATGAGGAAGCATTCAGTAAAATATGGAGTAAGGTCTTCTTCTACTGACCTTAATCCTTAGCTAAATTAATTTGTTGCAAACCTTATATATTAAATATGGACAAATTTGTATGGTTAAACTTGTTATTTTGAGCAAACTAACAAACTATTGTCTCTATAAACTTTGTTAATACCAATTGATAAAATGTAGTTAAACTTATTTACTAACACAGCAGTTTTTTATATTAAAATTGAAGTCTTCTATTTCTGGTGACATTCTGTAATGACTTATGCTTGAGTCAGCACTTTGGTTGTTTAAAAAATGTATTATCAATAAAAAGATCATTAAGTTCACACAAGTTTATTAATTCTTTTAATTCTGTTTCCAAGTTTTGTTGATTATTTTCTTCCTTTCAAATTCTAGCTTTTGAAATCTAATCATGAATATCAAAAGTATATCTTGCCTATAAATTATGTTAGTTTCCAAATGCAATTGACTATAAAGCTCTTCAATTTCACATTCAAATAGATCTTCATTATAGTAATGTTGAATAGATGTACTGATAATTAAATCAAATTTCATCATAAGATTATATCTACAGACAATCATTGCAAAAATATTTCCTGACAATAACAATTCTCTTTATTTTTTCTTTGTTGTTCTTTACTTGTATAGTAGACAATATATTCTCTTAATTTAAAAACTCTCAGTCCATTTTACTTCATTTCCCTAATTTCTAAGAAGTCAATGTGTAAGTCAATTATTTCTCTTTTTACCACATCAATTTTTATTAATTCATAATCTGCACATTCAGGTTTCAAAGGTGCAACATCAGATTTTCCTTTCCCCATAAATAGGTATCAGCAATTAGATGTGTAAATGGCTTTAATTCAGTCAAGTCATGCAAGCCAAACAGTATTGGAAAATATTTTTGCCTCTTCTTCAGAAATATGTTGAATGCTTCAAACCAGAAATTTTCAACATAATATGGATGTTAAGTTATAAAAAGGATTAATAAGGTATTATTATACTATAGATTTGTAAACTTGATTTTTTAAATGCTTCATCAGTGTTAAAACTTTGAAATATTGAGATTATAGACCAATAATATTGTCAAAATTTTAAGATTATTTATCATATAATACCAGTAATGATTAGATTATATATCATTGTAGGGTAAATAAATAATATTATGATTTATCACTCATCAGTTAATAAAAAAAATTGAGCACTGAAATTGACAGAATTGAGATGCAATCTATGAACATTAATCTCCAGCATCTGTCATTCTATCAATGTTCTAACCAATATTAGGCATGTCACTGTCACTTTTATTTTTTTACAGCAGGTTTATAAAAAATATGTTGTGGATTAAACTGGGAAACTCGACAATACAAATAATTTTTCAGGTGGTGTGATTCTTTTCAAAAATAGTTTCAGAATTTCAAGAAGTATTATAAGAACTAATAAATGAAAGTAAGAGAATAGAGTTAAAGATGAATGCTAAAAAGATTGAAGTAATAATTTAACAGTTCAAAATCTAATTTATATTTATAATTCTTTGAAGAAGATTGTTGTATAATTGAAGCTTTTATTTTATATTAATATCATTTGAACATCACTAAAATTAAGTGTAAAAGAAACGTGATTTGCTCAATATTGAATGAAACACAATGTTAAAAGAGGGGGAATATTTTAAAATAATAGGGCTGTCCAGTAAAGTTCAAACAGCCTTTCAAAAAATGACAAACTAAAAATTAATAGTAATGAATTAAAAGAAAACAATTAAAAAATACCATAGCCACATTATTAACACAGATGAAAGTGAACAAATAAAATTCATCATAAAAAATAAACTTAGATAAAGTTGGTAGAAATGACTTAATACAATAATAATAAAAAAAAGATTTTAAACAAATATGTTTTGACAGTGGTTAATTATGGATCTGACATTTAGAATTGTAATGAAGTCTTCAGATCACACAACAAAATATAAAAAAGAATTATGTTGGGAGTAACAAGAAGGAAATGAAAATGAAATATATAGATGAAAAAACAAAACAACTATCATTGATATTTTAAGAATTAAATAGTTGAAATAGACTTTGGCCAGATTTGTCATTAAAAAAGATGATAATAGATGGATAACTAAAGTTTTAAACTAAATCCAAAAAATTGTAAAAGACTTTGAAATAGACCATATGCAAGATGGATAAATGAGATAAAAATTTTAGAGAAAACATGTACAAGAAGAGGATCTGTAGATAAGAGAAACTGTATCAAATTTGGAGAGACTTATCTTGCAGCAGATTGATAATGATTGAAAATGATAGAAGAATAGTTGCTCACTCCTGTACAAAGAAATAATATTTAGTTAATATAATAACTGTAATAAACTGTTACCATTATTGTCCTATATCACTACTGTTCAAAATAGAGAGCAATAATCTAACATTTAAAAAAAAATTGAATAAAAAGTAAGTATAATTTATGTACTTGGAGTTTAGATATACTTATAGGAGATTTGAACACTGATTTTCAAGCTCCCATTCCATCATCAGATTTTCAATGGTATAAATGTCTGAAGTTTGGGAGTGGAGTAGATTGAAGACTGTCCATTAAAACTTAAAGATTTGCTATATTTAATATAAACCGGGCACTGATTATATGTATGTGTGGGAGATGATCTGGACCAAACTGATGAGGCTGGTTCAGCACGAAATACTTCTATTGGACATCATTTATCTTTTTCACATGTGTGTGGTCATATGTATCGGTTGTATAAGATAGAGTGGATAGCTAAAAGGAGCTTGAAAGTCTGTTTTCGAATTCCCTATAATTACATTAAAAAACAAGTAAAACGGTGAGAAAAGTGCAAGGTAAATAGAAACAAAATAAAGAAAATGGAAAAATCTTATAAAATTGTCTTGGAAAAATTATTCTCCACTGACTGACATTCCACAAACAAAACAAAAAAAAATCACAATTACATTTTAAAAGCAAGATGAAAGAATGTTTTTTTTCTTTTTGTTACAATTTGCTGATAGATTTTTAACATTCCCTCTCCACTTTAGATTAAGGTACAATTTGATTGACAAAAAAAAAAAAACAATCAAGGTGTATATTTTTCATTTGTTTTTTCATCAACAAATTTAATTTTTTATTACATATAAATTTACATATATAATAAAATACAGCGACTATATTAAAAATGTATAGCATAGAAATAATGCCATCGGTGCTGGCTGCTGCGTTTAAATGGCCTCTCTGTGCTTTTGCATAGAAGGTGGCGACTGTGTAAACGGCATATTTATGTGTAATTTAACTTTATAGGATAAGTATACTTTATATAAATTCAGAATTAATTTCAATTAAAACACATGTACATTATTTTATCAACTTTATTAATATTAACAATTGCAAATGTAATAAATAAATAATTGAATGATTTACTGATTATGAATAAGTCGGCCACTGAACTACGGGCTAAACCATACAAATGGACATAATTTTAATTCTTTAAAAGATAATATTCTTTAATATACTGTAGTTATAATTGCGAGAGATTTTTTTCAAAATAAACTTTACTAATGCATATATCATTATGGATTTATACATGTAAACTTTATTATTGCATAAAAAAAATTAGAAAACATTTACTTATAAAGCGTAATGAGTTTTGTTTCTAAGTTAACAATTTCTTATTAAGATGTAATGTTAAATATTCTGGTTTTTACAGTACTTAGTTTATTCAAAGATACATCTTGATTTCGACAAAAGGATAATAACAAAGAACTGTAAAGGGAACTATAAAAGATCGGAAAAGTATTGTTTCAGAATGACTTGTCCAAGAAAGTATTTTTCAAATCTTTCAATTTATACACAAATAAATATTAATTCGTTGATTGGGATTTTAAAAAAAAACAAACCAAAATAACTAATACAGTACAAAATAATGTAATGAAATTAGTTATTATGTTTTCGACGTAAGAATGAACCTATTCATTATAAATATCGACCGCATATTATAAGTAGAATTTTTAAAGGTACATATATTTAATATGAAAAAAATCTAAATATAATATACTTTCTTACTCTTTCAAAAATCATCAACATATAAAATACAGCAATTATTTTTTTTTAAACTTGTTTATCACTGAACTAATTTTAAAATATGAACAATTTTTGTACATATTAGATCCGGATGCTGTTTTATCAATGCACAAACTACAAAGATACTTCAGAAATTTTATCTGAATCTTGAAGAATATTGATTATGTAATCAAAAATATTGCTACATGAAGTGCCAGCCTGAGAAAAAACGGGGATCTGAGCAATGTTTTCATGCACACGGGGTGGGTGGGTGTCTTTTACTTGTGATAATTGCAGATATAGATATATTGCTTTACAATTATTATAAATCAGGTCAAGAACGATTATCTTCATTAAAATTTTTATTAATATTTAATGAAGAATTCGCTAAAAAAAAAAAAATTCAAGAAAATAAAATATAATTTTTTGCAATATGTGTATTTTATTTTATTTATCCAAAATAAAATTGCACAAGTTAACACATATAATGTATAAATAATTACATATTTATGATTATTTATAAATTATAAACAGGGTTTTGTTCAATTTTATTGAATGAATATTTATAACTTATAAGGGATTTGAACACAGACTTTCAAGCTCCCTTCAGCTATCTGCTCTATCTCATACCACTGATACACATGACCACATGCATGTGAAAAAGATAAATAATTTCCAATATACATATTTTGTGCAGAACCAGCACTCATCGGTTGGTCCAGAAAACAAAATAAAATATGTATAATGTAAAGAAATTATATTTTATTTCCTTGAATGCTTTATTGAGAATCCATTAATAAATCAACACCATCGTAATTTATTCTTTTTTTGCAAATTCTGATTCTATGAATAAAATTGGTAACCAAAAGAATCATTCCTGATCTATGCTGATTTCACACTGAGATGACCAGAACATTGTGAAATATTTAAGCATGCACATTGTATGTAGTTAAAAAAAAATCAACATAGACAATCAGTGTTATAATTGCATTACTTCAACATGGTAGGAGCCTTCAAATTTCAGAAATTTTGGCAGAAAAAAAAAGTAAATGTAATTGTATTTAACAAGTAATAAAACATTTTATTGAAGATTTTTGCAGAAAGCATGGATCATGCATGTGTAGGGCCTTAACAAATGTAGTCACACCATTCACACTGCCCTCGAGCCAGCTCTGACTACATGGATCTAATATGTACACAAAATGTGCATATTAAATCAATTCAGTAATAAAACAAGTTTAAAAAAGGAAGTGCTATATTTTATAAATTAATATAAAAAAAAAAGACAATTTTTAGAATATCTTTTAAAAACTATAACTTATAACATTTATTTTTAAATATAAACCATAGTATAAAAATGTCTCACTAGTGTGAAGACAGCATCATATTACATCAGCATATTCATTTTTAAATGTTTGTATACCAGCACTTATCTGACTGACGCAGATTAACCTGGAATCTTTATCAAAATTAGATATCCATTTACCGATAAATAATTGAATGGACAGTTATAGTTGGACTGAGTGTGGGTTGACTACCTGAAAGAAAAATTCTAAACTTGCCTATAATATGAAAAAATTATCAAGCTCCATTTTTATGAATTCAAGTCCCAAATTAAAATTATGTCAAGTAAGTATTCTAACCACAAGGTGCTTATTATTTATCTGTAATCTTTGCATTAAATTTAAAAAAAAAAGGAAAGTTAAAAAAAGCAATTTCAGTATTAGAATATTGATTCATTCTGAAGCCCAATATTACCTATTTGAAATTTTACATAAATTATTTATAATTTTTTATTGATGACTTTTATGTTCTATAATAATTTAAAATCATAATCAGTCATTTGTTTTACAATAGTTTACATACATCTCTCAAAAGCACCTTTAAAAAAAAATTGTCTATCTTTTATTTGTTTTTAAAATTTTCATAATTACAATCTTTTAATTTTTTTTTTTTTGTTTTTCAATTTTTATTATAATTTTTTTTTCTATTTGTTATTTATCTTAAAAATTTAGTTAATTACTTTAGTGTTTAATAATTATTGAATTTCTAATAAGTAATTAAAATGAATATCAAATTTTATACCAATTGTTTGGAATAGAATATATTTAAGGCAGTTTATCATTTTAACCTTAAAGCAAACTAGTCTGTGATCTGTCAATCAGTTTGCATATTTGAGTTATGTAATAGTATTTTTTGGCTATTACTTTATAAAAATCAATCTATACTGTGCAAATCTTAACAACCACAGATTAGTTAGTTCCATTATACTATCAATAGGAAGAATTATTCTAATTGGTAAGCTATTATCATCATTTAATATTTTTTCTTACAATAGACAATGCTGCTTCATATGGTACATTTGGTAATAAACTTCCTACATCAAAGCTTACTAGTATGCCAGTTCTTTCAATTTAACAAAGTGTCTAGAATCCCTGACAAAGGACTGGGTCTTTTATATCAAAAGACTAAGTAACTTTGAGAAGAAATCTTGTCAAATTTTGATAAGGTGAATTTCTATAAGTTCCTCATAGCTAAATCAAAACTACAGTTCAAAGAAACACACATATAGAAAAATACTTAGCATATACATTCAATCACACCAGAAACACAAAACATGGAATTATACTCTCCCCATGGAACAGAGCAAAAGAGATTTGTTCAAAAACCAATGATTTGAAAAAAGAAAAGATCTCTACAGAACAAATTCTTATGAAAAATAGTTATCCATCAGATGTCATTAAGAAAACCAAAGAACTATCAAAAGAAAAAAACAATTATCGGTACTGTAATGTATCAATACATTCCAAAAATAGCAGACAAATTAAGAAAAACCTGCAATCAGTATAACATCAGAACAGTTTTCCAATATCACACAATGAGGAATTCTAACATCTACAAAGGCTAAACTTGAAATGCTGTAAAGAAAAAACTACATCTATGAAATACCATGTGAATGTTGAAAAATGTATATTGGTGAAACCAGTCATCCAATTGAAAAGTGATTGCAAGAGCTGAAACTCATAATTAGAAGAGTGAAAATACATGTGTCTAAGATAGCACACCATGTATGTATCAATGAACATATGTTCAATTGGAAAAATACAAAAATATTGGATAGAGTTGAAAAAGTGCAAAGAAGAAAATTCAAAGAAGCTGCTCACATGACAATGGTGAATAACACCATAAGTCAACTGAATGTGATATACATAATGTATGGAAACCATTAATCAACTTTGCTCTGAGAGATAAGTATATAAAATTTCTACTGACTGTTGCCTTTGACAGGATGGCTTGGATGGTATTTAAGAATTTAAAGGTTCAAATTCGATTCCCATGCTAGTACTGTCATTGGTCAAGTCAGCAACACCTGAAGAAGAGAAAACAATATTATCACTCAAAATATTGTGTTTATATTAACTAACTTTCTAAATACATTCAATACTTAATATTAGATAATGAAAATAGTCTAATTTATAAATATATCTATCTACCTATACTTTTATATATACATACACACATAAGCTATGGATTTTTGCTTTAGCTCAATTTAGCAATAAATATAAAAATAAATGTGAGTGATAGTCTCGCAATATTTATAGTTGAAAAAATGTTGACTTATACCAATTAAAAAAGGCTGACTCTTCTACAGTGTTTTATACATTACCTGAAACAATATTTAAAATATTCACTTTTAAAAAGAATAATAGTGTATGTAATAAATTAACAATTTTTTATTAAGCGTTTTATAAATTAGATACTTTAATTAAACAGTATTAAAAACTACCCAATACAATATTTAAAAAAATTCTTAAAATATATTTTTATTATCCTTTATATATATATAATATAAATATATTATATCTTGCAGCTTTTGCAGTGAATGCTGAAGTATTTTATTACAAAAAATATGCATTGGTTCAGAGATGGAACTTTAGGCAGCTTGGGGAGAATACAATCACTTTTTTACCTGGACACACATGTTAGAATTACTATCATTGTCAATAATAATATTTACATCACATGATCACTATCTCATACTAGCACATAATTGTTAAGCAAAACTCTCCATATAGTAGTGCCATCTTGTACTAACAAGAGCAATCAATGGATGCCAGAAGGCTTGTGCATAAAATCCCTATCTAGTGCCTACTCATCCAATATCCCCAAACTGGTTTCTGGCTTGTGGCCTTCATCAGTGAGGGACCTTGGATCTGAGAGCACTGCACCTAGATCTTAGGATCTAATGCAACCCTCCAGCACCCACCTTTTAACTCTATTTAACTACAAAACTATGAGAATGAAATTGAAAACACAATTAATATTTTCAATCCGAGCTCAATAACTTATATAATCATATGGGTCTGAACTCAATTCAGCACCCATACATTTTGGTGTCTTTGGCTCTTTAACAACCATAGCCACCACTATCCTATTAGGCAGGATTGGTGTTAAACCACTAAACATCACATGAATTGTTTAATAACAATTATGTGCTAGTATGAGATAGTGATCATGTGATGTTTAGTGGTTTAAAACCAATCCTTCCTAATAGGATAGTGGTGGCTATGGTTGTTAAAGAGCCAAAGACACCAAAATGTATGGGTGCTGAATTGAGTTCAGACCCATATGACTATATAAGCTATTGAGCTTGGATTGAAAATATTAATTGTGTTTTCAATTTCATTCTCATAGTTTTGTAGTTAAATAGAGTTAAAAGGTGGGTGCTGGAGGGTTGCATTAGATCCTAAGATCTAAGTGCAGTGCTCTCAGATCCAAGGCTCCTCACTGATGAAGGCCACATGCCAGAAACTAGTCTGGGGATATTGGATGAGTAGGCACTAGATAGGGATTTTATGCACAAGCCTTCTGGCATCCATTGATTGCTCTTGTTAGCACAAGATGGCACTACTATATGGAGAGTTTTGCTTTGTTTTGAATTGTTTAATAATAATATTTGTTAATGAAGTTTATTAACCAAATCATACACAAGCATGAAAATAAATAAATAGTTAGACATTTATGTCAGTGCATAAAGAAAACCAGCTATTTCATAAATTTACAGTATTTTAGCCAGGAATAGGGACATAGTCAGCTAGACCTGGAGATTCGATTAATCTTACCTTCTTCCCGTATGTCGATGGATATTTATTAGTTAAATTAGAAATGCACGATTTTATTCAAGAAAAAAATAGATATACAGTACATTGAAAAACAAATAAATACATAGGTATTACAAATAGAATGCCAGGAACTGTATCTTTTGAAACTTAATTTCCATATATAAATGAATATTATATGCAATTATTCAAATTAGAAATGCATGAATCTGATCAATAGAATACAATTTAATAATAATAAAACATGTGGGGGGAAAAAACATATTTAAATATATTATAACTTTTAATAGCATGCCAAGAACAAATTCCATGAAATTAATTATTATTTACAAATGATTATTATTTATAATTAATCAACTTTGTTATATATCTATGTGTTTGTCTTGGACATATTGTATGGATCAGAATATATGTTTACTAATGACTAATACTAATTAGTTTATCACGTGAGAAATATATTTAAAATAAAATACTATTCAATAATATAACTAATTGCTCATGTATTATTATTTCATTTAAATAGTGCATAAATATAGAAGAGTATTATTTTATTCTACTAACACTTGCGAAGAAGCGAGTATACCTAGTAAATTATAAATACTAAATAAGAGCCTTTTTTTTTTTTAAATTTTGAATAGGAGTTCAAAAATTCTTCCTTTTCCCCATTTTAACTTAGTATTTTATATTGGATAGAAAAGCAAAATCATTCAAATTTTTTCACAATAGTTTTGTTATATATGTTATTTATTTTTTGAAAGGAATTTGCACTTGTTATTTTAAATTTAATAAGGAACTAACAAGAACAGAATTGTCTTTAATATTATAGCAGTTTTTAAAATATTTAACAACTTGTTAAACAGTAGCTAATGTCTTCTGCATTCTAATAAGATGTAAGAAGAATTAGACGTTTTAATTCAAGGAATTAATAAGCATTGAAAATCTCCGGTCTTCACTGCTGTCTACATAGAATACAAGACGAGTTAAAAGTGAATTCATTATTAATTTTATTTATTGTTAGAAATGATAAGAATTATTTAAAACTAATATAATGTTTTAATTGTTTTGATTAACATATTATGTATATAATTATTTTATTAGTTTTCATAATAAATATTAGTATGATTAATTTTAATTCTAGGAGTATATAATTAAAATTTACTAAAGTATGTGTTTATTTATTTATAAAATCGTGTCTACATATATAGATATCTATGCCCTAAAGCTAATTAGAATAATTAGGCAACAGAGTAACTATGATCTAACGATAATACTTGTTAATATTTGGTAGTTTGGTCATTCACTTAAACACATATTTTAAACACAATTTAATATAGCATGCCTATATTTAGAATTCCATCTTTAAACTTTAATGAACTTGAAAAGTCATTGAGGTGCAAATTTATTCTTCAGAAAAGCTATTTAACATTTACTAAGAATTATAATTCAAAGTGACCAATCAAAAATATTTAATCGCCATCTGTGCTGAAATCGATGGTGTTCGAACATCACATAACCTCTAGAGCAATTAAACATACAATTATTATTTTTTTACTGTCTATTTATTGTACTATATATATGTGTATGTATTTGCGTATAAAAAATCCAATGTCGTTACAAAATCTATAGATATATATTTGTTTATAATATATATGTAGTGAGAAATTAAAATTTATTGCTTGACATTTTATTATACATTTGTAGTAGTGTTTACGATATAAATCATTACGAATTAATCACGTGATCATTGCTCTACTACAGAAGTCAACGAAATATATAAACTAATCATTATTATCATAATCTAGGCTATTTAAAAAATACATTCAAATTAGTAACTAAATAAACTAACTATATTATTATTAGGGGGCATTAAATTGAAGTCAACTTCTAGTAATCATATACATAGCATTTTTTTCAGAATGATCAGCTGTTTGGTTTTTCAAACCGCTGAAAGGCAAATTCATTATGATAATTTAGTCCAACCATTGCATTGCTAAAATTTTTTTCCCACCACTCTTACTGGACATTATGCAATCTTTTAATGAGTTTTAGTGATTCAATAATATGATCAAAATAATCTGATTAAAGTATGTCCCTACATCGAATTTTTTTTCCTGCATTTTCAATAAACTTTTGTCACATTATTAACCTTTGATAATATTTTGAACATAGTGATAATGAATAATCCATAGGATGAAAAATAAATCATTATAATTTTAAGGCATTAAATGTTTCTTAATATATTTTAAAGACATTTGTTAATTCTGCTATTATAATCTTTGTTCTCTTTATATTTAATCATAACCCCATTTTAAATCCTGTTTATAACTTTTTGATAAAAATGCTTAAGCCATAAGTGTAATATCATCAGTGTATTTAAGATTGCTAATTTTCTTCATACAGTAGGGTATAAGAAATGTTTATCATGTGTTGTTTTACTAGTTTTCATCTACTCTGACTTCCTTATTATTTTATTTAGCAGAGAAAGAAGATATTTTGTGGACCTTTGGCAGGAGAATTAAGAGATAGATTAATTAAATGTTATGTGTGTAATGTATTAATGTATGGTTGGTGAGACATGGACATTGAGTAATAGAATTAAGAAATAATTGGAAGCCTTTGAGATGTAGACATGGAGAAAAATGGAAAAAAAATCATTTGGATGAGTAAAATAACAAATGAAGTTTTGAAAAGAATAAATGAGGAAAGAAGATTGACTGAGAATATCAGAGAGAGAAAGAGAAACTGAATTGGACATATATTGAGAAGAGATTATAGTTTAATGAAAGATGTTTTGGAAGGAAGGGTGAGTGGAAATAAAAAGAAAGGATAGAATAGATTGACATTATTGGATGATATAAGAGATGGGAAGACTTATGTGGAATTGAAGAAATGGGCAAGGAAGAGAATGGAATGAAAGAATGGATGAATTGATGTTGTGACTATTCTCTGTACTTGTCTATTGGACAGCATACTATTGATTGATTGATGGAAAAGTTGAATAGAAAGAGTGATAGTGCCTACATCTATCTGACTTTTTCACTAATACAAAACCAATTTATTTAATCATAGTCTACTTTAACTATAGCTAATATTTAAAAAAATAATAATTAATAACACTTTGACCAAATTTATCATCATTCCTAAGTTAATAAATATAAATTGATTAATTTTATATTTGAATTATAACAATGTATGTATTTATTAGAATTAGGAAGCCTTGATATCTTTTGTTGTTTTAATGCTCATATTATACAATTTTATTTTTATTAATAAATACAATTGATCAAAATTGTGATTTTGGATGCCTCTTATTGATTTAATACTAATTTTAATGTGTCAGCCCTTAATATATAAATATATTTGATGAACTTAAGATGATAGTTTAAATAAGAAAAGCCACAATGCTCGAAATTCTTGTTATTTTTATCATCATAGTAGCTTTGTACTAAGTTTATTTTTGTCGCTCACTATAAGAGGCACAATAGGCAACTTAAGTAGGCAGATTACTGTTTAAAAGAGACATAATAGATTTAAAAAGTCTTCCTCGATTAAAAATAATGAGAGATTTTTTAAGTTATTTTATAAAAAGATTGAAAAATAATTCATGTAGTATAAAAGATAAAATATTTAATACATATAAAAGCATATAAAAAGATGAACAAAATATATAAATATGAAGACAGAGAACTATTATGTAAATGAACAAGAGCTTCAGAAAGAATGGAATGGCAAAGATGAAAAAATTTGTCAGAAAAATTAAATTGTTTTAAAATAAATTTAGCAATAGATACTACGTGATATATAAATACATTTTTGAAGATAGGAGAAAAATCTTAATAAATTCCTTGCCCAAGGAAAGTTTCAGTAGCTATATTAGGTATAGGGTCACTTACTAAAAATGATGTAAATACATTTGTACAAAAAATATCTATTTTAAATGTAAAAAAGGTTTATAATGAGAAAAACATTTACAAATGAAATCAAGTGTAAATTCAATGGAATACATAGTATCATTCCAATTCTTTCAACTTTTTTAAGTGCAGTATTGTAATGATCATATTTGTACATTCACATAACAAAATCCAGGATCCAGGCAAAATACCCCAAAGCTGATCTAGATGAGGTGATGAGACCTCAAATCTAACCAAATATCAACTCATTTACCAGCACTCCATGATTTAACACCCTACGAATGACACATATGAGGTTACACCCAGTGTCACTTCTTCAGCATGCTGACTGAGCAAAGGAAGAAACATGAGACTCGGAAAAAATTAACAATTTATGCATGATTAAAGGCTAAATAGTCTACTTAACACGCTAAGACTTAACTAAAAGAATGCATATGTAATATTAATAATGAAGAATTTGGGTGATTTGGAGTTGGATTGCAAGTAAAAGGTATGAAACAACATAATATTAATAAATAGGTTTATTAATATAAATGATTAATTAATTCAATAAAACAAAGGAACATCAATTACTTAGGTTAGGATACATATATAATTAACGCACGCAGGTGCTACAGAAATGATGAGATGAATTTAATACAGTGATTTCATCTTGAGAAGTAAAGTATTTGCAGTTAATAAATCATGCCTATTATATTTTGATATACCAAACTATTCTTAGGTTTGCCAACATTATAAGTTAAAATGTTAGCCAGGATGATTATTATATATAACAAGCCGATTGTTTTAAATACTTTACAAATGAGCAGTTAAATAAGCTCAACATAGATTCAACTTGGTAACCTAGATTATGGGTTCAGATTAATGTTGAAGTGTTAATAATAAGGAGAAAAACTGGTTACCATTAGATTTGCATCTGGAGACTATGGCATTTAATAAAATACTAAAATAAGGTCACAGTGCAAGTGAGTAATTGTTCATGGCTTCAGTATCAAATACTCAGTGCCCTAAGATTGAACAGATTGCTACAATTAAATAAGAACCTTTATGGTTTGGTAAACTCAAATTGAAATTATTCAAGTGTCCTGACCTTAAACTCAGTAACATGCTTGGTGCTCTAATCAAAATGGAGGTGGATGGGAACAGCCTCCACTGCTAGCCCATCAAGACCTAGCAAAACATTAATATACCAATGGGTGCTTAGTAAGAATACACTTGCAATGCATAGTAATACAAATATGTATTTATAGGATTAACTAAATAATGCACCTAAACAGATAGTTTCTATCTGCTACAACTAATTCAATCCAGTTCTTAGATTAGCATATAGTAATCATGCTAAATAAAAGGGCTAACTAAATTATTTATCTAGTTAATGTGCTGAATCTCTATTCATCATATATATTCTACCGTCCCCTTATAACCCCTAAGCACCGGCTTCCTATTAAACCGTTCCTAAAAGGGATTGTGAACTCCAAAACAAACATGATACAGCGTAAAGATTTGTTTATTTTTTCTTATATCAATAGTTGTTCATTATCAACACAAGAGGGCGCCAGATACGATGATTTGATTCATAATTTAATTTCTCGCATCACCTTACGTCATATCAAAACGATTTTGAAGTCTAATCCCTGCCCATAAGCTCAAACTCCCAGCATGGACCAATAGGGGTCACTCAGGGTCGCGATGTGATTGCCTTCAAGACTATTATTCTGGCAAATGACACAATATTAACCAATGGATAAGAAGATCGGTTGATTAACAGATCGGTCCAAGCATTGGACGGGATCATTGGTTATTTATAACTAATACGAATGTTCGGTTGAGGCATCATTAGAATAAACAAATAGACACTTATAATATCATCCCCCCTTTATCATACAATCCAATAGAATTATTTATACTAGCTCTATTGACATTTACTTATATTTATTAATAATAGGCCCTCCCAACTCTTAAACCTATGTTAACTACATAATAAGTAAACATCGTGACTTACGGCATGATGTTTATGAATGAAACTTAAAAGAGATAAAAAAAAACAAAAAAAATATAAGAAAGACAATTTTAAAAGTAAAATAATTAATTGCATAAATAAATGCTAACAATAATAACTTCAAAAAAGAAAATATATTTAATTATAGAAAATGATTTGAGGAATGCTCGACTAGTTTAAATAAATAAAAAAATTTATTGATTATAAAAAAATGAAACATTGATTAATAGCTTTATTTGCACGCACATACGCGCATTCTCGCACTCGCACCGAAAAGAACATATTATGCATAATAAACATGGCTGATAAAATATATTTCCTCTTATTACATTTTGAAAGTAGGTGTGTGTTATAGTTTATCTGCGAAAGAAAATAATAATTAGGATCAAAGTTCATAACTGGAAAGGTCCTAAGATTTAAATATGATGGACTATGTAGCATCTGATATTTTTATTTACGAAAGTTGAGATTAAAATAATAAGATTTAATATATGAGAGATTACGGATCATTTTATATTTGATTTACGAAAGTCGAATTTAATTAATTATGAGATTGCCTTTTAAGTTTACGTAAAGAGTGAATGGAAGCGTTATAAAAAAAATGTTTACCTAGGATTTTGCTTAGTCTTCTGCTGCTTCTAGTTTGGTGAGGGTTCGAACCTGATAGATGAGGTTTCCATAATACATGGTTATTCATTTCACATAAGTTCAGCATAGTATGTTTGGACGATTCTTGTATATTAAACGGAACAACGTCCTTAGACTGATTGGAGCACTATGTTCGGACGGTATTGTTGTTGATCATTCATAGCTATGGAGATGTTCTGGCGGCGGAGCGTCGGTCAATCACTGAAGGGTTTCTAGCCCATCATGACGATCGACGCTCTAAATGTTAATTTCACAGTGATCATATTGGATAAACCGGATAGCAAAAAAAAGAAAAGTTCTAGTTGTAGCTTCCGGAGGAATTTTAAAAAAAAAAAAAACTATAAGCAGAAAAAGGTGTAAAAAGAAAAAGTGTAAAAAGACTCCTTCTTTAGATTTAGATTCATATTTATATGGGTTGGTTATTATCTGAGGATCGAATCTCCACCCAGAGTTCAATATTCTTTGAGTTGTCGTTGGGGTCCGTGTCCTACGTAATGTTCACTCAATCCATATGCTTGAGGCAATCTTAGGTTTATGCAATCTCATATTACAATCTCAGTTAGAAAAATTTCATACTTATTCACACCTTTTATGCATACATGTGTGCGTGTTTTAAGAGAACAATTTAACTTACATTAGTTTAAAAGTCAAGCATTTAATCTGTCTCAAAATCACTTCTATAAGCTTTTAACTTTCACTACAGTTATAATCTAAAACAAACCCCTTTTAATTACCCCCGCGGCATATACAAGTAGAAATCACTTATTGAGATTTAAAATGGCATATTAGTAGTACTTTATATTTTTTTTCTTATCTTTTTTCTTTTTCTTCCTGCCCTCTTTTTAGAGAATATTATTATAATAGATTATATGAAAGCCTTAACTATTTAATCAGAAATATTAACATTTTATTTTACAGTGTATTTTATAACGCATTGAAAGATAACTACATTTACTTTTTTTTTATCACAAGTTGAAAGTGAAAGAAGAGAAAAAAATATAGAGTGTTTACATTGCTCGTGTGTGTGCGTATATACCTGTACCGACTTTGTCTCGGTACATATCCCCGCGATCCGTCTAAAAATTAAAATGAGAGGCTTGGCATTTTAATTTTCACCATAAAATTCCTTATTTCTGACCCCGCTTTGTGTGATTTTTAATCATTTATTTTAGCCGACTATCCTATAGTTCAACTCCCCCTCATATAAAGAAACGAAGTGGCAGGTCATGTGGTCAGGCTCGGATTGACACTTGACGTTTGCGAACTAAACTCAAAAAAAAATTCTTTTTTTTTTTTCTTCTCCCTTTTTTTTCTTTACGAAGAGCGGGCATGCCATAATTGGAGATATCTTGCCCAGTCTGGTACAGGCACCCCGGGTGGAAGGTTGGTACGGGGATGGACCTTTCCGAAGTCCCGCGATGCAAGGTTACGAACATATAGGCATTCTCTTACGGTCTATCTAATGGAAGGCAGGGGGGTGGTCATTTCCGAAGTCCCCTCTGCAAAATACGACAATATTTACGAGGTAGCGAATAATCTGAGTTATAGAACCATAAGCATTCAAAATATCCGAGCTCTGTACCTCCTAGCACAATAGGAAATATTGAGGGAAGGAACAATACTAGCGCACTCTCACGATCCGGCTTTTCTTTCTTTCTTTAGGCGGCATCCGCTTCCTTTCTCCGCGTGTTTTCGAGCATCATATATTTTAGTCGAAGGCGGCGACGTTCTTTTTTTTTTTTTTTTAAACTGGCTTTCAGAAATATTAACTTATTTACCTCAAATAGTTTTCTTTAGAAGAGTTATGACATTTATTCCTTTTCTTTCTTTAAATTATATATATATTTTTTTTCCTTTTTTTTTTTTTCGTGTTTAGTTATCTGCGGTCTGCTTTGGTTTAAAATAATGTTTTATCAACCCCCCTTCCCCCCTTGTTATTGTATGATGCGATGCGATGTGTAAGTCCTTTCTGGTCCGAGGTCATTTTCCTTCAGTTACCGTCGTTTATAAAGCGTGCTCCGGTAATCGTATCCCTGTGGCAAATCCGTGTTCATCAACGTGTTTGTAGACTAATTTTTCATCAGTATCGATCTGGTGGTAGCTTTCTTCTATATGGTTCCTGTCCCGGCCTCTCTATATGCCTTTCCCATCCTTCCGCTTGCTCGAACTTGGCTATGGCATCCCCCATCTTGTGGATGCCCCCGTCATCCCTGTTTAGCATCATCTGCCTGATGTCTGTTGGCATGTTGTGTCTAATGGTCAAGATGATTTGTTCCTCCGTCATGTGATACGCCGGTAGCTGCTGGAGGCCGGCCACCTGCCTGTAATAAAACTGCGTTATCGTCTCGTTAGGTTTGAGCCCATATTTTTCATTGGTGATGTGAAAGTAGATCCCCTCTTGTCTGGTAGCGTTCCAAAAGCTTCGTAGGATCTCTTCTCGATATTCTACGAACGATCTGGGCTTAAACTCGATCGTTCGCCACCAATCTCTAGCTGGCCCTAAACTTGATCGTTCACAACCAATCTCTAGCTGGCCCTTGCAGGTATGTGCTGGCAATATTGATTTTGTCTGGCTTTGAGGGCTCAGAAAACAGGTTCGGGGCGCTCTCCACGTGGTCCATCAGACTCTCGTTTTCACCTGCCCTGAAGATCTCAATTTTTATTTGCCTTTCGGCCCACGACTGGCTCGGTTCCCGCAGGTTTATTCTCAGTTCAAATTTCTTTTCCAACTCCTCCAGACGTTTGGCCATAATTTCTCTCGGTACGTTCTGTTGTGGCTCGATTCCTTCTACCTTTCTATTTATCGCGTCCACCTTTTGTCTTATGTCTTCCAACTCTGCCTTTGCTGTTATCACTTCAGTCTTCGTTTCTTCTATTTCGGCTTTTGCTGCACCGATCTCTATTTTTATTGAGGTAATCTCCGTCTTTACTTCGTCAATCTTTATTTCTTCTTCTTTGCTCTGGTCCTCCTCTGACTCTCCTGTGTTTCCCTTCAATAATTTTTGTATCTCCCTAATGAATTCCCCTCTCTCCTCCTTTCTCTCTTTCCTTCTTTCTTCTTCTCTGTCCTCTTCTCTCTTCCTTCTTTCTTCTTCTCTGTCCTCTTCCCTTTTCCTTCTTTCTTCTTCTCTGTACTCTTCTCTCTTCCTTCTTTCTTCCCTATCTTCCCTCATCTCTATCATCATTTGGCTCATCATTTTAAGAAGCATTTTTATTTCTGATTCAGCCTCTTCTTTAACATCTATCTTTTTGAACGTTATAGGGCTCTCCCCCGTCTCCTCCCATGCAGTATCGTTATTGCTGTCCATTTATGATTTAATAAAGGAAAATTTTTTTTTTTTTTTTATGATAAAAAGTGATTAATCGACGTCCGCGCCCCCATCTCCCGCTATGTTTTTTCCTTTTTTTTTTTTATTTATTTCGTTCCGGCTCCAAGTGTTTTATTAAAAGATTTGCGATATTGTGAATCGCTGTATTTTGTTCCGTTTGTTATTTTCCTTTTCTCCCTTTTCCTTCCCTTTCCATTCGTCCAAACTTTCGTTTACATGAGAAAAAAAAAGATTCCTTCCTCTTTTCAGTTTTGCGTCTTTCACGAGGTTCGGCCGCTTTTGGCTAATGTCTTGATTTGCTTCTCTCCGAAACATTATTTATATTAGCCTCACGTTTGGAAGCGCCATTTATCTACCGTCCCCTTATAACCCCTAAGCACCGGCTCCCTATTAAACCGTTCCTAAAAGGGATTGTGAACTCCAAAACAAACATGATACAGCGTAAAGATTTATTTATTTTTTCTTATATCAATAGTTGTTCATTATCAACACAAGAGGGCGCCAGATACGATGATTTGATTCATAATTTAATTTCTCGCATCACCTTACGTCATATCAAAATGATTTTGAAGTCTAATCCCTGCCCATAAGCTCAAACTCCCAGCATGGACCAATAGGGGTCACTCAGGGTCGCGATGTGATTGCCTTCAAGACTATTATTCTGGAAAATGACACAATATTAACCAATGGATAAGAAGATCGGTTGATTAACAGATCGGTCCAAGCATTGGACGGGATCATTGGTTATTTATAACTAATACGAATGTTCGGTTGAGGCATCATTAGAATAAACAAATAGACACTTATAATATCATCCCCCCTTTATCATACAATCCAATAGAATTATTTATACTAGCTCTATTGACATTTACTTATATTTATTAATAATAGGCCCTCCCAACTCTTAAACCTATGTTAACTACATAATAAGTAAACATCGTGACTTACGGCACGATGTTTATGAATGAAACTTAAAAGAGATAAAAAAAAACAAAAAAAATATAAGAAAGACAAATTTAAAAGTAAAATAATTAATTGCATGAATAAATGCTAACAATAATAACTTCAAAAAAGAAAATATATTTAATTATAGAAAATGATTTGAGGAATGCTCAACTAGTTTAAATAAATAAAAAAATTTATTGATTATAAAAAAATGAAACATTGATTAATAGCTTTATTTGCACGCACATACGTGCATTCTCGCACTCGCACCGAAAAGAACATATTATGCATAATAAACATGGCTGATAAAATATATTTCCTCTTATTACATTTTGAAAGTAGGTGTGTGTTATAGTTTATCTGCGAAAGAAAATAATAATTAGGATCAAAGTTCATAACTGGAAAGGTCCTAAGATTTAAATATGATGGACTATGTAGCATCTGATATTTTTATTTACGAAAGTTGAGATTAAAATAATAAGATTTAATATATGAGAGATTACGGATCATTTTATATTTGATTTACGAAAGTCGAATTTAATTAATTATGAGATTGCCTTTTAAGTTTACGTAAAGAGTGAATGGAAGCGTTATAAAAAAAAATGTTTACCTAGGATTTTGCTTAGTCTTCTGCTGCTTCTAGTTTGGTGAGGGTTCGAACCTGATAGATGAGGTTTCCATAATACATGGTTATTCATTTCACATAAGTTCAGCATAGTATGTTTGGACGATTCTTGTATATTAAACGGAACAACGTCCTTAGACTGATTGGAGCACTATGTTCGGACGGTATTGTTGTTGATCATTCATAGCTGTGGAGATGTTCTGGCGGCGGAGCGTCGGTCAATCACTGAAGGGTTTCTAGCCCATCATGACGATCGACGCTCTAAATGTTAATTTCACAGTGATCATATTGGATAAACCGGATAGCAAAAAAAGAAAAGTTCTAGTTGTAGCTTCCGGAGGAATTTTAAAAAAAAAAAAAACTATAAGCAGAAAAAGGTGTAAAAAGAAAAAGTGTAAAAAGACTCCTTCTTTAGATTTAGATTCATATTTATATGGGTTGGTTATTATCTGAGGATCGAATCTCCACCCAGAGTTCAATATTCTTTGAGTTGTCGTTGGGGTCCGTGTCCTACGTAATGTTCACTCAATCCATATGCTTGAGGCAATCTTAGGTTTATGCAATCTCATATTACAATCTCAGTTAGAAAAATTTCATACTTATTCACACCTTTTATGCATACATGTGTGCGTGTTTTAAGAGAACAATTTAACTTACATTAGTTTAAAAGTCGAGCATTTAATCTGTCTCAAAATCACTTCTATAAGCTTTTAACTTTCACTACAGTTATAATCTAAAACAAACCCTTTTAATTACCCCCGCGGCATATACAAGTAGAAATCACTTATTGAGATTTAAAATGGCATATTAGTAGTACTTTATATTTTTTTTCTTATCTTTTTTCTTTTTCTTCCTGCCCTCTTTTTAGAGAATATTATTATAATAGATTATATGAAAGCCTTAACTATTTAATCAGAAATATTAACATTTTATTTTACAGTGTATTTTATAACGCATTGAAAGAAAACTACATTTACTTTTTTTTTATCACAAGTTGAAAGTGAAAGAAGAGAAAAAAATATAGAGTGTTTACATTGCTCGTGTGTGTGCGTATATACCTGTACCGACTTTGTCTCGGTACAATATATATGATAAAGTTAGGGAGGAGAAAGTATATTTAATGACCAAAACAACATTTAAAAATATACTTTTAATATCATCCTTAGCTAGCATCTTACTTCTAACTAATATATAAAATCATAAGTTTAATAACGTTACGCAAATCTTAAAAACTATATCAATAACACAATGATAACTATGAGCACGTAGCGATCAGTTGTTATCTATTAGAATAGTATTTTGAAGCTGCAATTTATTTATGCTAAGCAGTATTGTTAAATTACACTGGAGAGCTTAATAATGATCTCTCCTTAAAAGTTTACTAAAATAATTATTTGCTGCCTTGAAACATTGGCATATCATAACAAATATTAAATAAACGAAAAATGAAATAATTAAAACAGTAGTGATAGGTATGACCGCAGTTTATAGAGAATTTAAAATAATAACTGATTACAATTATTGAGATTAAGTAATGCATTACATTAGTTAAGATTCAGGCAAGTTTTAGTTTTAATTTTAGAATGATTTAAGTTTAAAAAAAATAATAATTAAGAATGAACATTCATTAGATTTACAGTAGCTAGCTTAATATTTAATTTACAGTTTAAAGACTAATTTAAGATCTCTGCAGTTTTGAAAAATATTATCAATCTTCTTTTGTAATTCGGATGTCAGACCCTTGAAGGTAGGCATTATGGCACTCTTTTCTGGATAGGTTGCTTGGTGATAGAGTCTTCTCTCAACAGCAGGCCATGGCTGGAACTCTCCATCCCAGTGATGCTGATCACACACCATTGCTACATGTAGGATGGGGTTGGAGATGCCAATAGAAGAAACAGCAAATCTGTGGCCCTCCTTCTCGCTCATTATAAAATCCAAACAGGCATGGATTTTGGTAGCAACACAGATAAATTTACAGAGTATCTTTAAAGTGTCAAAATATAGGCTATTTATATACTAATTTCAAATCCTATATTATTTTCCTACAAACTGATTCACAGTGTGATGAATCCATTAACACTTGTTTACAATTGCAAATTTAAATTTATAAAATTGACTCAACTATTGTTTAATATTTTAAGTCAAGTAAATTTAGCTTGGTTTAGCCATTCGATTGCCAAAGGGATCTAAAATAGTGCTGCTTCATTGCGTTTTGTTATTGACTAAGTTTCTGTTTTGAAAATATTATTGCAAAATTATAAATCTAGAAACTTAAGTTTATAGACTATTTTATAACCAGGTGCATGGCGGGATTTTTATTGACAATATTTTAATTTAACTTTGGAAATTTAGCAAATCTTTTAAACAACATTTTGTTATATATGCATGCTGGTACTAGGTGGGTTTATACATATATATGTGATTCTCAATGAACTTATGAATTGACTTTTTAAAATAATAAATCTGTAATTTAAAAAAAAAAATCTACATTTGAAATACAGATACGCTGTAATATACTTAAACCGATAAAATATCACAGTCTGTCCTCGCATACATATGTGCCTGATACATATATAACGATGTTATGTTGATATACGTGTACTCAAAGGGTGTTAAAATTAGCACAGACAGAATTATGGGGTAAAACAGGTGAAATGTATTGTCTGTAAGATTATACCATTTCATAATATGGATGGGGAAAAAAGTTAGCTTCAGCCAAAAATTACTAGCTCGTCTGCTAAAGACTGCTAGAAGTCTTTTCCATAAATCAGTAACATGGGTATGGAGAGAAAAAAATATTGAAGTAGTTAATTTATAATAATGTAACCATAATAAACTAAATAGTTTATCAATGGAGTTGGGTGTGATACTGTTTTAATGGGAATGATCAAAATCAGTCATATTTCATTTTTAAAATCGGAACAAATTATTTTGTGATGAAAAAGAAAACATCAATAATTTGATAAAAACAACTAGAGACAGAAAACAAAATGCACCAATAAAAATGTTACACCAATTCTGATTTAAAAAAAAATGTTTAGAATTTCTAAACTAATTAACACTAAATTGCCAGTTTAAGAAAAATATATATAAAAAGCCAAGGATAATATTAAATGTATCGATCTAAATGAATTTATGATTAGAACTGATAAGGAAAGTGTTTTACTAGTGCTTATTTATGGAACTTAGACTCGAACACTAAACAGAATAACAATACTAACTGGAGAGATGATTGGGAGAATAATCAGGCATCACTAATATCACTGAGAAAATTTAGTAGCTTGAATGAATCTGAGCTGAACATGTCACTATGAAAGAAATGACAAAAAATGAATACAAAAGATGGATCTCAGAAGACAAATGGGTAAAAAGAGATCATTTATGATGATAGGTGAGATAAAAATTTTGCTGAATGATGTAAAAAAAAAAAGAAGCAGTCGATTGATAAAGATTGAAAGAGATAGTAATTCTATAATATTCAGGTTATTCTCCTTTTCCTTATCCTGTTTGTAAATGGTTTGCTTAAACATTTCAAACATTAACAAAGTAAAAGTTTATTCCATATATTAATTTAGTTAATTATAGCTTGAACAATTTTTCGGCTGGAATTCATAAGCATCTCAGCTACATTTAACAAAAATAGCATACAGAACAAACCTTTACTTAGTTAACATTCAAAACCTTTAAGCAAACTAAGTAATGATATACATATATAATTATATAATATATTCGGAGTTCGAACTCAGACTTTCACATGACCCACCACTCTCAGTGCCATCTCATATTGCTGACCCACCTGATCACACACATGTTGAAAAGATAAATAATCACCAATATACGTATTTCATGCTAAACCAGCAATCATCAGTTGGTCTAGATTACTATCCTCACACATATATATAATCAGTACTCAGCTTTATATTAAGATAGCCAATATTTATACTTTAATGGACAGGCTTCAAACTATTCCAACTCACAACTCTTTAGCCTTCCATTTCATTGAAAATCTGATGATGGAACGTTCAAAACCCTTGATAGTGCCAAGGTTGTCATCCTACCCATGTTGATATATTAGTCATTCTGACCCCTCATGTACAGGAGAATAATCCATTTATATATACATATGTGAGGGATGGGCAGACCTTTTACACACTATTTATATAAATTAATACATTGTACAGGCTTAAACCTGCATTTATATATGTAATATATTCGGGGTTCGAACTCAGACTTTCACACAACCCACCACTCTCAGTGCCATTTCATATTGCTGACCCACCTGATCACACACATGTTGAAAAGATAAATAATCACCAATATCCATATTTCATGCTAAACCAGCAATCATCAGTTGGTCTAGATTACTATCCTCACACATATATATAATCAGTACTCAGCTTTATATTAAGATAGCCAATATTTATACTTTAATGGACAGATTTCAAACTATTCCAACTCACAACTCTTTAGCCTTCCATTTCATTAAAAATCTGATGATGGAATGTCGTGTGAAAGTCTGAGTTCGAATCCCGAATATATTACATATATAAATGCAGGTTTAAGCCTGTACAATGTATTAATTTATATAAATAGTGTGTAAAAGGTCTGCCCATCCCTCGCATATGTATATATAAATGGATCATTCTCTTGTACATGAGAGGTCAGAATGACTAATATGTCAACATGGGTAGGATGACAACCTTGGCACTATCAAGGGTTTTGAATGTTCCATCATCAGATTTTCAATGAAATGGAAGGCTAAAGAGTTGTGTTGGAATAGTTTGAAGCCTGTCCGTTAAAGTATAAATATTGGCTATCTTAATATAAAGCTGAGTACTGATTATATATATGTGTGAGGATAGTAATCTAGACCAACTGATGATTGCTGGTTTAGCATGAAATACGTATATTGGTGATTATTTATCTTTTCAACATGTGTGTGATCAGGTGGGTCAGCAATATGAGATGGCACTGAGAGTGGTGGGTCATGTGAAAGTCTGAGTTTGAACCCTGAATATATTACATATATAAATGCAGGTTTAAGCCTGTACAATGTATTAATATATAATTATAGGAAATTTGAATCCAGACCCTCAAGCTCCCTTCAGCTATCCAATCTATCTCATACAACTGATAGTACACATGTGAAAAAGATAAATGATCTCCAATGTACATATTTTATGCTAAACCAGCACTCATCATCATCTTCTACACATACCACACACATATATAATCAGTGCGTCTATATTAAGATATCAAATCTTCAAACTTTAATGGACAGGTTTCAATCTATTCCACCCTCCAACTTTTGAGCCATCTACACCATTGAAAGTCTGATGATGAGTACTCACATCTCTTAATAATGCCAATATTATTGTCATGTCCATGTTGACCTTAAGTCACTCTAATTATATATGTGTGTGTATGTGGAAGATGATCTGGACCAACTGATGAGTATTGGTTCAGCATCAAATACAAATATTGGAGGCCATTTATCTTTTTCACCTTTGTGTGGTCATTGTTATTGATTGCATGAGATAGATTGGATAGCTGAAGGAGGCATGAAAATCTGGGTTCAAATCTCCTACAATTGCCTGTATTTAAATATATATATATATATGTGGGGGGGAGTGTGAATAATTATTTATGTAAAGATTTAAATTGTTTTAAATCACAAATTTTAATTGCTAATCATTTGCTGAATACATTCAACTAATTTTTAATCTTCAGGAGGACCATAACCTGTGTAAGCTTTCATTTTCTCTAATGATTTACTATCTGATTTCAGATAGTTAGAACTTTTCTGAGAGTACTTTTTATCTTCTTGTTAAATATTGACTATCTCTATTTAACTTTTTAATCTGTATAAAATGTCTAGGTTTTTGTTAATTCTAAAATACTTCTTTTCCCACACCTTTGTGATATTTCCAGTATTTGTTCTATTTAAAATTCAAATTTTACTTTTCATAACTATAAATCAAAAAAAGTAGTTAAATTATTGTGATCAAAAAAAGTAGTTAAATTATTGTGATGTACTGATGCCATTGATATTATTTTTAGATGTTATGAAATGAATTTTAACTAACTAATGCGCAATATGCAAATAGGTGTAAAAAAATTTATTTGCCAAATAAGCATTATTTATGATACAGTTTTTCTGGGTTTTTTTATTTTTGCTTTTTTTATTCACACCCTCTCATTTTGTTTTATATTATTATCTTCTATCTATTTATAAGAGGTTGTTCATTATGAGCTTAATTATGATATTGAAGTTTTATTCTATGATTTTGATTCCAGCATTTGCTTTTTGTACTGATCATTGAGAAAATTTGATGATGACAAATTTAAAAAGATGGGAATATTTAGTTATGGATATACACAAGGCAATACAACCAATCATGAGTCAGTTTGGAACTGGGTTTGGTGAAGGAATTTTGACTTTGCAAATGATTATATATTTGAACAGCCCTATTTAAGAATCTTCTCCTACACCACTACAAATATTGAAGAGTTTAGAAAATATAGTCTGAGAATAACTGGTCTTATAAAATCTGAATAGGTCACAATGCTGATGGATTGCCCACTAAATCAGTAAAAACTGTTGCAATATTAGCTATAATAGTAAAATGGCAGAAAAAAACAGTGGTAGTAATAAAAAATTCTATTGTTTTGTAAATTGTCAAATCTTGTTTTATATTAATTCTTCAAGACCTGAACAGAAGATAATACTTGCAACTAAAAACTCAATATTTAAGATTGATAAATCTGTCTTGGTGAATTTTATAATCTAAGGTGCAATCTTGTGGTTAAGACCTGTAGAGGTCCCTATCTTCGCATTTTCAAGCGCATCATGATTTGAGATTTATTGCCTTAGTAAATATTAATCTAAATTAAGAAAGTTTATCCACTATTGATTTTCAATTCTGTATAATGTACAGGAAAAAAGTTTGCAATTTAATGGTAAATGTTATCCCTAAAAAAAATTCAATATAAAAACAATGCTGATGAATTGGCTAAAATCCTCTCAATTTAACCTCAACATGTAAGGTCAACGATGACCATTTATGAAACAGCATACAAGCTTTGTATTTAACGAATATAATTTTCATTATCATATTTTCTAATCCATATGAAATGCAAAACTTTTTTATAATCAAATAATAGAAGTAATCAGTTTAAATTTATTATTTATTTTTTTAAAGCAATATTCATTAATAAATTAGATTTATTTAAGTAAAAAAATTTTTAACAGTATTCATTAATAAATAAGTTTAATAAATTATTCTAATTCAATGATTTTTTACTTCTTTTTTTATTTAAACAGTTTATATTTAAACAGCATTTTGGTGGTTTAACGAGAAAGAGCTATGAATCTGATCATGTAAATGCCGAAAGTATGCTCAGTCATTTAAACATTTTATAAATTTATAATCTTTTCTTATTAATAACATGCAAAACTTTGTTTAACATAGAATTAAATTATTTTAATAAATTGTGGTAATAAACTTTATTTAATTTTTTTAATTAAAACTATTTAAATTTATTCTTTAATTAAAAACTTTTTAAAATTAAGTATAGGAATACTTTTTAACTACTTTCACTTTTTACTGTTGTAATTATAATAATGACTTTGTTAGAATATGTATAATTGTGAGTGGAGCGAGTTTGACAATGGTAAATAAAAATATAACTGTTTCAAAATAATAGTAGTAAATCTTAATAAACAATGAAAAGAAACGATATAACAAAATATTTCAATTTATACGAGCTCTTAAGCAATATTTATTTGGGAAAAGAAGTAACTGAGAAAAAATTAATTTTTGAAAAAAATAAAACTATTAAGAGTTAACATTTTCAAAGTGAAATCATTCTCTTCATTATTATTTTCAACCATAATCGATCTATTGCAGAACGAAGGTTTCTCCAAGATTAATCTAGTTTATTTGACCATAGCTGCTCCATTTCACAAGATTTTTTAATTTTATCCATCTATCTTATATGCAGTATCTTTCTAATTCTTTTATAAATCTCTTGAAATCTAGTTAAAGACTTCAGTTATCCATATATTATTACTTCTTCTAACAATATGTTCATCTCGGCCCTATTTTAACCTTTTAATTTTGTCAATGATGTCAATGATAATCACCCAAGTATTTCATTTTTGATCTCTTCTTATTACTCCCAACATAAATTTCTCCACACATTCAGAGGTATTTAATTTCTTTGTTGTTCTTCTGTTAAATGTCCAAAGTCCAAACCCTAAAGTAAGAACTGGTAAACTACACCTATTAGAAATCTTCCTTTTTAAACATAAATCAATATTTCATAAGAATATCAAACTCTCTATATATACTGCCATCAAGTGCAAGCCTTCATAATCAATAGATGCAGGAAGATTTGTGCA
Organism: Epiperipatus broadwayi; assembly: GCA_028023455.1. Taxonomy (NCBI): domain Eukaryota; kingdom Metazoa; phylum Onychophora; class Udeonychophora; order Euonychophora; family Peripatidae; genus Epiperipatus; species Epiperipatus broadwayi. The sequence continues at coordinate 535,300 of JAQFVV010006501.1, forward strand.
TAAAATCCCTATCTAGTTCCTATTCATCCAACATCCCCAGTCTAATTTCTAGCTTGTGACTTTCATCAGTGAGAAGACTTGGATTTAAAAATACTGTACCTAGATCTTAGGATCTAATGCAATCCTCTATCAGTCACCTCTTAAACTATTTGGCTAACTATACAGCCAGGAGCCCAAGATGAAAGCACCATGATCTTCCAATCCAAGCTCATTCACTTTGTATAGTCATATAGATTTGAACTCAGTTCAGTATCTATACATTTTGGTGTCTTTGGTTTTTCAAAAACCACAGTCACCATTATTCTATGGGCAGAATAGGTATAAAACCATCAAAACATCACATGATCACCATTTCATATGCTTACATTTGTTATTAATAAGAGTACCAAACTCTCTATACAGTAGTGCTATCTAGTGCAAGCCTTCATAATCAATGTATGCAAGAAGGTTTATGCATAAAACTCCCTATCTAATACCTACTCATCTAATATCCCCAGATTAGTTAGATTTTAGGTACAGCGTTCTCAAATCCAAGGTACAGCGTTCTCAAATCCAAGATCCTCACTGATGAAAGCCAGCTCACCATTTAAAAAAAAAATTCAAGGTTCTTTTTCATATTTCTCCTTTTTCCATAATGGATTTGAAGTTTGGTATTGCATATGCTGGATGTTTATGATGGCATAAAGTGTTAGTCTACACCAGGAGGGGAAAGAACGGTTTTAATGGCACAAAGTGCTACAATAAAAAGACCACAACTCACAAGTATCTGTTTTATTTAGTATCATGTTTTATTTAGTATCATAAGGTCTTTTTCCCTTTTTACATAATGAATATATGCCTTCATTATTTTTTTACATTTAAACTTTCATATTACATGGGGTATGACATATTACTCCCAGTGAGATACTATTCTAAGTTTGTGATATGTTTAAAATAATGCTTCCAAGGAAACCTGTGGCCAAATTTTATCAATTAAGTTTGTCAGCACATTCCTTGGAGGCATTATTTTAAATATATCGCAAAATTAGAATGTCACCAAAGTAATATGTCATAGCAGGAATAATACCAAATTACCAAAAAATTTATTAAAATTCTTCCACAACCATGGTTTCATCTATTAAATTTTTTTATAGTAATTTTTCTATCTAGAAAAATCTTTGCAGTGGCAAGATCTATATTGACAAAACATTCAATAGCAGTGTTTAGGGCAAATATCATTATTTTAAATAACTTTGATAAAAAAAAAATTAGTCGTTTCTTTTAACAACTGTATTAAGATCTTCAATAAATAAAAAATATTTTTTTTTGTAATACTGATATAATATTATTATTCAGACAGAAATAAATGGTTTATTTCTCTGAATCTCACACTGGAGTATAAATGCTGATAAAATAGGCCCAGATATTATTCACAAATCAATTTTTAATATCAGATACCACTATACAAGCAAATTTTTGATGTCATTAAAAGTAAGGTATTTGTTAATTATACACTGTACATTGTTTGGTGGCGCTGTTTCTCTTTAAAAACATAGTGATATAATGTTACCGGGCCTCTCGACTTTTTTATAGGGTTTTTTTTTTCTCAAATATATGGTATTTTTACATACAGATTTTTTTGTTGTAATATACGGTCTTTTTCCATATATATTCTTTTTCTTCTAAAAAATATACATTAGAATGGACACTTTTTATTTTATTTTTAAAAAATACGGTATTTTTACATACAGAAGAATTCGGCCATGTTTAACTGCTAATAAATGGCTACTATGACCGTAGTCGTATATTACCATAGGTTTAGCCATGTAAGTGGTATTATGTGTTTTTAGACAGAAAAAGTGCCACCAAGTGATGCACAGTGGCTATTTAATAAATACCCAATTTTATTTTACTTGAGGCAAACTTTTCAAGACCTAAACATAGAATAGTGCTGGCAACTAAAAAATTGTCAAATTTAAGATCAAGTTAACCACTATTGATAAAACGTGGGTACTTGTGAGTGTTCCTCTAAAGCAAGATGGCAGCTGGTATTATTGATAAATATATAGTTTAGAGGGTCTATAATTTACTGAGAATGTGTTGTTAAATTAAAACAAAATTAATAAAGCGATTGTTAAATTACAAAAATGAAATAAATTCTGATAAATTTTATTATGAAGTTTTATTTCAATGTTTTTTTTACTTATATTATAATGTGGGAAGCAATGAGACACTCTTAACATTGTCATTCTTTGGTTCATTTCAGCATGTTTCTTTTTGTCAGCAGTTTTTTTGGTAATAGTCAGATTAATAAAAATTTGGGACTTTCCTGTCACAGAATATGATGCAGTGGACTATTTCCAAAGATATAGGATTCTGCCTTCCCAAAAAGTGTGTGTTGATGGTCATAATATATTACACACTGCAACATGAATAAAGAGTACATTTTTTTTCTTTCATTTTTCTATAAATAATTTTAATCCAAAAAAAAAAAGAAAGAAAATAAACTATAAATATTGTAATTAATTTTTCCATAATGATTTATTTTTAAAAAATAACAGTAATTAGTGGGAATTTGAACACAGACTTCCAAGCTCCCTTCAGCTATCCACTCCATCTTACATAATTAATACACATGACCACATATATAGTGGAAAAGATAAATGGTCTCCAATATACATTCAAATCCCGCCTAATTACATCTAAGTTCAATACATACAATATACTTGCATTAAAATAACAATAATAAAAAATAAAATGTAAATATTAAATGCGACGAATTCTAGCTAGATTTTTTTATAAACATTTTTTGGGGGTCCAAAATTGTAGATTTATCAAAAATATGAATTGCTATTTTGATTTACTTGAAAATGGACATGTATCAAGCTTATTTTCCAGAAGAACTAAGTTTAAATTAACAGATAGACAGTTACTAAGATTTTTAGAAGGATAGATCATAATGAATAAAGGCTGCATGTTTTTGGATTTGCTGTAAGATCTAATGTGACGTTGATTTTACAATTATTTGTAATCCTTTAATGAATATTCAACAGGCATACAAAACAGGCTACTTTTGATCCACTCTTTTTAATATATTCTTTCCATTTTTAATATGGGCAGAGTGAAACAATCTTTAGTGAGATAAAATTTTTGTCCAAATCCAGTTCAAATATAATTCATTACTGATCATATTCTCTCATAAAAAAATTTCATTATTGGTATGTGTGTTGATATGAAAATCTCAAGCAAGCATTTCCAGGAGGAAATACAGAATCAAATATGGAATCAGAATTGCCATGTGTGTAATGAAAGAATTGAAATAATGATTGCTCAGAGTCATAATGCCATGTCATGGTTAGTGCAGAATAATAATAAATAACCCTGAAAGGGACATAATGACTGGGGTTTAGACTTTCTTAAACCACTGAAGATAATACAGTAAAAAACAGAAAAAGATAATAATAAATTGTTTGTATCAAAACAGTAAATAACTATTAATGAATTATCATATAAAGCAACAAAGAATATTCCTAGTCAGTAGTAATTACTGGTTATTTACATCTAAAAAACAATCCACTAATTGCAAATTTTAGGGCTACCCTGAGCACAATAATGAAAACATTATATGTGTGTGTACTAATTGATTATCTATAAAAATGTGAAGAAAAAATTGCAATCTGATTTTAAATTTTAAGTATTCATACATCTTTAACCATCACATGATCACCATTTTTTATGCTTGCACAAGCTGTTAAAACAGAAGCAAAACTCTCCATGCAGCAGCATCACTCAGGGCAAGCCAGAGTAATCAAAGGATGCAAGAAGAATTAGTGCATAAAATCCCTATATAGCGCCTACTCATTCAATATCTCAGACTAGTTTCTAGTTTGTGGTTTTCAACCCAGAGCTTCTCACTGATGAAAGCCACAAGCTAGAAACTGGTCTGTGGATAGTGGATGAGTAGACACTAGATAGGGATTTTATGCACAAACCTTCTTGCATCCATTGATTGCTCTGATTGCACTGAGTAGCACTACTGTGTGGAGAATTTTTGCCTCTGTTTTAACATCTTTAACCACTTATGACTACTACAACTGAAAGCCAAAGGTTAATATATCCAACAATTTTATTTTATTGATTTTATCTTCCTTTTCTGATTTACTTCCAACATGGATAAGGTATAATGGATAATCCAAACAACTTTTTTCTACATCGCAGATGTTAAACTACCTATTTGACAGTAAATAATTATTTAGTTCTTATTAACCGATGAGTAATCATTCTAAGTTAATATGACTTGGCTAGATAAGTATCATTTCATCGGTGTCAAAAGTACAACTGTAATATGGTGCAGAATTCTTCAATGATAATAGAGATATCATAATCCTAATAATGAGCTGTAATTTTTCTTTACCATATGGATGTGACTAAAAATTAATGCATGATTAAATCTTGTTTTAACTTGTTTTTTTAGGACTTTTTTTTTAATCAGTCTGTTATTAAAAATGTATAACTTTCTTTAATAATTAAAACCTCATAATTTAAAGATCAATTATAAATAATATATGCAAGCTATTTTTGTTAGTATAAGATTTGTAAAATATAAACACAGCAGCAGTGATTAAGAAGATTAACATTGATGAAGGTGAATAATAGAATAATTCCCTATTTCCAAAACTTTTTAAAGCAGTTTTAACAACAAATATTTTGTAAATTAAAATAGGAAGTTAAGAAGATAAAAATAGGAGATTTTTAAAGTTATTTAGATTTTACAGATGATATGGCTGTGTTTGAAAATAATATTTCAGAGCTTCACAAATGTTGACGAGTTATTAGACGAAAACAAGACAATAAAACTAAAGATAAATAAGAAAAAAAACTAAAGTAATGTTCAATTAATTTTCTCAGAACGATTAATATTCATGAATTAGAAAAAGTTAACAATTATAAATAATTGATCCATCGTTAATAAAGATGAAATAATGTTGAATAGAGTACTTTCGTAAAAATAATTTAATATTAAAAGGAAATATGGATTTAAAACCATCAAAATAAAATAATCACATGATCATAATTTAATATGCTTACACATGCTGTAAGAGTACCAAACTCTCCACGCAGTAGTGTCATCAAGTGCAAACTTTCATAATCAATGGATGCAGTAAGGTTTGCGTGTAAAATCCTTTATATAGTGCCTAGTTTTTAGTCGTAAGTTTAATGTTATATTTAAAAAAATGTTTTTTTAAAAAAAATGTACATAAAGTTTTAGCAAAAAAACAAAAGCAAAACATAAATATATAAAGTTTTAGCAATAAATGTTTTAAATTGTGAGGGGAAAAGCAGACTGAACCATTTAATATCTTCTAAAATGGAAAGGAAAGGATCAGTTTATTCAACATGAATTAGTCATGTCAGGATTCTTGGTTGACATGACATCATAAATGGAAACTTCAAATAAATATTACTGGACACAAACATCACTGGAGTAATACATCATAGCAGGAATAATACCAAAGTACCAAATTTTGTCATTTTGACTAGTATTGAAGTGTTTTATGAATTTCTATTTTATTTTTAATTGCTAGTATAGCATTAGGCAGTATTTAATTTGTATATATAAAAAATAGTTTATATTATATTTATAAATCAAAATACAAAAAAGCTCTATGAACGTTTACAAGTGAATATTGTTGGTCCAACAGATTAGTATGTTCCAAAATAATAGTTTTATTAAAAAAGTGGGTCACATTCTAATAATATTTGTAAAAGCTTTGATGTTCAATCTTTAAAACTATCTACTATCTGTACTAAATTTCAACAGTGATTAAATACCATAATAGTTATTTTGGATTTTCAAAATTACTGAAACATCAAATTATTTTAAGGAGTGCTTAGAGGATACAAGTATATCTATTTTTAGTTTAATTAATAGGAGATTGCTTTTCTAACATGATTCTATTATTATTGACTTGAATTTTTTTTATTTAAAAAAAAGACATTTTCTGCAGTTTCATAAATAATTGAGATTTAAGATAAAAGTTCAACAATTGATGGAGATTCAAAATAATTGGTGGGTTATAACATCAAAAGCTATACAGTATACATTGTCCTATTTGATACACTAAAAGAATCAGATATACCTGAAATCAATACCATTAAATCTGTGGATGGTATTCTTTTATATGGTAGTGAAGTAATTTAATTATCTTTTTACTGACGATGAAAAAATTGAGAAAGGTAGATTTTAAATGATATATTCAACTTACCTAGGCAAAGATAATCAATTTAATTAAGTCAAGAACTGTGACAAATGTTTGAAATTAGTTGGTTGTCTATTAAAGTTTATTCATATTATACAATATTTATATGCTAGAAATAAGCTGTTTTATTGCTGATGGAGAATATTCCTTTTTAAACGAAAACTATACTTCTATATGCTATTTCTACTTTTAGTAAGTGGTGTAACATAAAAGAATTACAAAATAAAATAATTTAAGGATGTTCCACAAGATTTTATAAATAAAATGGCAAGATTGTAAAAATAATCAGTATGCTCTTCCGTTTGCCAGATGTGATGCTCCTAAGAAGATATTTTATGGTAAAATTGAGCATAGCTTTTATATCAGAGGCGATCGTGGTTATATTATAAAGATATTTTCAAAGACATTCTAAAGAAGTGCAATGCTTTTTATTGGGGAAATATGGCAGAATTTAGAATGTCAAAGAAAGCTACAATTAGGCAATACAGTGAGCATTTTAAAAAGTAAAGCTCTCTGCTGAAAAAGTTAAATGACAGCATTGAAATATAGCTAATAAATAGGCAAGAATTTTGCCCATTATATATGCAGACATATTTGTGTATTCATTGATTGGTTTGTGTTGTTTTTCTATTTGGCTCCCCCCTCTTAGAATAACAGTGTTTGTAAGTGTGTGTGAGTGTTTGCATTTGTGCTTAATCTTTTTATCTCAGGGTATTTGCTGTTATGTTATTGTTTTCAATATAAATGTAAAAATTAAAATAATAAAATAAACTCATACCCAACAATAATTTGTTCACATAGAATTTCTGAATATTGGATTACATCTTTGGATGGCTTTGCATCCAAGAAAGAAGTGCAACAAAACTGGTAATAAACTTGGATTATTATCAGTGGTAGTTGTCCAGGCATTAGAATATTCTTAATACAACATTTCATACATCAATGTTGAGAATCTTCATTGCAAAACAATGATACCTATTATGCCAATAAAATGCTTTTCTTAAGCACATATTTTTAAAAAAACAAAACAGTGGATTTCATACACTTTGCATAATAGATTAATGGAATATAGAGAATAGAAACAGTGAATGCAAATTAGAAACATTTGTTTTTTAAATGATGTATGGGATTATATATCTTTTTAAATATGGTTGAGTGTCTACAATAAGTGATAAAATTATACAATTATATATATAATATCATTAAAACCAGTCAACACTTAGATAATCCCAATATCAATAATAATCTCAACTTGTTGTCAAGGTAACCTCATTTTAACAATAATTTTACTAATGCTGTACTTGTAATATAATGAAAATAGGATTTAAAGAATAGCAATAAAATACAAGCAGAATCCAAATTTATAAAGTTTCCTTCATCATGATCAGGGTTTTGTCTATTAAACAAGTAATTCTTGAGTAAAAACTATATTCAAAACAAAAGTGTGCATATATAACTATCCACAATTCAAAGACTGTCAATCCTCTCTAACATTAAAGAAGTTCTCATTAGAATGATGGCCACAGATTCAAAATGATTAATCAATAACATTATTTGATTTTTTTTGTTTTAATTTGATTAAATTCATTAAAAATGCTTATATTATCAAACAATATTTATGAACAGTATTGAGTCCATGAATTTGTAAGGCTGAAATAAAATGTCTATTTTTGATTCTACTTTTATAAATTTAAAGACTTTCATAAAAATTTAATTGCTTTCACTTATAAAGTATATAAAACAGATGCATAGAATTTTACTATCTACCATCTCTTTAGAATTATTTAATAATGAATTAATTATACAAATTATTTAATAATGAATTTAAGAAGACTTTTCTTCCAAGAAACATTTACCTCCCCCTTCCAAAAATGACTAATTTTATTAATCATTTATAAATAGATGATTTAAAAGACAAAACAATATTCTTTTTTTTTTATTCATTTACATTCCCAAGTTCATCATTTCAATGATATTTATTAAATAAACTTTTTAAATAAATGTAACCTAAACCACTATAATCATTAACAAATTATTATTATCATTTATTATTATCAATATATATATAATCTTATTCCAATAAATTTGAAGTTCTAAGATTTCAATATTATATTAATAATCTTAAAATAATCCTGTTGACACAATAAAACTAAACTTGATCAATACCTTGATAATTTTGAAAAGTAATTTTCTAATTGCTATTATATCTAAACATAGGGACCAATATTTTCTACTGACATTTCAAGGATTTAATAATTACTGTCCTTAGAACATAAGTAAATGTAGAAAATAACTTATTATGGAAACATCATTAAGCAATTTTGAACATCATGTAGAGAGTACTATATCTATTACAATCCACTAGGACTATATTGACTTGTCTGTACTTATGTATTTTAGAAAAAAAACATTTGACATCTTTCATCTATAAAATATTTTTGTTATTTTATATGGATTACATAAATTTATTTTATAAGTTCATAATTTTAGCAATCATTTATTCCTAAAAGTCATGTTTTAATAAATACATAAGTGCTTATTAATTAGTTTTATTAGAAATCATATGCTACCCTGTTTGCTAGATGTGTTTGTAAGTAATCATTAAAAGCCAGTGAACATGTAGACAATCCCAATATCAATAACAATCAACAATTTCAAACTGTTGTCAAGGCAATCTCCTTTTAACAATAAAGGTGGAACCCCACCTTTATTAATGGTTCAATATATTTATACAGACACTAAATATTGCAAGTTGACCACAGAGATTGAAATTATTGATACAAAGAAGTTTAAATAAACCTCTTAACTAGATACATATAACCTGTTCTGCATGCAGACTAATAAATAGTCAAATATAACATTACAAATTTTCAAATTTCATCCAAAGTATTACTTAAATAATAAGTGTAATAATGCTCAAGGATCGATATATATATATAATGTTTTCATGGTTATATGATGTAGATAAAACAATATTTTTGGGTACAAACCATGTATTATTTTGCATTACAATCTGATATTTCGACGGACTAGCAATTGCCATTATCAAGGTTAACTTTTGAAAGAACAATCGTTAGATCTCAAAAAATAACGTGACTCAGTGTGAGATGAGAAGTGAGATTCAACCTGAAGTAGTTCAGCATTCACAATATGAGATTTATCAAAATGTTTATTTCTCTCAGTTTTTCACCTATTAATTTCAAGTTAATATTAGATAAAATGATAGGTTTCCACATAGTTGGAATACGTTGTGCTTCATCTGTCCTATTTAAACCAGTAGGTCTCTTTAATATTTCAATTGACTCTCACATGGTTCTTAAATCATATCTTTCCAAATTAGCAAGTATTTTTGTATTGTCAAAATCAGGTTTGTGACCAATTTCTAAAAAATGGGAAATAAAAACTGATGTGCTAATTTTTTGATTAAAAGCATTTCTATGTTCCTTAATTTTGACATTTATTCGTCTATTAGAATGACCCACATAGCTTCTTGAGCACTGAAAACATGGAATTTCATAAACTCCTTGATGTTCCAAAAATATTCTGTCTTTAGGTTTTATATAAAAAAACACCAATTTTTTTGCCAGTAGAAAAAGTAGTCTTTATATTAAACCAAGATAGTCTTCTACTGATTTTGGTAAGCCTCATATTGTGAATACTGAACTACTTCAAGTTGAATCTCACTTCTCATCTCGCACTGAGTCATGTTATTGTTTGAGATCTAATGATTGTTCTTTTAAAAGTTAACCTTGATAATGGCGGTTGCTAGTCTGTCAAAATATCGGATTGTAATACAAAATAATACATGGTTTGTACCCAAAAATATTATTTATCTATATATATATATATTGTGTGTATGTGTGTGTACATGCATGCAAGAATAAATGTATAAACAAGATATATAATAATTGTGCAGAATAAAAATAATAACTTTGTACAATAATTATGTATAATAATTGTGTGAAATAATTGTATATAATGATTATATACAATAACTAAAGGTATGTATAACTATCAATGTGTAGCAATGTTGTTAGATCCTAGAGTTGCATACATGGCCTAAGGTCATAGAACTATAAAAAATTCCATATATGATGAGGTATGCAAAAAATACCATGTTTGTGTAAAAAAAGACCTTATATGGTAAGGTATGTAAAAAAAAACGTCATATTTGGTAAAGTTTATAAAGACTCCATAAGTCTTGAGAGATATATAAACTCCCAGAACCTAGTATATGGGTTCTGCAATTCAGAGACTTTTGCCCAAGTCAAAAAGCAGAACTAAATTTTATTATGTTCAGGTCACTATGGCCTTTTATTATTCTTATGCACCTTAAATAGACTAAGTACACTTGTAAATATTCTCATATGTTATTTAAATTAAACTATTAGTCTACCATTTCAATTCTGCCTTTGTCAGTTATTTACTTGTTGCTCTCAGACATGGAAAATTGGTGCAGTTAATTGAATGTTCAATAGAAAAAATATAAACCCAAATTAATAAATATTCATCTTTAAAAATTATGAAAATGAAACTTCCAAACTTTTTTAAGAGCATTTGACATGTAACATTCTAGGTGGAATGATTAAAGGTAATCCATGCTACAAAAAAGAAAAACCTAAAAGATTTTTCTGGTAACAGATCTATATCCTTAATGGAATTGTTAAAATATAAATTTAAGCAAAATGACTACAAGAAATTTGATTAACAAAATAAAAAGAAGAATAAATTTATTTCTCAAATGAATGCTTAGTCATTGAGAAAGGTATGGTTAGAAGCCTAAAAAAATTTTTTTTCATGACTAGAAATCTGAAGATAATTAATGGAAGCAAACCAAAAATATAAAAGTGCAATGGAAAGAACTTTGTGGGCAGAACAAAATAAATCTAATTCAGCTGGAATATAGATATTCTAAATGTATTCAGTAAGTTATATTCTTAGAGATTAATGGAAATGACACAGAAATGATAAGAGTCCAAGTAAAAGAATTGAATAGAAATGAGGTACTCCTAAAGAAAAAAACTTTAAAAATGAAAGTTCGAATGTAGATAATGTATTTTAGAAAACATGGTAATTTTGTATATGGCAAAATATTTTAAATGCATTAAAATGGGCCATATTTATAAAAATTATTGACATACACAAATGAAGAGCCAAATAAAGAGATTTTTTGTCCTTGTACCAGTAACTTGTTCTGCGAGTAAGCTTGTTTAAAACAAGTTTCAGTGGTAGCTTTCAGAAATTGAAGCTTTTCAGGCATAATTCAGAGATCATAGTTTTTGTTTTTAAAAAACTTGATATTTGAATCATGCTGAATGATGCTCATAAAATCTTGTGAAAATGAAAACTCCAACCAAAAGATCAAATGCTCATCATAGGCATAAAAAACACATTAATCTTGAAAATGAATATTCCAAATATAATTACATCAATGCCTTGAAAAATAATCCGGAAAATCAAAAACTAGGTGATGATAATGGACTAAAATTTTCCATTTGAAATGTCAAAAAAAATTTGCATAGTTATTAATCTATTAAAACCAACAAACAAGTAAACCAGATTCCAAAATGTGTGGTCAGGATTGAAATTTTTGGTTAACGTGTTACTTGGTACAATTCCTACCAAAATCTTCCTTATTAACCAATTTAAATTGAATCTGGATCTCACATGTCATATGTAATAATCATTCAGAAGATATGATATACATTTTTCAAATCTGACCATACTTCTCATTCTAATGGTATTTTATATTTCACAAGAGTAGAAGCAATTGCTGGAGAGAAATGTTAAAACCTTTCATCCAATTTTTGACAATAATGTTCATAAAAAAAAAAAGTGTGGTATAATAAATATTTATATGCTCTCAAATATTTACCTAGAAGTACTTATAAGCATAATTTGACAATATAATAAGCAATTAGCACAGCTCGTTGTTTTTTTATTTACAAGCTTAAAAAGATTAGGTCATGTGATATTTGACAATATAATATTTTTCTGGAGTTGTACATTATTTTAGAGTAATATGAAGTTTATAAATTACACATTTACCTATTTAAAACAAACCTTTTTTTTTATCTGCCCTCAAACACCAGTCGCAATGCTTATGTTTTCATAAATTATGCATCATATGTCATATAATTTTTTTTCTCTCCTGGATACATGTCAATACTTATATATAATTAGCTAATAATAAAGTTTATTTTAATATATAAAAAAAGTAAATAGATAAGAGACGGATAAAAAATGATATAAAAATAATACATTTACTTTTAATAACATTCTTGATTGAGAGTTTGTGCGATGGTCTTATTTTCTTCTTAAATGAAGTACGTATAGTACATTCTTGCAAATCATAGCAGACTTGGGAACAGTTTATAAAGAGAAGGAAAAACAATTAACTTTTTACAACGAAAACTGATCCTAAAGGAGTCATAGTGAAGAGTTTAAACAAATGTTGCAATATATATAATGAAATGCTGTGATATTTAATATATGTTTTATAGAATATAAGATTAATTTTTAAAAAATACAGATTTTAGATTTATTAATGTATCAATAAAGAAAAATTATAAACGAATTATTTAATAGGGTTTTTTTATTAACTTTTGTCCAAGATTGCCTTAGGTTTTATTAATAAAAATTGTATTTTTCTCACTTACTAATATAAGAATAGTAATAAAATATGTTCATGATTTATTAATATTACGTTTACGGCAAAATTTACAAACCTGAATTAGTTTAGCCCTATAATGGAAAGTGGATGTAAGAGATTATTATTATTTATTTATTATGGAAAAATATATATATATATATTTTAGTTTGAGAGTATATATTAATTTAAATTGTATTCATTAGTTATAGACAATCAGAATTGTCCTGTATTTAAAAAATATGATCAAGGTTATGAAAATTTTGTACAGTTAAGAAAATAATTAAAAATAATTGATTTTTTTATCTGCTGCTATAAGTATCCTTTCAAGCTACGAAGTATCTCTTTAATTTCTAGACTTCCAATACAAAGTGTTTTTGCTTGTTTGTGAAAAAAATATTCACTGAACTGTCTTTTAATTTAATGTTATGAATGACTATAATATATATATTTTAATCTAGTTATTTGTTTTATAAATGTTATAAAATAAAATATAGTATCCAAATTTTGTTTATTGTTAATAAGATTATCTTAACATAATTATCATCATCATCATCATCAATCATTATCAATCCACTGCACGATGAAGGATTCTCCAAGTTTAATCCATCTTCTCCGATCTTTGGCCTATCTTCTCCACATCACCCATGTACACTTTTTTATTTTATCCATTCATCTCATATATGAGCTCTTTCTGGGTCTTTTACAATCACTTGGAATCCAGTTCAAGATTTCAAATCTCTCCTAGCAGTATGTCCAGCCCAACTTCCCTTCAGTCTTTTAATTCTTTCAATGATGTCAATAACACTTGTTTGTTCTCTTACCCATGTACAGCATTTTCAATCTCTTCTTATACTTCTAACATGCATCTCTCCATGCTTCTTTGAGTAGTCTGAAGTCTCTGTAGTGCTCTTCTATTAGATGTCCAAATCCCAGATCCATAAGTAAAAACTGGTAAAATACATTTATTAAAAATTTTCCTTTTCAAACACATAGGCATATTTTTTTTTAGTATTGTTATTTCTAGTAAAAGCACTCCAACCAAGTTTAATTCTATAATTAATTTCATCCATTATGTTTTCATCTGTAGTAATAATCTGACCAAGGTATTTATAGTTGTTAACTATTTCTAACTCATCATAATCAATCTTTATTTTCATCTTTTGAGAAAATTTATTAAACATTACTTTAATGTTATTAATATTTACCTTTAGTCCTACTTTCTTACTTTCATTCAACATTTACTGAAACTCTGAAGCATTATTTGCAAAAACAGCTACATCATCTAAAAAATCTAAATGACTTTAAATTACTGTTAAGCTAAGATTAATAGCTAAGGTGAAGCTATAAGTTTGTTATTAGTGAGCCTCTATTTATGGACTTAGCGCTTTCGGAGCACCTAATAATTTCCATTTACTTTTAGTCCTCTAGCTTCCCATTTTAATCCACAAAATACTTGGCAGCAGCACTGCTGTAAAAAGTTTTAGAGATATGGAGTTAACCTGTCTTACACCCTTCTCAGTGTTAACCTTCCTAGTATTATTATAAAATCTAATTGTTTCTGTTGCATTTTTATAAATATTCTTTAGAATATGACTATATCCTGGGTCTATACCTTGATGATCCAATGCTTTTAATCACTTAAGAAATGCTTATAGAATCAAATGCCTATTCATAATCTACAAATCCAAAGCATAATGGCAACTCATATTCATTGGTCCTTTCTTTGACTTATCTCAATATTTGGATATGATTAACTCTACTAAAACCATTTTTAAATCCAGCTTGTTCTTTTGATTGGTTGAAATCCAATGTTCTCTGTAGATGAGTTGTAATTATCTTGGTAAAAATTTTCTATAAAACTGATAAAAGACTGATATAATTTTTTTTAATATTAATATTAATACTGCATTCTACCAATCATCTGGTATATTTTTATCATTTAGACATTTGGTATATAACTTTGCCAAAAATGTTTCTATTTTTTCACCTGCTTCTTTTAATATATCGATTATAATTCTACCATTACCTGGAGCTTTATCCTTTTTCATATATTTAAATTGCATGTCTCACTTCTTCATTTAAAATGCTGGGCAATTCAGAAGATGTAATAGATGTATGAAATATCTATTCTTTATTACTGTATAATTCATGATAGAACTCTTCTAGCCATTTCATGATGCCATCTCTCTTTTTAATAATGATTCTATCCTTTTTTCTTATTGCAGATATAATTTTCCTAATCAATACCAAAATGTTGTTTTACATTCTTGAGATTTTTATTCTCTTCTACAGCTTTTCTTGCTAGTTTATACTTTATTGAATCATTATCAACTCTTTTTCACACCATTTTACAAAATTTGAAAAATTCAACCCTTCTTAATGCATCACTTTATATATCTTCATATTCCTTCCTTTTTTCATAAATTCTCTAGTCTCAGTAGAAATTTTATTGGCCAATTGCTGCTTTTTTCTATCAGCTATCTTTGTTGCAGTTTTTAAAAGTGTATCTGTTATTTTCCTATTAATTTTATTCAAATCTGAATCATGTTCAAAATCTAGTAATACTTGAAAACGATTTTCAAGTTTTAATTTAAATTCAGTAAAATATTTCTGAAGATTAGGAATATCAATTGTAAATACTGTTGTTTTTTTTTAAAAATAATTTTTGTCTCTCTAGTTTTGCATTAACATGTATCTTACATCTTACTAATCAATGATCACTTCCTGTGTTGAATTTATTAAGAACATTATGATCTTAAAATATGTACTTTCTGTTAGTCAAAATATATTCCTATTTTACTGTACCTTCATTTGGATGCTTCCATGTCCATTTTCTTCTAACATTTTTCTCAAAAAAAAAAAAGAATTCATAATATAATTTTTTTTTTTTCTGCAAACCTCATAACCAAATTTACCTACACCACTTTCACCTTTCAATTTGTTTACCAATTCTAGCATTAATGTCTCCGACAATTTAAAAATGTTGTTTAGTCTAATAAAAACCCTTTTGTACATCCATATAAAAAATCTTCTACTACTTCATTACTATGAGAATTTGTTGGGACATAAACCTGAATTATCTGCATTTGGTATCTGCTATTAAGTTGTATATCTAATCTTGCAACTCTGTCCGATTTACCATCTATCTCTACAATGTTGTTGTTCTACTTTTTATTTATAATAAATCCTACTCCACTTGTACTTCCAATATTTGTGCCTTTATAGTAGAGTACATGTCCACTTTTTAGATCAATTGTCTCTTCACCTTTTCTTTTAACTTCACAAAGTCTAATAATGTCCCATTTCTTCTTCCAATTCTTGCACTGTTCCTTCACTTAAAAGTGATCTGCAGTTGTAAGTGCCTAAATAAAATGTCATCATCAAATGGCAGCCTGAGTCTGCAATCAGGGGATTTTTAGCACCTACCAATTTCTGCCTTGGCTGGTAATGTTACAGCCTCCTGGTAATAAGGCCCATGATTTATTTTTGTTTGTCATGATTGTATATATCTATTAGAAAAATTTTTTTCATTCACACATTCATTCTGTATTATTAAGCCACTGTGAAAAAAGACCTTGATGTTTCTTGATTTTAAACTCAAGGTAAAAAGTCAATAAACATCATACTGGCTAATGTGTGTTGGTGAGCAGCCCATCAATGTTTATATACTACTGAATAATCATGTAGTAATAATAGCTGCAACAATAAGAATGCATGGAGTAGACATTAAAATTTTGCCCTGCTCAATTCCTTTAAGGCCTCCAAGAGGAAGCAAAGAGACTTCTTTCAAATAAAAGCAAACTCCTTTCTGCAGCCATCTTAACATAATATTCAATAATATATATAAATTATAATTATTTGTAATAGCAAATTAAAAGGAAGTTCAATGAATATTCTTTTTCTTTAATCTTCTTATGATGAAAACTGTGAATAATAAAATGCAAAAGACATAATATTTAAATGATATTAAATTGTGCACTTGTAATTTTAACCACATATTTGCCTCATTTCAGACCTACATTTGTGTTGTGATGATTTGTGACTGTAATGTTAAAGAGTTGTGATATTAATTATAAAAAATATATTTATTAAACTTTTTATTATATATATGTTTTGGAATTATAAGTAAGTGAATCGGTGAATTTTAAGACAATGAATGTGGCAGTCTCATTGTACTCTTTTGTGTGTGTGTGTGGGTGGCTGGAGTATTGTATTCAATAGTTACTGGAATAATAAAATTTAGGAATAAAAAAAAGTAATTAAAAAAACAACATAACACATATATTAAAACAGGCAAAACTCTCCTCCATACAGTAGTGCCACGCAGTGCAAGCCAGAGTAATCAATGGATACCAGACGGCTTGTGCATAAAATCATGTGATGTTTGGTGGTTTCATAACACATATAAATAATAAAAAGAAACAGATATTGAAACTCATTAAATTTGAAAAAACAAGTTTCTATTTTTAAAATTAGTTTTCTATTAAAACTTTAATTAGATTAAGAAAAAATAAACATGTATAATCTTCTGTTAAAAGCAAACAAATAATCACATAAAAGTATAGGGATATAAAAAATACTTTTCCTAATAATTCTTAATTCATACATTCTTTACATTGGCTCTATTTGATATTGGACATAAAATACAGATATGCATAGATACAGAAAGTCAAAAGGCAAATCAGAGACATTTTAACTGCTTATATAGAAGTCAAATGTAAATAATTTAAATTAGTATATATATATATATGATCAATAGGTGGCGTTTTAACAAAAACACCATCAAAGCGTATATTTGTTTACATAAACGTCAGAGTAAGCATTCACTATCTCTTTCATTAGTTCCACCTTCAGATCATGATTTCAAGCTGATTTGCTATCATCAGTGAAGGATAGGAATAAGAAACTAATATAAACACTAACTCCGAGCGTTTATGAAACAATTTCTATTCAGCTTGCAAGCGTGAATCTTTTAGACATGTAATGTCTTCAAACTCAGCATAGCAAGCCAGATAGATATATGGGACTGATATCAGTTCAGTTTCACCACATAGTAGAAGCCTCTGCAATATATATCATTGCAAGAAAACTTCAAAGGTACATTTATGAAAAACAAAAAATAAGTTAAACTTGCTAACACTTGTATTTATGATCAATAGATGGCATTTTACCAAAAGCACCGTCAAAGCGTATGTTTGTTTACATAAACATCAGAGTAAGCATTCACTATCTCTTTCGTTAGTTCCACCTTATGCATGATAGCAAATCAGCTTGAAATCATGATCTCAAGGTGGAACTAACGAAAGAGATAGTGAATTTTTACTCTGACGTTTATGTAAACAAACATACGCTTTGACGGTGTTTTTTGGTAAAATGCCATCTATTGATCATAAATACAAGCGTTAGCAAGTTTAACTTGTTTTTTCTTTTTCATAAATGTACCTTTGAAGTTTTCTTGCAATGATATATATTGCAGAGGCTTCTACTATGTGGTGAAACTGAACTGATATCAGTCCCATATAGCTATCTGGCTTGCTATGCTGAGTTTGAAGACATTACGTGTCTAAAAGATTCACGCTTGCAAGCCGAATAGAAATTGTTTCATAAACGCTCGGAGTTAGTGTTTAGATCTAGTTTCTTATTCCTATCCTTCACTGATGATAGCAAATCATCTTGAAATCATGATCTGAAGGTGGAACTAATGAAAGAGATAGTGAATGCTTACTCTGACATTTATGTAAACAAGCATACGCTCTGACGGTGTTTTTGGTAAAACGCCATCTATTGATCATAAATACAAGCGTTAGCAAGTTTAACTTGTTTTTTGTTTTTCATATATATATAAATGAATAATGTCTTATTCATTTCACAGTTAGGCATGGGATCTTTCACATGGCAGAAGCTGATTTTTAATTGTTGTGAGGATAGATAATAAAAATAGCATTAGAAAAATCCTAAAGAAAGTTATATAAAATATCTTAAAATATTAAAAGTAGTAATAATAATAATAATATTCAATGTTGATATCTTAAAATGAATTATTAAAAATATTATTTTAGAATAATTATAAATTAATGCATGGGTTTTATAATAAGCGTTTAAATTTAAGAGCTAGTTTATCAAAGATTAAAAATTAAAATACTTAAAAGAATGTATGTCTAAAATTATGTTGGCCCAAATGTATTGCTAAACAACACAATTAAGTACACTAGTGTTAAAAGAAATAGCTTTTAAAACATTAATTAAATAATCTACATTTTGATTCAAATAAATAGACTGAAAATAAGGTAATTAAAATATTAAGTCTGGTTTCACTTTTAAATGTGCATTTTGAGTTTGGAGATAAGAGATCTAAAACAAAATAAAAATCAAATCATTTAAATAATTATATTAACTCAACAATGTCGTGTTGAGTATTGAGGAAACTCTTGAAATAAGATACAAGAGAGAGACTTTTGAAAAGATAAGAATTCCATCTTATCTTTAACCTATATTCTAGTTGTATATGCCAATCTAAAGCATCTCAGTTTAAGACCATGAAGATGTTTCTTTGTTCACTTTGCTGCCATTATTTTCTTTCTGCATGGTAACATTCACAAAATCTTTAGATTTACTACATGTTAATACTCAGAAATATTAAAAAAATCCTTACTGTTTAATTTACATACCATCTGTGCACTGGCAAATAAAATTAAATATTAAATAATTGTAGGGTTTTAAAACTTTATATAATTAAAACAAACTGAGATCTCATAGGTAAAGCAAAATAAAAAGGTCATCAAGATGTAGTAAATAAGAGGTGATTAACACTAAGGTGTTGTAAACATGAAGTCAGTAGTATACATAGCCAATCTTCATTGAATGGCCATTATTATGACTGAATAAAAAAGAAGAAAAACCATCAGCTCCCAAACATTACCTTGGATCCACATTAATGAATCTGATAAAGCTATTTTAAATAAATCTCTACATGAATAAAAAAGTAAACAACCTGTATAACAGAGAAGAAAAATTTTCACCTGTCTAGGAAACTGATAAAGAACAGTCTAGTGACTTTGAAATGAAATAAACATGGTAATAAAATAAAATCAGTTAATGCATGCCATCAAAGGAGAAATATTAGCCTGTCTTAAAAATCCTCACAATGAACTGTAGAGAGACTCATTGCTATAGAATTTTATGCCATGATTTAATGTTCGTATATACATTTAAAAAAACTGTATCAATCAGATTGATATTTTAAAGTATTAATTATTTAATGTTTTATTTTAAAATGACCTCTTAAAAGTAATTTAATTATAATTAACTACATTTTATTAGGCATACAGTATTTACATATGTATACTAAATTATTTGATTGATTGATAAAATAGTGGAAGTTAATGTTTTTAAGATTTTATTAATCTTATATAAATACTCTAGTTGCATTTAAAAAAACTAAAATACAAAATTTGTTTCAATTTTTCTTTTATTAAGTGTACGATTAGTTAAAGTTTTCTCTTTTCAAAACATATATAAATAAAACGACTTTCTTCTTATGTTGAAATTGTCGATGAATGTGTAAGTAGACAAATGGGCAATAATCATTTTAAGTATAAGGGATGAGCCGGCATGTAAAATTATTTAACATGAAGTGTCAAGTTTTAGAAATAATGAGTGCTATTATAATCACTGGAGTTTTGAATTAAACCAAAGATTTTAAAACAGGTAACATCACATAACCATCATTCTTTATTCTTACACAAGCTGTTTACACAGAGGCAAAACTCACAGTAGTACCACTCAGTGCAAGCCAGAGTAATCAATGGATACAGGAAGAGTTGTGCATAAAATTCCTATCTAGCACCAGCTCATCCAATATCACAGACTAGTTTCTAGCTTGTTGCTTTCATCATGGAGGAGACTTAGATCTGAAAGAACTACACCTAGATCATAGGATCTAATGCAACTTTCCTGCAGCCACCTTTTACCTTATTAGCTAATTATAAAGCTTTGAGTTCAAAATGAAAATAAAATAATGTTTTCCAATTCAAGCTCATTATTTTGTATAACCTAAATTTGAACTCAATTCAGCATCCATACTTTTTAATGTCTTTGGTTCTTTAATAACTACAGTCACTATAATCTCATTGGGTATGATTGGTATTAAACCACTAAACATTCTTTATGCTTACACAATTTGTTTTCACAGATGCAAAACTCTCCATATAGTAGTGTCACTCAGTGCAAGCCACATCCAAGGTTTTTCACTGATGAAAGCGACAAGCTAGAAACTAGTCTTGGGGATATTGGATGAGTAAGCACTAGATAGGGATTTTATACACAAACCTTCCTGTATTTCATTGATTACTCTGGCTAGCACTGAATGGTGCTACTGTATGAAGAATTTTGCCTCTGTGTAACCAGCTTGTTTAAGCATAAAAAATGGTGAGCATGTGATGTTTAGTAGTTTAATACCAATCCTGCCCAATATGATTATAGTAATTGTGGTATTAAAGAACCAAAGACACCAAAGAGTATGGATGCTGAACTGAGATCTGATCTATATGACTATACAAGGTAATAAACTTGAATAATGAAAACATTATTGGGTTTCCATTTTGGACTCAAAACTTTATAGTTAGCTAATAAGGCAAAAGGTTGCTGCTGGAGGGTTGCATTAGATCTTAAGATTTACATGCAGTTTCTCTCAGATCCAAGGCTCCTCACTGATGAAAGGATATTGGATGAATAGGTATTAGATATGGATTTTATGCACAAACCTCCTGCATTCCTTGATTACTATAGCTCACTACTGTATGGAGAGTTTTGCCTCTATGTAAACCAAAGGTTATTTAAATTTTGATTGAGTTTATATTGTAAATGAAATAACCTTGATATTAATTATTGTGAATTAGATTTTATGTGCATTAGAACTTATAATATAAATGCAATTGTTTAGATGATCAGTTTGAATGGTTAAATATATATCTGCAGAGTCAATTTATTCACAGTTTTGTTTTATAAATTTGAGATCAGATTCAAAAGAACTACCTTAGTTAATTAAGTTTGGGTTATTATTAAAATGATATTCCGATAATTCTCTAGAATTATCATTATAAGAAATCTGTATTTGTTATAATAAACAAATACCAGATATAGGTGATGTGTGGGACTCGACTATGAAGATAAAGGTAGGAATAAATATATTTGTGAGGATTGATCCATGGTGGATTAAAGGGCAGGAATTTACTCAATCGCAAATGTACTCAATCTTATAATTATGTTAGTATTATAATATCTAATTAAAAGGTTAATGTTTTTAAATTAATCAAGATGAACCTTGGACATTTTACAGGAAATATGTTTGTTAATAAATTATTTTTGGATTTGTTTTTCAGCACATGCAGATGAATTAAAAGTTAAAAAATAGTTGAAAAATGATTATTAAATAATTACCAATCAATTAAATAGATCAAATTATAATTATAAGAGTAGTTGAATTATAAAGAAAATTTTCAGGTGTTAATAATACTATTTAATACTTATGCTATAATTAATAATGGAAGAATGTTAACGGTAAATGAAAATTATATATTTTGTGCTAATTATAATACTGTGTAAATAAATTGTTTTATTATTTGTTTAAATAGTGTGTTTAACTTCCTTATATATAAATATAATGTTGTCTGTCTACATATTAATTCTATGTCCATTTCATTGGGAGTAGCTATGTTCTATGCGATTTGGCAAAGTATTTTCAATAGTGTGTTATAACCGAAATACAGGCTTATTATATACCTGTGTCTATATATGTAATATATAGGGTGTATGAGCACAGACTTTCACACCACCCTCCACTCTATCTCATAACACTGATACACTTGAACACATATATGTTGAAAAGATAAATAATCACCAATATCCGTATTTCATGCTAAACCAGCAATCATCAGTTGGTCCAGGTTACCATCTCTACACATATATGCTATAAGTGCTCAGATATATATTAAGATAGCCAATCTTCATACTTTAGTGGACAGGCTTCAATCTACTCCACACTCTAACTCTTCAACTGTCCATCCAATTGAATCATCATAAGGAAAATATTTTAGAATTCTATTAAAATATATTAATAAACTATATGTACTGTGTATTTTCTGAAGTTATTGTTAGGAGACACTTGAATCAATTTAATTATATAATGCTGATCAATACAACATATATATATATATAATTAATATAAAATATATGTAATATATTATAATAAATATTTAAAATATTTTATCAATTATAGTTCTGAAGAAAACTGACAGTCTAAGTTGTAAAAAAACATAATAATAAAAATATTGTACGAGAAAGAAATGTAAAAGAGAGAGAGAGAGAGTACGAGAAAGAAATGTAAAAAAGAGAGAGAGAGAGAGAGAGAGAGAGAAATGTTAATGCACATAATTAAAGTCTATATTGGCTTTTTCCTTGCTTATCTTGCCAATTTCTCTAAGTGTACTGTTAATAAAATCTATTTTATCAATTTTATCTGCTGAACTATTGATTTCTGTCCTAATATTTTCTATTATCCTTTCATTTTCTAACTTATCCTCTGTTACTGCTTACTGTAACCATTCTATTTTTTTTTTCTGTTCTAATTTAATTTTCTCAATTTCTTGATATGTTGTTTCGATTTGATTTTCTATTTGCTTTATACTTCCACCTATTTCATTCATAATTTCTTCTTTCATTTTTTCATAGCCTGATTTAATTCTGATACTCTAATTTTTCAAGCATCGGAGCTTGGTTTTCTAATTTTATGTTTGTTTCATTATTTTGATTTTTAAACTCCTCAGCTATCTTTTTATTTTGAAGTTTTTCAACTGTCTTATTTTTGTCTTTAAATTCTTTGAACATTTTAATCATTATTATCATGGGGTCATTCTTTTCTTGCTTATTCGAGAATTCTTATTTGTTGGTTTTATTTTGCTATTGTTTCTCGTTGGAAAGTTTTTTTACTTCATATCTTTAGCTTACATTATTGCTGCTTGTTCTCATAAGCATTTATTCGCTTTAATTTATTATTTTTAAATGATAATAGTTATCTTTCTTTTGTTAATGATACTTACTAGTTTTTTCAATCCTTATATCAATGGTAATTTAATCTTCACATAATTATAAATTGTAGCTATTATTCTTGCTTAATATATTTCATCATTCTTTACTTAGTAAAATAATAATCAATCTTTCTTATTGCATTGCCAAATGTACATCATATAATACTAAATCATCCATGCACTTTATTATTGTTACACAATGATTTATTTACCACCCTCTTTTAAGGCAAATTTTTAAAATTTGAATTTAGCAGTTGAAGTTAGAAGATGTAAAACTTCTGAAGAAGATTGTTGGGGCAATTGAAACTATGAACTGTAAAAGAGGGTGATAAATAAAGCATTGTGTAACAGTAGTAAAGAGCATGGATGATGTAGTATTATATAAAATAATAATCAGTACTTAGTAAAGTATTTTTGCTTACTCTACTTTAGATTCCATCTTAATATGACGTGCCAATTACCTCTGAGATCTCAACGAAACATAAATACTCCAAATAATTAAGATTTTACATTCTTAGGACAAATCACAGTCTTTGATAATAATTGAATTAAGACATTAAAAGTTTTGAAGTTTAAAATTTTGTGGTTATGACTCACATATTGAAAACTATGTATTAAATATAATGTATATTTTTTTTAATGGCAAAAAATATTTTCTGAAAACATTCAGTGACATTAATTCTTCTTGAATAAAGTCATATGCTATCTATACAAACAAATATCAGTAATAAATACAAAAGCAAAAGATAACTAGTTTCTTTAGCTTGAACATATCAATAATTATGTTTTTATTATAGAATGAACAACAGAGGTTAATTATCATCAGCAATGATTAAATAAGTGCAACATTCCATTACCTGGATATTCTATTTACCTCTACCCAAATGAATTTGACATATAGAAATTGCTATTAATAGAGTATAGAAACATTATTATTATTAAGAATAATATTTTCTGTAGTGTAATTTTCAATACACCACTCTCACATAAAGTAGGGATTAGTTTCTATCCACTTTCAACACCTTGTGGAGGGATGTAATCATAAACATATGACCTAAGACATGTGAAAGAGATCTATAATCCCCAAGATGCACATTTTGTGATAAACCATCACTCATCAGTTGGACCAGACCACAATTTCTTACTTTTTTCATATCTTTGGTCATATGTTTATGATTATCTCTCTCCACGAGGTGTTAAAAGTGAATAGAAACCAATCCCTATCTTGTGTGAGAGTGGTGTAGCGAAAACTATATTATAGAAAATATTATTCTTTATTGGATAATAATCTCTAGTCTAATGAATGATTAATAAATATTATTAATATTACTATTAAGAGTTTGGAATTTTTTGTTGTTGTTAAAAATGTTTTAATGAAAAGTAAGCAATTACTATATTTAATTTTTAATTGTATATATTTAATTTTTGTAATTTACTAACTAGTCACAAATGAATGTATTTATTTATTAACATTGAGAATACTGTCATTTGAGATCATTTGTATGTAGAAAATAAAATTTCACCTTTTTTAAAAACTTAGATATTAAACATTTAATATAATTTGTTTCTATTGTGTTTGTATAATTTTTTTTTCATGTGTCATAGCATCAGCCGGGAAGCGAACCTGCTGACCCAGGACAACTGCTTGTAAGGCGGCTGTGCTGACCACTCGACCACTAACGCTTGACAATGTGTTTGTATAATTAATGCATACACTTGTTAAGTCTACAACGTGGATTTAACTTAATACATATCTTTCATTTCTGATTTTAACAGCAGTGTATTTTCTTTGCAAGCTTGTAGTTTTTTTTTAATATAATAAGATCAAGATAAACATCCAATATAAGCAATAAGTATCTAGTTATTCTTAACTGCAAGGTAAAGTTTGAATACGGTATCATACTTCTGCAAGCACTTAGCCTATGCATTATCTTTTAAAATTGATATACTAGTCAATAAAGATCAATGTATATTCATAATACACATCCATGAAAACAAATATGATGGTATTAATTTGATACACCTTTTTCTATACTGTATTTTGTTAGCTTTTTCTACTTTTTACACCCTTTTATATTAATTAAAAATTATCTGCAATTTATATTAAAAAATATGACTGATGAATTAATCATGATTTAATAATATATATATCATAATTGTTTGTATGAGTATTGCTAGAGCATTGTGTTATATTCTAACATCCTAGGCAGCAGTTTAAGTACAAGTCCATTTATTTGGACTTGGAATATTTTTTCTATTATCAATTCAGAATCGATCCTGAAAACTTTAGCTTCGAGTGCACCATAAGGCAATATTTCATAATTGAAATAGTAAATAGGAATTCTCAAGAAATGGTGAACAACGAAAATATATATAATGAGCATAAATCTAAATTACAAAGTACTTGAAATATATCGATAAAGCATCCAATAATACATATATTGTTCTAATAGAACATTTATTTATCAAACTTTTAACCAATTATGATAAAGAATAACACTTTTAAAGATTTAAGTAAATAAACATTGATTACTTCTGTAATCTTTATTTGCTTTTGTAAAGTGATTTTAATCTTTTTTCCTTTGCGACAAGTGGGATTCAATTAACACTGCACTTGATATTTTACTTTAATCATTTAAAAATCTAATGACAGATGGCGCAGATTGAAATCAAAGTTTTTATACCAAAGGTTAACTACCCCTCGTCCCTCTTCCCGATAAGTAATTATTCTGATTTGAAACTTCAATAATAATATAAATTAATTTGATGTGATTTTATTAATTAAATCACAGAAATAATAAAGATAAATTTTAAAAACATTCATTCAAATGAGTAGAAAATCTAAACACAAAATTTGGATATAATTTTTAATAATGTTTCAAGATATTTTTACTAGATATTTCTTTAAAAAAAAATAATTTTTTAAAACTTTCTAAGCTATTGATTTTTAAGTCTATTTAACTGATTTAGAGTCATGATTATTAATTTTACATCAATCTTTTTTTAATTTTAATTGCTATAAAACAATCCTAGTAATTTGCAAATAATTAAACTATTAACGACAATCTCTTTAAGTGAGAAAAATGCTAGTCGCATCTTGTTGGAAAATTATTTGTTAAATGCTTAAATCAGATTACTGATTAGGTTCACTGTTCATAAATAATAATAAAAAAAAGCTTTAAAACATGAGAGCTACTTATAAATTGTAAATAAACGGTACCCAAGCAATAATATTTTCTCACTGTCATATAAATTATAGTATAGACTTATCAAGGATTAGTTATTCTTTTCTTTCTCTCATTTTTTTCCTATTTTCAATTATTTGGCTTACTAAAAGGACATATATCATGAGCTTCTCATGATATTGGTTATTTTCTATGTCATTTGTCCGAATGAGATTGTGTGCTAGACTGCCATATTTCTAACTTTAATTACACACGTAATTGAGACTTTATTTTTTGTGTGTATCTAAATGTAATATGATTATTTGTAAAGTTTGAAAAGTCTGTAACATGGAGAAAACAACAAAGGACACAAGTTAATGCAATCAATAACAAATTGGTTTGGAACTGAATTTGAGGCAGAAATATGCCCAAACTCTCAAATCAAAATCACATTGTCATCTAGTATTTGTCTGAAGGTTTGTAATGATGGTATATTATAAGATGTAATATGTTGGACTATTTCCATCATTTATGAGTGAATATTGAATGTATAGAAAATTTTAAACTTTATTTAAACTTTTCAAATACAAACAACTTGTTAGTAATAACACACAAATAGACAATACAGGTTAGTAATTACACAACGTTTCGAGTAGTATTATTCTCCACTCTTCTTCAGGTGTTGCTGGCCTATATGCACAGTGACAATATTCGCTTAGAAGTTGAACTCGCACCTTTAAATTCTTGTATATTGAATTTAAGGCAAACACTCTACCAACTGAGCTATTGACAGAATAGCTCAGTTGGTAGAGTGTTTGCCTTAAATTCAATATACAAGAATCTAAAGGTGCGAGTTCAACTTCTAAGCGAATATTGTCACTGTGCATATAGGCCAGCAACACCTGAAGAAGAGTGGAGAATAATACTACTCGAAACGTTGTGTAATTACTAACCTGTATTGTCTATTTGTGTGTTATTACTAACAAGTTGTTTGTATTTGAAAAGTTTAAATAAAGTTTAAAATTTTCTATACATTCAATATTCACTCATAAATGATGGAAATAGTCCAACATATTACATCTCACATTGTCATCCACTCGAGTGCGATTATAGCGTTATGTTAAGTGGATTCGGATGTGTGCAGGTTCGGACATTGTTCACCTTCATACAGGAACCTCATTGCTATAGCAGCCAGGTGCCAGTTATAAAAAATGAACACTCAACTCATAGAAGGTGCTCATGCAGTGAGGCGCAGTAGCGGCTCAATTTTCATTATAAGTAAGTATGTGGTCCTCAGCCTAATGAAAGGAAGTATACATCATGTTTCAATATTCAAGCACAACAGATGAACAGGGATGTGGGGTGATCAGGTGGCCTTCCATCTTAAGGGTGGTAAGGTGAAACCATTTGTAATATTGTATGCTATTCTTGTGACTATTGTTACTAATGTAATAATAATAAAAATCTCTTAATAAAAAAAAAAATTCAGCAAATATATTAAAGAACTTTTGCTCAGTGTAAATTTGGAGGGACTTGAAAAAAGTGGTCTAAAAATGGCCGTTCTCATAAAAGCAGTAGTAGATCACCATGCCTGACACATTGCTCACCCAAGCAGTAGAAAGTTGTAATGTCAGTAATGATAATAATGACACAATAGGAAGCAAAAATTGTAATAAATGCAAGTATTTCACTTTCCCAATGAATATAGATATATGAAATATGTGTACTTTTCTTAGATTCTTCAAAACTCGAGTGCAAGACAATGCTAGAAACTAACGAGTTGTCATGGTTTGAGAAGTGGATATGGTTGATCTTAGACAAATTAGTCTTCAAGAAGAAGGAATTTTAATTGAACAGGTACATGATTTTACATTATAATATGCGACTTTTTTTCTGCATTAAATAGTGAAGCCATAATTATACTATAATATGTAATAGGGCTGCTTAGCGGTTTCAAGATTTAATGTTCAAATCTCATACTCATAGCTTTGTGAATGAAAACTGTTGTGATTTATTGTACACATATGCAAATGAATTTGAATTTTTAATTAGTTAGTCCAAAGCATGCCTCTCTTCTATTAATGGCACTGAGATCATTTGCTATTTAAAAAGCTTCTTTAACTTTTCTTTTGGAATCACTCTTCTCTGTACAAATTATTTGGGCAGAACTAGGTTCAAATACATGGCCTGTAGCTGCTTGGTGGTCCCAGAATACTGATGTTCCTTCATCTTTATTTTTAACTCCCCTGTGTTGGTAAATTCTTGTATTAAGGTTAACCCGAGTCTCTCTGTAGTAAGATGCATGGCAGCCTAATTGAGGGTACAAGTCATCAAATGAAAAGAGATGATTCACAGTGATAGAATCTCTATTCTTGGAATTTCTATATGTATCAGTGAAAGGCTGATGTATTAAAATTTAACTTGTGCAATAGTATCCTTATTTGGTTTATTATTATCTGTGTTATTATTTTTATACTGGATAATATTATTGTAACAATGCCATTTTGTTTCTTCTGAAAACCTTTAAAATAAGTTGACAGGAACAATAAACTTGCCGATAGTTGTTAAAAACAATGGCATTAAATCTGTGGTTTCAAATGGCCTATTATTACTGAATTTTTCCCCAATACATGAATTGATTTGGTTTAAGCAGAAGTGCCATTATAAAAAAACTAAATTGCACCAATGCTTGAAGCAAATAACATTTTATAGACCATATTATAGTTAGGAATCAAAAATAATAAAAAAATGTCATTGTTAAATAGATCTTAGATTAGGATGTGCCAAGACTAATATAATTGCATTAAAAAATAAATCTTATTTCAAACATATTGATAAATTAGTTTAATGCTAATTTTGTAGAGATAATTATTTATTAATGTTAAATTTCAATACTAGTTAAAACCTTAAAATCAATTTTGATTTTCATTCTATTCATATCCCAGAGTCATAACATTTTTTTGAAGAATGTATTATAGAGCAAGTCTGTTCTTGGACTCAACAAAAAAGATGAATCCAAATAGTATTTTTTGCTAATAAAATGAATGTGAAGTTTCTTTAACAATAGAGATTTGAAAATAGAAGTTCAACAAATAATAAGAAACATATATAAATTATATAAATAAAAACAATCAATTTGAAATTGATGCTTCCAAGGCTGTTTTGGATTTGGGATTTTTTTTTTTTTTGAATTTCAAGAATTATTTTATTCCTCACTGTAAACTCAAACTTTGCTAAATATATATATATATATGTAATACAAACAGGTCTTTGTAATTAAACATATTAATTTATAAATATTTAAATAATTTTTTTTTAGTAGAAAAATTTATTTGTAAATATAATTTATTTATTGTAAAAGTTTAAAGATTGTCTTTGAAGTTGTACTTGGATAATATGTTTGGCTATGATATTCTGACCTGTATAATATACCAGAAACCTAACCAACACTGACATTAAGTTATTAACAATAGCAGCTGGGTAAGCATCGATAAATAAACTTTATTATCAGAAAGCTCTACAAACAAAGTAAACAACAGTTTATTAATTTGAAACAAATAAATATGTATATATAAAAACAAAATTAAGTAATTTAGAATCTTCTTAGAAATTACATTATTGCCTCTAAGGCAATATTAATTTTCTTAAGATGCGATTACAATTTTTACACTCAAGCGCTTATATATTATCAATAATTGTATTTGTTTTTCCATTCTCAACTTAGACAAAGTTCACTTACATATATCACATACATGAAAGTGTATTTCTGCAGGTTATATATTAGTTTTACATTTCTGCATAAATCTAAATATATTAGTTTTAGAATAAATCCACTGCAAGTTTTGCATATGTAAATTTTTTAATGTTTGATATTAGAAGGAATTCATTTGTTTCTGTTTGACGATACACCTGGGTGTCATTTTATGCAGATTTATTTAATGCGATTTTGAAGTTATGCAATTCATGTTTCTTAATATCTTTTTATGCGGTTTTCTTTTATGCGATAAAGAAGTTCATATTTCACTTAAAATTGAGATTTCCCCATTTTATATACACACATTATATTTTAATACTTTAAATGCCTGTTGGAAAAAGGTTTGCCAATAAATTTAGATACTGTAGAAGATTTAGAAAAAGATAATGAAACAAAATTGGAATCTGTTCATTTCACAGCAAAAATGATTTGAGAAAGTCTTTAACTTTCTAATCAATTGGACAATCATTTTCTTGTTAAAGACATAAATTATGAATGAGCTCTTAAATTTCAATGAGAGTTAAATAGTTGTTTGTCTGGATATTGCAAGCTTCATAAACAATTAGTAAAATCATCATCTCAAAGCTTAATCACTGATTATATTGTCAACAGAAAACCATTAACTTGTGAACTGAAACATTTTTTATTGGCTGAGTGAATTAAAGTTTTAAACTTTTGATTGGTTCAATTACAGAATCAGCAGTAAAAATATATTCGTCTTTTAATATTAGATTCGTTTGTAAAAAGCAAATTAATAATTTGTCAGATTATGAAAGTGAACGAAAGTTTTTTCAAAAATAAATTTCTATTTATAATTATAAAAATATTGTATAGTGGAGAGCTTAAAAAGAACATTTGTAACCTATTAGAAAATGCTACATATGTCGTTGATTTCTTTCTCAATTTACGTTTGTGTAAAAGTAAAGAATTTTTATAAAATCTTAACTGTTTTTCTAAAATAATTATATTTTCAACAAATTTTATCAAAATAATTTATGATAGGAATTTGGATTAGGCATTGCTGCTAGAGATATGGATATGTGCAAAATATTTACTTTCACATTATAATTATATATTATTTATATAAAGTGAAAATCAGGATCATGTTTGAATTAAATTTTGAATGAAATGGTCAAGTGATGACATCATGTTTTTATAATATGTTATGAAATATATAATTTTGAGCTATTTTAAATTAAGAGTTTCTTTGATAACATATATCATCAACATTTGCATTGCAGAATGAAAGTTCTCCAAATTTAATCCTGTTTCTCCAATGAATAAGCTCTCTTCTCCATATAACATCAGAAAGCTTTCTTATTTTATCCATCTCACAAGAGATCACCTTTTAGATCATTGAACATCTCTTGATATTCAGTTCATGACTTCAATTGTTCATTATTATATCTTTTAATAAATATTTAGCTCCACTCTATTTCGCTCTTTTAATTCTTTCAATGTCTTGCTCAGTTTGGTGCAACGATAAAGTGAATACTCTGGAGTTTAAAATTCTTGATTTGTGATCCAGCTCTTACGGACTTCCAAGAAATAAACTATTCAATTTTCTTTCAATAACATTGATATTTGTTTGTTCTCTTGCATATTCCACTTTCAGCTCCCTCTTATTACTCCCAACATACATCTCTCCCTATGTCATAGAGAAATATAAAAGTATCCAAGTCCCAGATCCATAAGTAAGAATTAATAAATCACATCTATTAAAAATTTTCATTTTTAAATATAGAGACATGTTTTCTTTCAATTTTTTATTTTTACCAAAAGCATTCCATAAAAATTTAATTCTATGAATAATTTCAACCATTACATTTTGTTTTCATCAGTATTAGAAAATTGGTCAAAATATTTGCAATTATTAACTTCTTTTCATTTTCTATTAAGGAAATCCATTCAACATTGTTTTAATTTTTTTACCATTTACATTTCATCCTATATCATACAATTATTGCAGCACTTCACAAAGTTCTGAAGCATTATTTGCAAAATCAACCATGTCATCTGAAAAATGTCAGTGACAAATCTCCATTTACTTTTATTCCCTTAGTTTCTCATTTTAATCCACAAAATGCTTTTTATAAAATTGCTGTAAAAGTTTTGGATATATGGATTAATTCTATACCCATATCATTAATCTTCTTGGTGTTAACATAGTATCTAATCATTATGCTGCATTTTTGATAAATATTCTTCAGAGTATGACAATAATCTGGTTCTATATATCTTAAGGTTCAAAGATTGATCTACTATGGAAATGCTTATAGAATCAAATGTCTTTTCATAATATACAAATCCAAAATATAATGGCAGTTCATATTCAGTGGTTCTTTCTATAACTTTTCTCAATACTTAGAAGTAATTCATTGTTACTGAAGTCCTTTTTAAATTCAGAATATTTGTTTGAATGATCTCCAGTCAAATTTTGCTATACATGAGTGGTAATTATTGTGGTAAAGATCTCATATAGAACTGATAATTTGTAATTTCTAATAAAATAATATTATTACTATTGCATTTTTTCAGTTATCTGATAGAAGATATCTTTATCATTTGGTATATAGTCTTGACAATAATTTTTTTTATTCCTTTGCCTTGCCTTTTTTTTAAGATATCAACAATAATTCCATCATTACCTGGAACTTTTCCCTTTGATTTACTAATTGTAGGATTACTTTATTTTTGCAAATCATGTGTTTGTTTTGCAAATAGCACTTTAGAAAATATTGCAAAAGTTATCAGATGAAAGAAAGAAAATAGGACTTAAAGTAAATGTTGAAAAGATTTAAGTAATGTTCAATGGTTTTTCAAAGAAGAAAATTAGATTGATAATTATAGATTACAAGCAAATATTAAGAAATACTTTGGTTGAATTGTTCGTACAGATAGTTATATAATGAAGGAAATTAATCATAAAATTAAGACTTGGATGGAAGTTTTTGATAAACTAATTTAATTAATATAATTAAAAAATGCCTTATATACAAAAAAATATGTTTTTCAACAATGTGTTTGACCTGTTCTTACATATGGATCTGAAATTTAGGCACTTAATTGAAGATTAATATAGACTTCAAAACACTCAACAAATTAAGGAAAGATATTTATTGGGAATAAAAAGGATCAAAAATAAAAGACATGGGTGAGAGAACAAACTAGTATTAAGAGTTCATTGAAAAAATTGAGAAACTAAAATGAAGCTGAGCAGGATCTATTGGTAGATGGTAATGAATGAACAATTGAAATTTTAAAGTTAATCTCAAGAGATTGCAGAAGACCTAGAAAGAGACAACATGTAAAATGGATGGATGAAATAAGAAAATATCCTTGTGATTTGGGGAGAGATGACTATGGATCAGAGAGGTTAGATTAAACTTGAAGAGATATTCATTATCTGATACATTGATGACAATTGAAAATTAATAATGGGTTCATAAGTGTCATTCATAAAAGTAAAAGGAATATTATGAAGAGATTAAGATGCTACGAGTCATTCTTTATGCAAGATGCTTGAAATTTTCAATTTTTTTTGTAGGGCAGATTGATTTAAAATTAGCCTTTAGTCAAATCCATTGAAAATTTCTAATTGCAACTCTCTTAACTGCTGTTACAACTATCTTATTGCCTTGCTTTACTCTGTTGTATTAATCCCACCTTTTGTATAAACATACTGACATAAAATCTTTATCCAAATCTTCCACATACTGTACTACCTTTTTTGCCCATCTTGTTGCCTGCCCTTTACTCATAACCCAATTAAATACTATTTTGGATATTCTCTTATTATCCATAAACTGCAATCTATCAAACATTTTCATTTTGCTTTTTGTATCTCTCATGTAAAAATTTGACCATCCCATTGCTCCTTGAATTGCCTCTTTGTCCATACATCTGTATCTAATGCATGTCTTCCTACTTCTATTTGTACTTTTTGTAAGTAATTTAACACCCATTTACTTACACATAATGCATCATTGCCATATGTTAACCCTGCTACTGCCACTCCCATACAATTCTAGCTACATCATATTTATTATGTGAAAACACTATTAATTTCTTTATCAGTCCCTTTCTTTTCTTTGCTTCATTTATATTTTTTTTCTCCCATTCATCCAATAAATTTCTCTGATTAATTAATTAAGACAATTACCAATTTACTACACTTAATTTTATATCCCCAATAAAAATTTTGTCTTCTCTTTCCTCAGTATTAATCATCTACTTTTGATTTTTCTTCACTAAATTTAATACCCACCTCTTTACCCATCCTTGCACACGTCTTCAGCATAACTTCCATATATTCCCTTCTTTCTGTGCACAGGAAGACATCATCCATAAATAAAAGACCCAATAATGTATATACTCCCTTGCCATCTATTAATAGTATCTCTATCCCTCTTTCCATTTTTCTAATGCTCTCTCCATTTCTCTCAAATACAACAAAAACAAAATAGGTGATATGGGGCATCCTTGCTTTAGTTCCACTTCATTTTTAACTTTAACTGATTCTATACTCCCTAATTGTGATGTGGACCTCAGCACTTGTCACTGCTGTCTCTGCTGAGATAAAAAAAACCCGACAGAACTTTCAAATAATGAGACCCACAATAACAGTTTATATAAAAGCCTTGTACATCCTGACTGATTGGTTCCAGAAAAATAGCATAATGAATGAATTAATGATAAATAAGGTTGGGCAAATTCCCGTTAAAATAATGTAAATATTTAATAGGCATCAAAACACATTAAAATTATATGCTAACAAATAATACATTTGAACATTTGATGTGTGAATATTAATATTGCACTGTTAAACACATATTTAATCCATATTTTTTTGTTTTTATATAAATAAGTACAAAAGTTATAAACTAAAAAGTTATGAATAAAAAACAACACAACGTTTGTTTTTTTCAGCCTGTGATTTTGGCAATACCAATTTTTAATTCAAATTGCTTGTCAGTAAATCAGTTTCTTTGAAATGAAATTTAGCAATACCTATTTTGCATTCAAAATTGAATTCGCACTTAAAAAGTGGATAATTTTCTTTAATTAAAGATATCCATTTTTAAAATTAGCCTCCCAAAAAACTGTTAATACTGTAATGATGTGCCAATATTTTTCAGTCGACAAAAATTTTAATTTTTATAAATTAACAACAGCTTCTATTTTTTTTTCATTTGCAAAGTCCATAATCATTCAAAGTCGTATTTTAATAGTTTAAAATAGAAAGCATTTTAATTTTTGAGAAATTTAAGTGATTTTTAATTTCCACCATTTTCAACTATTATTTAGTCTACTGCAGGATGTCTCTCCGAGTTTAATCCAATTTCTATAATTCATAGCTTTGTTCTTCATATTACTTCAGCTTAACTCAATCATTTATACCACACATATCTTTCTAGGTCTTTTACAATCTTTTGGATACAATTTGAGACTCCAATTATCCATCTATAACCATATTTTCTAGCAATATGTCCACCCCATTCTTCTAATAATGTCAACAGTACCAGTTGTTCACACACCAATGTTGAGCTTTTCATTCCTTTTTGCTATTCAAAATGTATTTCTCTTTGTTATTTGATCAGAAATCTTTGTATTGTTCTGATAAGCATCCAAATTTCAGATCCTTATAAGTAGTGAAACATATTTATGAAGAACTTTTATTTTCAAAGGCATAAGTTATATTTCCTTTTAACATTAAATTATTTCTACCAAAATACTATATAAAATTTAATTCTCCGATTAATTTCATACATTGTTTGAATCAGTAATAATATTCTAACAAAGACAGTTGTAATTATTAACTTCGCATTCATTACTATCAATCTTTAATTTCTTTTTGTAAAAAAACATTGAACATTACAATGAGAGTCTCTACTTTCTTGCTTTCATTTTATAGCTTTTCTATATTTTTTTCTGCAGATTTGAAGTATTATTTGCAACAACTATATCATGTTATGGTTCTCTTTACCTTTTAGATTCCCATTTAATCTATAAAATAATTTCAGTAAAGCTTTAGTACAAATTATTGGAGATATAGAATATTCCAGCCAGATATCATTACTGGTATTAATCTACTTAGTGTCACCATATAATTTAAAAATTGTTTCAAATTGACAAATTTAAAATATGGCAATACTCTATGCCTATATCTTGAAGTTCCAAAGCTTTAATCACTACAGTAATGTTTTTAGAATCAAATACCTTTTAATAATCTACAAATCCAAAGTCTAAAGAGAACTTATATTCATTGATCCTTTCTATAATTGCTTTTAACATTTGAGTGTATTTTACTGTGTTAGACCTATTTATTTTTTTACTTCGGAACCTCCCTTGACCTTAATCGCCCCAAGAGATGAAAAGGGGGCCAAGTTATTTATTTGCACCCTTATTTTAAACACTTTTTAGCAAAAATTTTCCTACAGTAGTTTGACATTTCAACTGTATATCTACAATAAAAAAAAATTTGCTGAAAGGTGTTTAAAGTATGAAATGCAACTTTGTATTTATATAAAATATTATTTCCAAAATAAAGAAATAGAATTAGTGACATTTGGGTTTATAAATCATCTTAATCTTTTGACTGGTTTGATTGCAAAGTCTCGATAAATGAGTTGTAACAATCTTTATTAAAGATCTTGTATAATACAAAATAATGATAAGTCTGTAATTTCTAATAACTTTTTCTCTTACTTTTAAAATATTATCACTACGGTATTTCTCCAATTATCTAGTACATCTTTATCATTTAGATATTTGGTTTATAGATTTTGCCAATAATTTATTTATTTCTTCACCTATATGTTTTAATATGTCTCACTTTTCATTTAAATTATTTGATACTCAACATATGTTATAAATATAGAGACTATTTTGTTTCTGTAATTTTTACTACTACATAATTTGGTGCAAAATTCTTCTGCATACTTTATGCTGTCCTTTTTTAAAAAATAATAGTGTCATCTTTTCTTTTTATTGTTGAAATAATTTTCCTTCCAATATCAAGATATCGAGTTCCATTTTTTTAAATCTGTTTTCTTTTATAGCTTTTCGTGCCAATTCAGTTATAATTTCCTTTTATCATCAAAAATTCTTTTTCACACAACCAAATTCCAGATATACGATTCTTCTGGATAATTTTTAAATACTTTAATATTTCTTCTTTTCTTCATGCATTACCATATATTAGATGAAAATTTACTATTTAATTGCTACTTTTTGTAACAATTTTTAGTATACAATTAGTTACGTTCTTATTAAAAAAATAAATAATAATAATCTAATAGCTTTATTGTCCAGGTATATGTAAAAAGTTTCAGTGCCAGAAATTCTATAACTGGACTTGATTCTAGGACCTTAGGTTCCACATCTGACCCTCTGCCATAGCATTAAATCAAACAAAGCTTATCTTTTCATTTATTTGGTTTGAGTCAAATCCATTATAAAAGTCTGATAATATTTTTAAATAACTTTCCAGTTCTTGTTTAAATCCATTGGAATATTTCTCAAAGTTGTTTTGAAAGATTTTATCTCTCTAGTTTTGCATCGATACATAATTTATTATCACTAATTGATAACCACTTTCTGTATTGAATCTATACATTCAAAGATCAGCCTTTCAAGCCAATTGTGCATGTGTCTTCTGCGAGTGTTAAATAATAAATGAATACTTCACTCTACAATACAAGATATAGTATTTATGCAGGAATAAAAGGAATCCTCTTATTCCTATGACTCAAATTCTTTTATATGAGCAAATCTGAAGTACTGTTGAGTAAAGCGTGAGAGTAGGATTCTCACTTTAAATTACTATCTACGATGTTGGAATGAGATGACGTCTGTGAAATTGTCTAGAATTTACTAAACATCACTCTAAGTGAAACTTAATTATAAGTAAATAAGCATTTATTTTTATATGACGCTATGCATACAATTGTATATATTCAAAGATCAGCCTTTCAAGCTAATTGTGCATGCGTCTTCTGCGAGTGTTAAATAATAAATGAATACTTCACTCTAAGTATATTACAATCTTAAAATAGATATTCAAAATATAATCCAGTTCTGCTGTGCCTTCATTTTGGGTACTTCTCATCTTATTGAAATTTAAAAATTATTTTGAAATGTAATTGGTCTCAGCAAACATTTTGTTTTATCTGGATAAATTTTTCCAACACCTTCACATTTTTATATTTTTAAATGCAGGCTTTCTTTTCATTCAGTTAAATCCTGATTGTGACTCCAGGTTCTTTCGGCATTGTATTCTTCAAATGATGGATCATTTTTATATTTATCTTTGACATCATTTAATTTTACATTGGTAACATAACCTTTTTTTAAATTTAGGAAGTATTAATAAAATACCTTATTTCCATAAATAGATATTAAAAATACACACACAATTGTGAAAATGTTTCATTTTATGAGTCTGAATAAAATATCACATTTTCTAATTACACAATCTTGACTGTTAAACTTTCCCTCAATAAAAGACATACAGGACAATTTGTAAAAGTTATAATACAGTGTGTGCAGATATGTACATACTTCTTTGATTATAAATAAAGTTGCTATATTTAATGTAATTACCATCAAGCAATATATGAATAAATTTACTCCTAATTAATTCCACTTTAGAAAATTTACATGTGATAAGCATACGTTGGGATTGATAAAATTGATGTATGCTAAAATATTCAGATTAATGCAGAAACTGGATTAATATCTAAACTGCAAATAATCTAGTAAAATGTATGTGTAAAAAATATAATAAAGATAACACATATAGCAACAAACAATGTTTGCTAAGCATGCATGTAAGAAATTATTAATCATACCACTTGATTGATAAGTCTACGATTAATCTTACTTTCTCAAAATATTAAATACTTTAATTTTGTCTGCTTATATATATATTAGTTTGTACGAGTGAATAAACTCTTGTTTAAGTTTTATTTGTGTTTGATATTTTCGTTGTTATAAATGTATCGAAGCTACTCAGCTGGTATTGTAAATAATATCTACGGGAATATAGCAGATCTGTATT
Source organism: Epiperipatus broadwayi (assembly GCA_028023455.1). Lineage (NCBI taxonomy): Eukaryota > Metazoa > Onychophora > Udeonychophora > Euonychophora > Peripatidae > Epiperipatus > Epiperipatus broadwayi. Next base: position 575,254 of record JAQFVV010006501.1, read on the forward strand.
GTATACAAAAATATATTAACTTTTTATTTATTTCATTTTATAATAGTATAACTGCAAGGGATAAATAAATAAATAACTACAAAAGAATGGTTTTGATCACTTTTATTGAGCAAACTATTTTTAAGCCATTACGTAGTCATACAATCAGTTATGCATTAAGTACACAAAAATTCACAAAGTATTTTGGAAGCCCATTTTATAATAATAAAACTTATTCATAACATTTAAATGACAAAGTAAAGAATATATAAAAAGTCATTTTCTTTATCATGCATTTCTCATGATTGAAGCTTTCTTTCATATGACTGTTCACAACATTGTTATAAAACAATTACGATAATACTTAAATGTTCATTTACAACTTAACGTTATATCTGAATCAATAAACTTTTCAGTACATTACAGAAATTTTGCCTAAAAGTTTTGGATTAATGAAGAATTCTGAATCAAGAAACCCAATTGATTCTGTTTTAAAATTATAAAATATATATAAAATTAGTGAAATAAAAGCAAAAAAAAAAACCAGTCTGAAAGAAAAGGCACCAAATAGCGTAACTAGTAATAACAAACAAATATTCCAATAAAGGATCTAAATATAATATTTCTAGTTTAATGGCATTTAATAAAATTACAATATTAATAAATAATCTAAAATATAAAACAAAGAAAATAATTTAAAAATATATTAAATAAGGAACTATATAAGGCACATTTTAATTTCAGGATTTTTTAAAATACAAATAAATGTTTTGTTTTTTTTTTTTGAGCAAACTAATATATCAGTAACTTTTAAGTACGTTAACCATATTTTACTTTATTTTCATATAATTCATTTTCATATATATTTGAAATTTAATGATACTTTGATTTGGTATCTTTTTTTAAAAAAAAAAAAAACAACAACAAAGTAAAATATGATATAAACAATTAAAATCATTGTTACCCTTTAATTTATTTTAATACAAATAAGAAGAGTTGTCTAGTATTATATATTGTACGCTTGATTACTCAAGCTTACAATAGATGGCACTGGAGTAGATAATTGCTCTTCTTTATAATACTATGCAAAGTAAGTTAAAGAATCAAATGATGATTTAGTATTATTTTAATACGGGTAAATAAAGAGTAAAAATGAATTATTATAAAAATATAATAGATTAAACATTTCATACACTTTTTCTAGTCAGATTATAACTACTTTGTGAATAATTATTCCTAGAAGAAATAATTATACAAAGCATTTATATTTTAATATGTAGTATAATAATAAATTAATCTATTTAAAATCTGAGCTAAAATAAAGTTTATAATAATATATACAGGGTTATTCACAAAGTCTAACAGTATTTCAGTTGTATATAACTTTGATTATTAAAATCTAAAAATACTTATATTTTCTACAGAATATATTCCATCTTCTACCACTTTAATTATCTTTTCATTGATAACTCAAGACTTTTTGTTCATTTGCATATTCATAATCTGCTGGTTTTCATATGTTTAAATCTTTCTAAAAGTCCATCTTTTATTTGAAGTACTTTATTAATCAGTATAGTATTTTTTTCTCTTTTCTTTATATTACATATCTGGAAAAATTATCATTGACCTATTTCAATTTTGTATCCATTCTTATTTTTTCAAAAAATAATTTTAATTCTGCCTTATTAAAAATAAAAAAACTGTCTTCAGTTTAACTTCATGCTTCTCAGTCCTTCCAATATTTTACAATGCCTGACATTACATATTTCACATCTAATCAAATCATAGCTGCTGTGGAAAAAAAAACACAAGAGATCAGTTGTTAATTATTCGTAAACAAACATGATCTGATTAATAAAAAAACATATTTTAAAAATGAAATTAAACTTGGGCAGTTTTATTTTTTGATAAATAATATTTCATTAAGTTGTTATTTATCAAAATTATATATCCTTAAAAAAAATCCAATGTTTTTTTTATGAACAACCCTGTGTTATATATATATATAGAAAGAGAGAGAGAGAAAGAGAGAAAAAGGCAGATGAAAAGGAAGGTAAAGAGAAAATGGATAGTAGGAGAGATGGAGAAAATAGATAGAGAAAAGGGAGAAAGGAGATGAGTAGAAAGACTATGCCTGATTCATTCATTTATTGAATTAGGAGAAAAAGAAAAGGCTTAATACAGAAAAATGAGAATGAGGTGTAATTTTTTGGCAAATGTTAAAATCATTGGATAGATGAAGGCTTTGCTTTAACCATGAGATTTGCAGAAAGGGTAGCCTCCTTTAGCATAAAAGCTCTTGCCTTCTAGGTTTGTATGGCAGACCTGTAAATAAAAACATAATCAAATTAATGCTTACTTAAAACAAACCAATTTAAACTAAAACATTTAATTGTTTAAATTATTCTGTTCAATTTACTTATTTTTTTGAGTTGAAATTCTGGAAAGTTAAATATTTATTTTTCTAGTTATAAATTACTTATTTTAAATATAAGCTGGAAAAGTCATGTGATGTTCGTTTGGTAAAGCATAAAAACAAAATTAACTTAAAAAAAAATATGCCAATAGTATATAAAAAAATTAAAACAAGTATTTGATAGTGCTAAAAATATAGTCAAATTATTATTATTTTGTTTTTAAAATAATAGAACATAAAGAAAATGAGTAACAAAAGAATACAGTATATGAGGGTCAGCACGAGTGTAAGACCAGAAATAAATTAAATCACCTCTCCAAAATAAGTAAATATAAAATTTACATTTAATAAATAGTCTATTTATATAGTACTGATTACATATATAAATAGAGGAGGAAATAAACCTCCAGTCATGCACTTTTCATGAATTTACATGCATTCATCCATGAGCATTAGTTTAAAAAGTATAAGTGACAACTTATGCTTAGAGCTCATCATTATATAAGCCAACCTTTGCTCACCATTATAACTTGACAAATGAATTGTACAAACTATTTGCCGAGAGACTTTGAATATGGTACCATCAGTTACAGTTTTAGCATGCTGGGAAAAAAAACCCTACTGATTATGAATTTTTCAGCTAAACTTCAATGAAAATCACAAGTGGATAATATAATTTTTAGTTGATAATTATTCTTCTAATAGATCATTACCAAGATATTTTAAAATAACCATATAAACAATCACTTGGGAGATCATATGACATTTAAGTACTACGGTGACAAATTATACCAAATCTAATATTTTAATTAGATGATGTCAACAAATATATAGATGAAACAACATTATAATGCTTTTTTTTTGTAGACAAATATAAGTAAACATATAATTATAATAATGTAAAATATTTAAGCGGTAATGAATGTTAGGAATTACATTAAAGATAACAAGCAAACTAAAATATAAATAGTAACAGATTGATGTAAATGCTATGTAAAATAATGGCTTCTGTTAGACGAACTATTATCACCAGATTTAGTTAGGCGAAAGGTATTAATCTCAATCCAAATGCATATATTATTGCAATCTGTTTGGAGACTGTTGCATTATTATTTAAATAAAATATGAGAAGAATAAAAATAGTGAGGTTTTTTCTTGAATTGAATTACCATATACAGTATTACAAAATAATTAGATGAGTTTTCGTTTGCAACTTCATTAAAGTAAGATAACATAAGCATTGCAAATTGAACATAGGAATGAAACAGTTTAAAAGTATTATTACAATAAATAGTGTTTGGTCAAATGAATGTATTAAATTTATTATGCTCATCATGTCTTTTGAGAGCTGAAATGTCATATGACTTAAACAGGCAAAAGTCTCCATACAGTTATGTGCTAGCATAAGAGATGGTGATCATGTGATGTCATATGACTTCCTAAACAATCAATAATTATTTTATTATTATATCTCTTGTTATTCATAGAAAGCAACCCTGACATGAGATAAACTACATCAAATCTTAATATCTATCAGAAAGTAGTCAGCAACTATCTATTTATATAGATAACACTTCATTTCTAAAATTAAGAATTTATTTATCCTATATGATTCATTCAATAAAGTGTATAGATTACTTTCAGAATGGATTGCTCTTATGTTTTCAAGCTGTAGCAAATTGTTTTTTTTTTAGCTAAATGTAAAAGTGCATGGAAATAATTTCCAAGTTAAATATGCATGTTAATATGATATTTTTACTAGCATAGTGCAACATTAGTCCAAAAATACACACAGCAACCTGTGTAGCATTTTATCTCATGAAAGCAAATTTTAAACTAGTAAATTATGGTAATATGAAGTTATGCCATCGTTATTCAGAATGGCGTAATGCTAAATCCAAAGACATTCGTAAAAGCCTACACAATATTCTGTCACATGAGTAAATTATATAATATAGTAAATTTGATATTGTCAATAATATTTGTACTAAAATATATCAGTAACATAAGAGTAATATTTCAATTTGCTCTTTGCATCATAATGCTTATACTTTTACAATATTTACTTAGAGCCACCATTACTTTGAGATGAACAAGTTTATCACTAAGTGTTGTGTGGTTTAATTCTTTATTGGTATTGTTTAATTCTTTTAGTTTTATTGATGAAGAACTATTAAAAAAGACACAAGACCAAAATCAGAAATGATAATTTAAAAGTGAACATTAAAATCCATTTGGCATTTAATATTAGTTCCAATGGCACACTAATTTAGTTAACAAAATGTATAAGACAAATAAATTACTTTGTTGGCCATGACTTTTTTCCTAATAAAAATCAAACATGGAATTCAACTGGTTTTAATTAAAGTACACAGATAGTTTATTTAAAATTCAAAAGAAACACAAACATTGTTAAATTATCCGAAAGCAATGACTTCAATTAAAATATTTTCTTCAATTTAATATTAATTGAACTTTTATACGCAAATAAATTTTAAATAGTTTGCTTCAAAATAAAAAGATTTAAAAAATATTGGATCATTTATTTGATAACGTATGCGAATTAGCAGTCCATAATCATTGAGAAACATTGATACTGTGCATTTGTGAAGTAATTTGAACAGTATAGTGTTATTTAACTTATACAAGTGTATCTGTAGAAAGATTATTTTCAGAGCTGGAGAGAATTAAATTCATGCCTGAAATACTATTGGACAAGACTGGCTATAAAAATTAGCATTAATGTTAATAGAGAAATCTTTACTAATACATTTTCTTAATAATCACAAGGAAATATTTCTTTCTAAAAGAAATAACCCAAGATGAAAACAATTAAAAAGGATTTATTTCATTTTTAAATAAATAATTTAAAACTAAATATTTTGTAAATAATATTTAATTACAAAAAAAAAAAAGAGAAAAGCTTTTCTCTAATTTCATTAAATACTACTACCTTACAATATTCTGTCATTTCTTTTTGTTTTCTCAACATTTCGATAGATAATTATTTTTCTTCATTTATAGTTTTAATATTTATATGCATCCAACATTGCAGTTACAAATTATATTTTTCATTCTCATCCATATTTCTAGAAACTTTATAATATTTTTCTAATTATCCAAAACTCTGATTTGATTCAAAGGAATACACATAGCAGGCCTTTTCAAAGTTCTAATTCAAAAGAGTCATAAGGTAAATTATGATCTTCATTAAAAACTGGTTTAAAGAATTACAATTTTATCTTAAATAGTTAAAAGCAGCAATTTATTTTATAATTATCCTGTCCAACTGCCAGACATCATGTTTAATGCTCTCTACCCATTTTCATTACTTTAGCTGTATTTATTGGCATCCAAAATCTAACTATTTTATTATATTTTAATTATCACCCATAAGTATTAACAAATCATAAAAATAATATAATGGACCACTTTTCTCAAATATTAGCTCTATATTAAGTCAAAACTAATTTAGAAATTCATTAAAAAAAAAAAAAACTTGAATAAAGGCCATTTGATGTTACAAATATTTTCTTTTAAAGTAAATATTTTTTCTTTAAAATAGACAATAAACATAATGCAGTTTACATTATAAGTAATTTTTTTGTGAACAACATAACAAATACAAACTTATCTTTCTTTCTCTACAAATTTTTTAATGATTGTCCTTTCTATTTTTACTGCATCTCTTATTCTTCTATATTTTCTAAATTCAAACTGGTTTCTTTATTAATTATTAGCTATTCAAGCAAGACTCTTAACAACTCAATAGCAATATATGGAATAAACAATTTTTTCTATCTTTCTTACACTTGCCACAATAAGTTCTTTTTACTTAATGGAATCATAAATTACATGACAAACACAAATAGAGTTAATAAAAACAGGCAAAACTCTCCATATAGTAGTACCACTCAGTGCAACCCAGAATAATCAGTGGATGACAGAAACCTTGTGCATAAAATCCCTAACCAATGCCTACTCATCCAATATCCCCAGACTAGTTCCTGGCTTGTGGCCTTCATCAGTGAGGAGCCTTGGATCTTAAAGCACTGCAACTAGATCTTAGGATCTAATGCAACCCTCCAGCAGCCACCTTTTATTTCTACTTAACTACAAAACTATGAGGATAAAATTGAAAACACAATAATATTTTCAATATAAGCTACTCTGGGGATATTGGATGAGTAGGTACTGGTTAGGGATTTTATGCACAAGCCTTCTGGCATCCATTGATTACTCTGGCTTACACTGAGTGGCACTATTGTATGGAGAGTTTTGCCTGTTTTAATAACAGTTATGAGCAAGCATAAAAAATGGTGATCATGTGATGTTTCAGAGGGTTTACCAATTCCTCTGGAATGGCATCAATTTCCATTCTTTATCTCAATTATTGCTTTTCTTGTTTTATTACAAAACAACCTATTTTGTTTGTATTTACCAAATATTCTTTTTTGATTAATAAGAACAAAGATTTACCATATACTTATTATGCAAACCTTTTATAATTTCATTCAAATATTTTTTAATACATTCTCTTTATTAATAATGTGTCATTCATTTTTTTCTGAAGTATTCTTCTGTAACAATTTTCCCTCAAAATGTTTATTCTTTTTCAAATGTACATATTTTTTGTAATTCTCCATATTCCTGTTCTATTTTCCCTCAAAATGTTTATTCTTTTTCAAATGTACATATTTTTTGTAATTCTCCATATTCCTGTTCTAATTACACTCATAAAATTTATAAGCCTCATGCTTTAATTCTCTGTTAGGTTTCTTATATATATTTTATGTACATTGACATATTTTCCATTGTCTTCTCTTTGCAATTTTGTTAATCATTGCATTGCTAATCCTAAGGCTACTTTTTCCTAACATACCATCAATGTCTTTTAAAATCCTTTTTGAACATTTCTCACATTTAGTTTGGATAAAAGCTATTATTTAGTCATTTATCTATAGTTAATCTCATTCAGTCAAATTTGAATTTTTTTTTAATACCTCCTTTCAATTTCTCAATAGTCCATTTTATTCTTGGATTAGTTCTTTTATTTGTCTTTAAAAATGTCATTCCTATCATAGTTACATTGTAATGGATTTCTACATTGATTTCAGAATAAGCCATTCTTGATACTGTTATTAAACTTAGTAGAAATTATTACATAACTCACTTAATCTAGTCCTGTCACAAGAACCTTTTCACAGGTAAATTTTTATACTGTAATTTTTAAATCATGTTCATTATAATAATATTTTCTCTATGAAAATTGATTAACCTTTCATCCCATTTCTTAAGCCTAATTCATAATTTTCTACCATTTTATTATCTTTACTTTGTTCTGTTAACTTTTTATTTCTGTATAATCATTATACAGTTATTTTTATATTCTTTTCAATTTTTTTATATATGCTTTTTACTTCATAATCAAGATCACTGCTAATATGATCTGAAGAGCAACAAAAGCTAATTAAATTTATTTCAATCTAACAATAAATAATATTTATATAAGTAGTACTTACAAAACTCTTTTGTTTTTGAATATAAAACAACACCTATTCAATTATACTTGTTTTTATTACAGAATAACCAACTCTCACATATTCAGTCTTTTTTTTTTTTGCAAATCATCCAGAAAAATTCACAAAGTGTTACCATATCTAATCTATTTTCTTTTTGGAAATAACTCCACCAACTTCTCATGCTTATTTATAATCCTAATATCCCAGATATATAGTCTTAAATATATTTGTTTAATTCTTTTAGCTGAAACTATGCAACGGTAACTTTCATTGACACACTCTATATTGGTAAATACTATTTCAGTTGGAGTAATTTTCTGTTTGTTTCCCCATCCATAATTTGGAAGTTAAATAATTAAACAACAATACAATGGAGAGATATTGAAATATATATACTAGATACTAATTAAGTAGTCAACTGAGCAGTGAATAATGTGAATTAATTAGTAATAGCTATGGGAATAATTATGACAACATATCTAATTGAATTTAATAGAGCACATGAGTATTTAGAAATGTTATACTTACTGTACACATGAAGCAAGTTGAATGATAGTTATTATTAAGAGCTTCAACCCAGCGATCACCAGCTTCAATTGGGAAGTTGCAACCAGCGCATTTAATCATGAACATTTCATTATAATCTAGAATAAATTGTAAATAATGACATGATGTTTAAATGATATAAAATTATTTCAAACATTTAAACTAATACATACATACATGTTTATCTACACAACCACATTAACAGGGTTATCCACAAAAGATATGGATTATAGGTTGATTATCAATAGTCATATATTTAAAATGTGGAATATTGCTTCCATTCTGTGACATGTTTAAGAATATAACAACAAATCGGCACATTTTGAGAAATTGTCTAAACTTTTTACAGCAATTCTATAAAAAATATTTCTTAATGTAATACTATGATTTATAATCTCTGCTTTTTTATTGATTTATTCATGATTTTTATTTTTTTGTAATTATATAAAAATGTGATTAATAATAATAATAAATAAATAAATGGAAATAAAACATTTTTTTATATTAAATGCTTTTTTTATTTATTATGCACTAAAAAGCAAAAAAATAATTATATCTTCAATCACAATTGAGATTTTTAGATTTAACTTGAAATAAAAGCATGGGATAAGAGGGCATTAACTTAATTAATTTCTCGACCCCCCTCCATCCTTTTATTTCAAGTTAAATTTAAAAACCCCGATTGTGTTTGAAAAACCAATTATTTGTTTTTACTTTTTAGTGATTGGTAAATAAAAGCATTTAATATATAAAAATTTTTTTTATCTCTATTTATTTTTAACTTTTTAGTAAATGTAAAACTATACTGTACTTTAAATCAACTTGACACTTATAGTTGGTATATATATTTAGATGGTTATGTCTTATGACATACAAAAACATAATAGTGTGTGTGTACATATATATATATAAAGTTTAAAGGAAAAGTAGAAATTAACATTTGCTGTATATTTATTTAAAATATATGGACTGGAATAACATATTTAAAATTATTATAACTTACTGTTTAAATCATACAGATAAAAAAGGTCTTTATTGTTTTATTTAATTCTGATTTTGATAATTAAAAAAAAAAAATTTAAACAAGATTGTTTTCATGTTATAATAGGTAATAGGGTAAATATAAAATCCCTTTATTTATTTTTAATTAGATTAAGTAAGAAAGTTTTTTTTTTAATTAAAACTACTTTTGATAAATAAAAAGTGATATACATTGACTGTAAATTCTATTTTGTTTACAATGTTAAGAAAAATTGTAATTGAAATTACTTTTGATTAATGCCAATTGAAAAGTTATTAACTATTTTTTTGATCAAGATAAAGAAAAAAGGTAGTTATTGGGTTTTCAGATTCCACTCTAGACTTCAAAAAGTGGGTTTGGAAGAAATAAGATTAAGTAAGTTATAAAAAGAAGGTAGATATAGAGTACAAACCAGCTGCTACTAATGTCACAACAGTTGAGTTTGAATTCACATAGAAATAAGGGTTTCATAGACCATATTTGTAACTGCTTGCCTACCTGAAGTTTATCAAACTGCAAAGAATATATGAATTTAAACTGACTGTCAACATTTACCTGACATTTACCTTTCCCAGATATGTTAATATGTCAGTACACTACTCTATCATGAACATGATTATACTAGTCCAGCTTACCAAGATTCCAGTACTATCCAGGAAACTGAAAAATTACCATGTTATGATTACATAAAGATGATGATTTATCTATATGTAAAGAAGCACAGATGAAGATACTGTAGTGTGTATGGGAGATCCAGGTCATGAACAGATATTAGGAAGTAGAATTTATCTTTTGAAAATGACATTATTTCAAACATTTAACTTTGCAGTTAAAGTTAAATATTTAATTTATAAATTTTAAAAATATATAACTTTGACTAAATTATTCAACTAAAAATAAAACCAGGAAAGAAAATAAAAATAAATTTCCAGTTTGTCTTTAGAGGATTTATTCCCATTATTATTCATAAATTTTTTTATTTTTAAATTAGAAAAGTAAACTCAGTAATCTTTCTTATTGTAAATGAAGAACCAAAAGTCAAAAAGTTTTAAAAGAACTTTCAAATTGGACTTAAAGATATTGCTTTCTTTAAAAAAAAAAAAAAAAACATTTTACTTACCATTAAAAGAAATAATGTTCTGCTAACTTTGATGTGTAAGAAAATAATATTTAGAATTCGTATTATCCATTTTAATTATATTAAAATACTGCAGTATGTGTACAATTGTTTTATGTATATTTTTTCAACATTAAATTAATTATGTCTTGTGAAAATATAACAATATGGATTGACAAATGGAATACTATTAGGATATAAATGCCAGTGTGTGCACACATTTGAATGGGTGCTTATTTATGTTAAAATCAGTCCTGTATGTCTTATTAAAATGAATTGACTTTTTTTATTAGTTTATTGACAATTTGAATATGTTAATTTTGTATTATTGGTCAGGCATATCTATGAATTTATATAGGTGTGTGTCATTTAAACATATTGAAAAATCTGTAAATTGCTATGTTAAATGTAATATTATTTGTATATTTTAAAATGCATTGGATAAATTTATCATGTGCAATTACGTTTTATAATTGAAGAGTTTTTATTGATTGGCAATAAGTAGAATATTTTATATTCTTAGACTTGCACATGTGTGTATATATGTATGTGATTATTTAAAACTTTTTACAATGTGTATATCTGGAAATTATTAGACAATGCTACCTGTGCAATTTATTATTTTTCAACCTATGAATCAAAATCAGAATGATGTATTTATATTTATAATATACTTAACACACTTTTTAATTTGATTTTATTGCTTCTAATTAATAAATTTATGTATTACTGTTTTAGATTATTTCAGTGAATCATATAAAATAGATTTTAAATATATGTTGTTTATTTTCTTCACAGTTCCTAAGAGTTCTTGTTCCCTGAGCTAGATTAGTGCATAATGGTTGGTTTATATACATGTGATCCTGGATGGACAAAGATATATCCTTTAAAGTCCATGCACTACATTTGGTATTTTTTTATTATTAGAAATTAAGTTGATAGTTGGCCAGTACACTAATGGTAACTATATGGCTAGGGCATTGATCATGATCAGCATGTTTTAGTATCTCAGCATTATTTTATCTTTTTTTATTCTGATGGATTAGCATTTAAGTATGTGCATCCAGATTATTGTTTATATAATCTGCCCCAAGTTTGGAAGTGGCTAGATAAGTAGTCTATTTATAGTGTACCTCTTTTAAATCCAGTCACCAGATTGGTGATTTTTCCTTATTGATCATTCATGATGATTTTATTACTTTTGAAATTCTGGAAGAACTTATTCTCATTCTCATTCATTTATACTTAATTTGATTGATTATTTAATGATGATGATTTCCCATCTCCTCATATTCAGCCTAATATGTTTTGTATCATTACAATTATGACTAGATATTTCTGCTGTAAGTTAATATATATGTATATATCTCTTATGTTATATTTAGTACGTGAAAATAATAATATATGTGTATAATAAACCGTTAAGTGACTAAAAATATGAAAATATCCTTTTAGGTAAAAAGTGTTTGACATTTTTACTTTTGATAGGAAATTTTTTTTTTTTTTTTTAAAAAAACATACTTACTAGAACTATAATATATATAAACTTCACTTAATATATATAATTTTACTTAATTAAATCAATTTGACACTTATAGTTTATATCTACCACTAGATATTTCAGCAATAAGTTAATATATATATATATAAACAAGGCAAAACTCTCCATACAGCAGTGCCAACCAGAGTAATCAATGCTGCCAGAAGGCTTGTGCATAAAATCCCTATCTAGTGCCTACTCATTCAATATCCCCAGACTAGTTTCTGGCTTGTGGCCTTCGTCAATGAGGAGCCTTGGATCTGAACGCATGCTCCTAGATCTTAGGATCTAATGCAACCCTCCAGCATCCACCTTTTATCTCCACTTAACTACAAAACTATGAGAATGAAATTGAAAACACAATAATATTTTCAATCTAAGCTCAATATATTATATAGTTATATGAGTCTGAACTCAGTTCAGCACCCATATATTTTGGTGTCTTTGGCTCTTTAACATGCGTAGCCACCACTATCCCATTAGCAGGATTGGTGTTAAACCACTAACATCACATGATCACCATCTCATACTAGCACATAATTGTTAATAAACAAGGCAAAACTCTCCATACAGTAGTGCCACCCTGTGCCAACCAATTATGTGCTAGTAAGAGATGGTGATCATGTGATATATATATATCATATTTAATACATATACATAATTATATATATATATATCATAAAGCATTAAGTAACTTTTCTGTTGAAAAGTGTCTGACATTTTATCTTTTTATTTGAAAAAAAAAAACCTTAACAAAACTATATTTTAAACTAACTTTCTTATTACCTATATGAAGCTTATAACTGGAATCAAGAAAATTGTGTGAATTATTTAAAACATATTAAAATTCTAAGAACAATTTTTAAATTTGATATCAAAATATTCAAAATTTTTCCACCCATTATTCCATATATAAGAAACTAGGTTACCTACCTAAAATATTATTGTGCCATATCACTTTGGTAGGGATTTTAAAAAAATGTACAAAATTTCAACAACTTTTATTGAATTTAAATCTGTTAAGCTTTGATTTTAAAATGTTATTATAACTTTAAATTGAAACCCAAAAAAACAACCTCTATATCATCCTTTCACAAAACATACTTAAAACACATTAAAGTTCTAAAACCAATTTTTTAATTTGATATTAAAATATTCAAAAATTTCCCATCCACTGTTCCATATCTAAGAAACTAGATTATCTACCTAAAATATTATAGTTCCATATTGAATTGCCTGTTATTTCTTTCTTATATATAAAATTTGAATCAATTCTATTGAATTTAAATCTATTAATCCTTGATTTTAAAATTTTTATTCTAACTTTAATAATAAAAGTGATTATAATATTTTCTAAAAAAACAAGCAGAGAACATAATTTAAATAAAAGCATTTAAAAAAGGACTTCAAACTTTAATCTCAGGTCATGGATATGTCAAACTTCTGACACTGATGATTTCTTTTGTCATTGTAAATCTATTTTGAAACTGATTTAAAAAACTTCTCATTTACTAAATTTAACATATATTTTGAATAAACTATATTTTGACAGACATTTTAAATATATGGTTATAAATAAAATTTAGTAACTGGAAATGGTTTTACTTTTATCAACTTCAAACATATCTTCAATTATCAAATCTTTAAATTCTGATATATATATTTGTTATCCAAAAATAAAAACAATAATTATAATGGGGAAATTTTATTAATTTTTTTTCATATTATAAATATAATAATCATTTTCTTTAATATACATGTTCTTAAATAAGCAGAAACTGAAAAATAAACTGGACAATTAGAAATATATATATAACCTATAAATGACTAAATAATTTGTTAGTCTTTATTAGTTCATTATTTAACCATACATTTTAATGACTCAAGATGTTTTTTATTATAATAGCCCAAACCACTAAACATCACATGGTCACCATCTCTTATACTAATAAGATAGGATAGTGGTGACTATGGTTGTTAAAGAGCCAAAGACACCAAAATGTATGAGTGCTGAACTGAGTTCAGACCCAAATGACTACATAAGCTATTGAGCTTAGATTGAAAATATTATTGTGTTTTCAATTTCATTCTCATAGTTTTGTAGTTAAGTAGAGATAAAAGGTGGCTGCTGGAGAGTTGCATTAGATCCTAAGATCTAGGTGCAGGGCTCTCAGATCCAAGGCTCCTCACTGATGAAGGTCACAAGCCAGAAACTAGTCTGGGGATATTGGATGAGTAGGCACTAAATGGGGATTTTATCCACAAGCCTTCTGGCATCCATCTGGCAGAGGGTGGCACTACTGTATGGAGAGTTTTGCCTGTTTAATAATAGCCAAAACATATATTATTCAATAAAATTTATTTTATCAAGTTCAAGATACAGTATTGATATTATTATTATTTTAACGAGAAGTTATAACACTAAAGCAAAATAAAGAAAATAATTATATCAGGGAGGTCAAAAATTTTTAAGTTGATTTAATGCCTATTAGTAATTATCCGAATAGCAACAATTATAGTTTTAAATTGATTCTATACTTATAATTAACTCAATAACAGTAAGAAATAACAAAAAGGAAAATGAATCCTACTAAATCCATCCTGTATGAATTTCTTTACATTCTCAATGCAAATTTCAAATTTATTTCAGCAACTTTGTGACCTATATAAAAACTTGTTTTAAAAAGATCATTTTTTTCCAAGTAATTTGCAATGAAAAAGCCATTGTAATTAATAGATTAGTTATTAAATAAATATTGGAATATTCTAGTTTCCTTAAATCTGTTTCTAGTATTTTTTTCATTGCATTTCCAGAAGTTATAGTCTAGAAACACGTGACTGTAAATACTAGAAAAAATATGTTAATGGTTCCTAATATACATTTACATTTTAACTTAATCTAGAAAAAAACCCATAAAATAGCTTTTAATAAGTAATCTACTGCAGAGCAAAGACTTATCAAATAACTATTCATAAAGTTTGTTGACTAACTACAATTATGGATTTTTAAATTTTTCTTATCTTCAAGTATGGAAACTCTGAAAAATTTTAACATTAAATTATGAATATGAAATGAGAAGTCGTTAGAATATGTAACTTATAATAGATAATTTACAGACTAAAAAAAAGACATATGGCTTTATTACTCTAGAGTTCATAAGAAGTTTGAGCGCCAGACCTATGAGCATTGGAATCGATTCTGGGACCTCCCAATATATCAAAAAATATCCAATTTGGGATCAAGAGGTCCCAGGATCGATTCTGGCATTCAAACTTCTTATGAACTCCCAAGCAATAAAATCATATGTGTTTTTTTTTTTTTACAGATGATTTCATAATAAGCAATTATAGTAATTTATTAGCAAATAACAAAGATTCTAATGACCATCCAATATTACACATAACCAATCAAAAAGTAAAATTGGCTGATACAAAATTACCACACTATACATTTGTTTGCAGATTGATGTAGGCTAAGAAAGCAGCTGCAAAAGGCAGTAAAGAAATCTTATGAAGGCTACTAGTAAGGCTGAAAAATATCATTAAAGAAGATAGATGAGAAGGCTATCAAGACTATTATAAGGTTTACTTATGGATAAACATATTCAGAACTATAATTATTATATCAAAATAAGAACAATGTGATATTTCAATTAACAGTGGAATAAATGAAGTGCCAACAATTAGGGCTAACATTCACCCATCCTCCTATACTAACTATAGTATCTGTTTATCACAATACTTCTATAACTATTGCATAACCTGTATTATTTGTCAGTATTAGTAAATTATTATTGAGTCTTACATAATATAATTTAATGCAATTTTGAATGCACCATAGTGAACTTTTGGAAGAATAGAAAGGTAGATATAAAATATATTCATTATATTAATTATATAACAGGTTTTTATTTATAAACTGTATCATGTTTTTTTTTTAAAAAGTCTACATTCATCGCACTTATAATTCACAAAATATTTATGACTATCATTGACTTCTTACCTGTTTCACAGTAAGGTTGTCCAGCTTCCAAAAAGAAGGTGCTATTACCGAAGGGTTTGCGACAGTGAGCGCACACAAAACAATCAGGGTGCCACTGCTTATCTATGGCATTCACACAATCCTGTTATAAACAATGAAAACTATATAGCATATATACAGTATATATACATCAACAATGAATATATATAAAATTTATATAAAATTCCATCTATACAATGGATAGCTAATCACTGCATTAAATGGATGTTACTGTAGAATTTTCTCTTTTTATTCAAACTCAGTATGATAAATCAAAAGTTATTATTAAGATTCCTCCACTTATTTCAATAAATGAAACATTAAATCTAATGAAGACATTTAAATTCATATACATTGCAGTATTATTTATCAATTTTAAAAACTGATTTAAAGTTTATTTTGTTTTTCATGATATTATCTTTTATCAAATATGTCAGCAACAAACCATTACACTAGAATAGAACCTATTTTATAATTATTTATTTATGAATTGTTCTTCTAAAAATTATTATAGAAAATATAAAACAAACACTAAATATATAACAAACTGAAATAATATAAATACAGTGTTAAAATTAAAAAAAAAAATTGAAGATAATAATACCCCTATGACCGCACGATTACATTTGGCACAAGTTGGAGCAAAATAACGCTCGTAGCAAAATTCACAATACATCTGAGTATTTTCTTCCACAAAACCAATATCTTGCAAATTTCTGCGACATTGGGGATTAGCACATAAGAAATGTTCAGGGCACCAATTTTTTCCCAAAGCTGTTACATAGCGACCTCTGTTTTTTTTTTTTTTAAAAAAGAATTAACAACAATAAAAATAAATTAAAAATAAAATAAGAGTAAATATTTATTAACAAATACTATGCAAACCTTTTTTTAAAGATAAAGATTATATAGGTCTAATTATTGTTATTATTGAATTAAAATGAAAGTGTTTCAAAATAATAATAAAAAATGTGTTAAAAAACATCAACTCATTAAAAGATGCTTAGTGTGGCAGGAAGAAATAACATGATATTTTTATATCAAATACAATCCATCAAATGATTCTCATAACTTCTAACATTTGCATTAATAGCATTAATCCATTATCATTCTGCTATAGAGTCATCTATCTAATCATGAACAATCAACAACGACATTGCCACCAAGTATCCATTGATTATTCATGCATATATATATATATATCAGTGATGAAGTGTGACTTTTTTGGGAATGGAAGCACACTTTTTTTTTATAATGTTTTTATTTCACTTGCTACAATTTTTACGTAATAGCGCCTAATATATATATATTACACACATCTAGAAAAATCTGAAACTCTCTTATCTGTAAATCAGAGAATATATTACCAATATATTTTTATCTTCCAAATCCTTTTAATACTCTTAAAAGATTTAAATGTAAATTAGATTTTAGCATTGTTTGAATTTCTTATAATCAACGAGAATGTGAGAATGAGTTAGTCGAGTTCATTTCCAATCCCACGTATATAAAAACAATTTGACTGTTGGTAAAAAAAATTGAAAGTCAACAGCAATTCCATTCAAAAAATAATGAATTTGAATTGCTGATTGTAATCAGATTGTGATTAGTTCAAATAGAGATAATACATTATCAATATATTTTTATCTTCCAAATCCTTTGAACATTATTAAAAGTTTTAACTGTGAATTACATCTTAGCATTGTTTGAAATTCTTATAATCAACGAGAATATGAGAATGAGTTAATCGGGTCCATGCCCAATCCCACATATATAAAAACAATTCGACTGTTGGTAAAAAAAAATTGAAAATGAATTTTTTAAATTGAATTTTAATTAAAGCTTTTGAAAGTTTTAGTGAATTTTTCTATGGAAGCACTCATTCCGTTCACTACAAGGATGCTTCACCCTAATATATATATATGTTGTGATATTCAATGGATTATTGTAATTTCTTTATTATGGTTATACATTTAGAATATTAAATTCTTTTGATTTCTCAATATATATTCAATGCTTTAAGACAATTTTTTTTTACTCATTAACCATATTTAAACAACAAAATATTTCAATCATTATAATCTAAATTTCAAAGAAAACATTATCGAAAGGGTTTGGTATATATATCATCAAATATGTTATATCATTTTATTTATGAAGTTTTCCAGATGTGCATTCACAGCAGTTATCATTGGATACCAGATGATAGTATCAAGTACATCCCGGAATAGTTTCTGTCTATTAATTTTATCAGAAAGTTTTTTGGGGAGTTGGGTCAACATATCCTGTTGGTTAACTCTGACAACATTTCCTGTTGATGTATCGGCATTTCACTCAAGTTACCTGTCAAAATCTCTGATTATTTGCTGATATTTTGCTCTCATTTTCTCAGGAAATTTTTTCCATTTAGACATTGAATTCATTTTATGGTTCTTCATATTCAGCTATACAATGATCTTAAAAATGACTAATGCCAAGTTGACATTTATTTCCAGATTCAGGATGAACAATTTATCTAAAAGTTGACATGATACATGAAAACTTTGAAAGATATTGCAGATCATATTAAGACAATGATTGGAGTAAAAAGAAAGCTGCACAGAAGCTTTAACACCCATAAACTCTTCTCTACATCAATAGTTATCCACAATAATGATCAATGAACATAAAAAATTTCTGAGTCTCCTGACCAATTACTGAATGCCATGCTTCCATATTTTTAATCATAGCCTGAAGTTTTGCAGTGATTTTTGCTAATAAAGCACATGTTAAATGCAAGCTACGATGCTTTATTTGATATATTAATATCTTAACACTAGTTTATTAAATATATGAAATACTCTCAGTTTAAAGCACAAGATAAAACTTTTTAAGAGAAAAGAACAAACCATCTTATCTTTTTGCCTAAATTCATGTATATAGACAAATTTGAAGCACTTTGGAAAGAAAGCATGAAGATCTTAAATTGCTCATATTATTCTTTAAATCTATATTTCAAACTGCTCTATGTTATTCTAATTGACATTTGCAAGATTTTTCAATTTATAGCTTGTCAATATCAAATCAAATAAAATATGTAAATATAAACTTATTCTAACAGTTAATATTATATAATACATTAAATTAAACATTCCATCACTGGTTTATTAAGTAAAATAAAATACCCTTAGTCCAAAACACACACTATATATATATATGTATGTATATATGTATGTATGTATGTGTGTGTGTGAAATAATGCTTAAAGCTAAAGGGGATAGAATATTTCCATTAGAAAACAGTCGACACTTAAACATGCCAACATAGATAGTAATCAATATTTCTCAGTGTTATCAAGGCAACCTCTCTCCTTTTAATAGCAAGAATGAAAATCCACTCGTACTAATGGTCCAATGAATATATATGGACACTTAAAGATTGCAATTTGACCACAGACAATGAAATATTGATACAATGAAGTTTAAATAAACCTCTTTAAACATAAAATAAACAAGTCTATGTAATGAAGACTAATAAATAGTCAATTATAACATTACAAACTGCAATACTTTTAAATTGCTCATGTATTTTTTAAATAATGTGAAATAATGCTTAAAGCTAAAGGGGATAGAATGTAACCATTAGAAACCAGTCAACACTTAAACATGCCAACATAGATAGTAATCAATATTTCTCACTGTTGTCAAGGCAACTTCTCTCCTTTTAATAGCACTTTTAATAAAACACATATTCTGGCAAAAATTGAATAATATGACCAGAGATTGCTAAAGGAATCTATAGAGATTTTTAAAAGGATTAAGAACATAAATGAAAAGCATGAATTAAAGAAATTAACAATATTTGCAAAAAACTATTGGAGGATAAAATATTTTTTAAAACTTCTCAACCAATAGAGTTTGAGAATGAGAAGAAAATAACAAAGGAAAAAATAACAATTTTAAATCTCGCTTCACATATTCTTATGATTGAGAAAGAAGAAGCTCTGAGGAAAGTATTTGTTATTATAGTGAAATGTCAGTTATTTAGCTATTATATTTTTATTACAGGAAGCTCTTGAAAATAATATTATGAATTCATCATTTATCCGAAAGCATATTAGAATTAATATATATATACTCTCCATAAAAATGATTAATAAAAAAATAAATTGTGAAATCAGCAAAATTAATCTTTATGGTATTATTGTGAAGTTTAAAAAGCTATTAAAAATAAGTGTATATAATTGACCAAAATTAATAAGCAATTAATCTTAATGATCTAAAGAACTCAGCTACATTGAGAATATTAAAATTTGAGCTCATTTATTACAAATATTTTTAGTTATTAATATAATATTCAGCTCATCATTTATGAAAATTTCCAATTTACATGTAGCTTGAAGTGAGACTATAATTGTTTTTCCTTATGTAATCTTTATTGAAAAGTTAGAATACAATTATATTACATGAACCTATATAAAAAAACTCTGGTCATTATTAAAAAAAAATACCAAAAAAAAAATCAAACCAGCTGTCACATGACCTAATTTATACAAGCTTGTATTTTATTTATATAATAATAGTTAACAGTTATTTAGATTTCTAGTATATCTGATGAGGTTAGGTTATAGTCAAAACATATGTAATATAAGGAATCAGTATGTTTACTTTATGTCGGAAAACAATTAGTGATAACTGCCATCTAATTATTATATTCAATATTATTTTGATGCAGGAAAATTATTATCTTCCTACTGCAAATGTAATAGAACATGGCAGACAATGGACACTTCAATTCTTAATTAATAGTACTTGGTAATTGTTACCCGATTTTATATATTTGAATATAAAATATTATCTTTCATTATATATATATATATAAACAATATAGACACACATTTATGTAAATTATTTTTGATTTCCAATATTATTATTAACTAATGATTAAAAAACAATAATATATAAACATTAAAAATGTTACAGTTTTAAAACAAATCTAATTTGAATACTGATTTTTACGAAACTAGATAAAATCTATCATGCATCAATGTAATTATAAATAAATTTATGAGCTGAAAAATTTCAAGTTCAAATTACAGATATTTTTTTTAACATTGCATTAAATATGTCACACAATATGGTTAAAGATAATAAAGAATGTGTTTAGTAAATATTAATCAAGATACAGTTACAAAATAAAAATACATTTTTAAGAATGTAAAGTCTAATATTTATTTTTTTAAATTTCGCAATGATTTAATTCTAAGTAAATTTCTACGGCCATCTTTTTTTTGCTCAAGAGAAACTGATTAATCCTTGAGAGTTTTTATATCATTTGGAATGCTACCATTTTATTAGATTTAATTTTGAAAAGTATTTTTTATACTATTGGAAATTCATTATGACAATGTTGATAAAATTTGGAGACATTTAATTCATTGCATTCACTGATCATAAAAATTAGAAATCTTTTTAAAATGACTTTTAGATTTGCTATATAAATCAATTGCAATTCATTAAATAATTCAAAGACCTACATTTCAAATTTTGAATAGAAAAGAAAATTATGTTTATTTGAGAAAATAATTTCATTAATTTTAATTCACAACAATTAGATTTTAAAATCTTAATTCAATTTTTTTTTTGCATGACAAATTTATATTTAATTTCTTTTTTTTCACAAATGCTACACCAATTTGAGATTTCTTGTACATTTCACTGCAGTAATGGGATAAACATTTGAGAGCTAAAAGTCTACAAATTCCATTTCCGCTATCACTTTCTGTACTTAAATATTGTAACATGATTTCGAGAGCTAAAAGTCTATGAATCCCATTTCCACCGACACTTTCCATACTTAAATATTGTAACATATAATTTCATAAGTGATAAGCCATTTGATTAAATTTATTTATTTTGATAGTTAATAAGACATGCTACAAAATTAACAATTTTGATTATATGAGTAATTTTATTTTACTATCATACTAATGTCAAAAAAATAATATTATATCCATAATGTAACGGAAGCTACAAATTTACACACAGGTAAATGTGTACAAGTCTGTCCTGTTTGTATTAATTAGAAGTTATCAGGTGATGATATTACCTTAGAAACATCATTATATATTTTAATCATTCAAGTTAAAAATGAAGGAATTTCAGTATATAGATTCTTTTTCTGTTTGTTTTACAATAAAATTAATTTAATTCTACCAAAGTTGAACTGTTAATATGAAAAGATAAAATAAAACTAATAAGAAACTCTTAAAAGCACTGAACCAGCTCTCAGCAGACTGCTGTCAGAAATTTATCTTTTCATATTAACTTGAACAATACAAGTTTGGTAGAATTACATAATTGCATAAAAAGTATATATACTACTGAGAATTAAAATTTCAATACAATACATCATTTGCCATTAAATATCCAATTGTTGCCTTGATAAGAGATTGAACATGAACATTCATGGTGTCAATAAGCTTGGACTTGTATCATGTGACTTGTCTGTACACTCTTTCTTGAGAAAATGAATGCTCCAAAATGAATAACATTTTTTGTGGTATTTTGATCTTGTAGAGAAACAATATTTACTAATGAAAGTGAAAACAGAAAATAAAAGCTTCAACAACTATTGCATAACTCTCTATTTTTAATAGTGACATATAATTCAACTATAGTTAAATGAATAAAACAATAATTCATTTGTAAAAAAAAGGTAAGAATTGAAGTTCGTCTGAGTAAAAACAATTTAGGTGATGTTTTGAAGATAGAAAATATAAAAAAATTTTGAAAAATTATTTTTAAATGTATTCATTTGATTAATTATAACAACATTTTTTCTATATTTTCCAATAACAAATGATGTGTTTTTTACAATTTTAAAATATTTTTAATGCTTGCTACTACAATTAATTAGAAAACACTGTATTCAATTATTTCCCTCCCCCCTATTTATTATAAAAATAGGGGGCACTAAACAACTCAGACACAGTTTTAATTCACAATGATTAGTTTATTTGACTAATTAGAAAAAAAGTAAAAATAATCTAAAACCATTCTCTTGCAAAACTAATTCTTTTCAAATAACTTCCTTTCTCCATATTTTGAAAGTTGAATGAAATATTTTAAAACACTTTTTTGTGATTGTAGTGCTAAACTATCAGTAGTTTTACATTTTTATTTTACTAAACTTTGTTGAAACAATGCTCATAGCATGTATGCTTTACTCATGGATATATATATAATTTTCAAGCTTTTCCTGTAAGTTATATGTTTATAAGTTTTAGGTGCTTTGATGACAAAAAGAAACACAATCTCTAAGATTTTAAACATCAGATTACAACATACTCTTCCATTCAAATTATCATAATGAAAAAAAAAACAACATTATTACTTCTGACAGAATGATTTATCAGACAATCCTTCTTTGGTCACCATGAAATAGAAATTCTTACTTGGAGAGTCATCTTCCCTTTTCTAAAATGGCATAATCTTTGGCACAAAAGTTAGAATGCTGTCAGCAACATTTCATTATAAATTTTATGAATGACCAATACCATTATCTGCAGATTTGAAATAACTGAAGCTGTGACAAATCACATGTGCACACAAGCAGTGTCACAAGTTCAAGTAATATAGCACTACCCAGTGGAACAATACGAAAATAGTGGTAATCAATATTTATCTCCAATTTCTTTGAATCAACTTTTTTAGTGCTTTTTTGATTAACATAAATATTAGTGGAATTAAAACTTTTTGTTTTCTTTTTTGTTTTCTAATTCAATTTATTATGGAATTATGCTTGTTGCTGTCAAATAGTAACAGCCAAAACCTACCTATAATTTCTTTAAATGAGCAATTTTATACTGTTGCTAATTTAATTTCTTCCTGAAAGTTTGTTTTTTAAATAAATTATATTATTTCCATGTTTACAAAAATATATTAATTACATGTTATCTCCTAAATAAATATTATTATTTTATATGTTTTAAACCATATTATATTTTTTGCCTTTTTTTTTTTAAAAGAAAAAACCTGAAACTTATTGATTAGCTTATTCTGGGATAGTTTAGTAAGTTTATGATGAAGCAACTAATGGGTAGAGTATACATACAATGAGCATTGTCGAACCTTCATGCGAATTTCAAGAAAAAAAAAAGAAAAATTATTTCAAATATCTTATTAAAAAAAAGAAAAAATATAGGAAAATCAGGAAGAAAAAGTTTTAAATATGAAACATTGTGCACAATAAAGAATTACTTTTGGAATTTTTCACTACATAGTTAAACACGTATTATGTGCTTGTTGGTAGAAGCATAAAATAATTTTATAATTTTTATTTTGACATGTGTAATATAAAAAAAAATTATATATAAAATTTTAAATAATATAATTTTTTAAAAATAATTTGAAAATAAATGTAAAAAATTTACCTGATGGGAGATCCACAGATACTACAAATGGGAATTCTAGTTCCAGGTGCAACGGATTGGTTAAGAATACCACGACCTCGTCTTGGAGGGGGGCGGGATGTTCCTGGACGAGATCCACCTGCTCCACCACCACTAGGAGGAGCTGCTGATGGTTTCCAAGCTGGTGGATTGC